>SJYW01040254.1:96100-117769 GCA_006410735.1 Raphicerus campestris
TCGGTCGTGCCCCTGGGAGCCCCCACGTAGACGACCCACTCCTCAGGGACGACGGGCATCAGGGAGAGGAGCTTCCGGGACCAGCCCTGGACTGTCTGCCTCCAGACCCAGTGGGAAGGATGGGAGCTTCCATTTGCCACTCGGCTGTGGCTCTCCATTACAGCCTCTGAGCCTTATCCTAGCCCAAGCAGCAGTCCTCAGGGGACATTTCTCGCTCCCTTGGGTCCAGCTGCANGCAAATCAAAATAAATAAGGTTAGAATGGTGACCCACTGTGCCCTCAGAGGAGACTTTCTCAGCTCTTTTCATCCTCCCAGTCTTTTGTAGTGGTCCCTGGACCAGAGGGTGTGGTCACTGGACTGTGGACAAGGAAACTCATTCAAAGGCATTGGAACCCTGAGGCCCACTGCAGGCTGAGTCAACCTCTGATGGCCACAAGCCCAGAGAAGTTACATTAGAGCCAAGAGTGTAACGGAGCGTGGCTGAGCGCAGACCTTAGCAGGGGCTGTTGCTGTGCGCAGGTGACCCGCAGCCCGTTACCGGGAACCGGTTACTATTGGTCTGTGCCGTGGCGGGCCCGCCCCTAGCAACCAGTTGTCAGTGAGTGACAGTTAGTGATCCTGGTTCCCTCTCAGCCATTGGTCGGTGCTGCAGTGAGCCCCTCCCACAAGCAACCAACTGTCAGTTAGTGGTCCTGGTTCCACTGGGGTGCCTTCTCTTAGCCAGGATCAGGACTTCGGAGGATGAAAGTTGTGTTTTGGGACCTTGCCTTTCTTGTCAGAACAGAGAATAGCGTTCGTTTGGTAGATTTACAGGACCATCGCTACTGAGTGTGACCTGACACCAAGAAGCTTGCAACAACTGCCTATGCCCCTCCCTCACCTTTCCTAGGAAAGGGCTTTGCTGAAAACTTGGGGTGGTTAGGGCGTGAGCCACCTGTCTTCTTGCATTACCCTCAGTAAACCTTTCTCTGCTCCACACTCTTAGAGTTTTGGTGTTGCCTGGCCTCTCTCTTCATTGGGAACACAGACTTGCATTTGGTAACAGGGACAGTTTGTGAGTGAGGGATCCACTTAACGATGGCCATGGAGGAGTGTGTGTGCTGGGCGCGGCATGAGCACAGTTCAGAACAGTGGCTGTCATCCTCACTGAGAATATTATAAAACTATCGAAAGAGATTACATGGTTATACCATGATATGGTAGGGAAACACAGTAACACGGAGACATCACCTCTCCCCAGGTTGACTGCGGTTTCGGTGCCATTCAAAGTAAAATCTCAGCAGGGTTTTTGCTAGACATTTACAAGCTGATTTCCTAATTAATATGGGAAACTAGGTTTTCTATTACTCACTAGTTCCCTTAAGGCTTTGTATGGATCCTTTTGGACTCAACTTGTAAAAACCTTCCCATGTGCAGGGGGCTTTCCCGGTGTCAGTCAGTAAAGAATCTGCCTGCAATGTAGGAGATTGTCTGCAGTGCAGGAAACCTGGGTTTGATTTCTGGGTCAGGAAGATCCCCCAGAGTAGGAAGTGGCAACCCACTCCAGGATTCTTGCCTGGAGAATCCCATGGACAGAGGAGCCTGGTGGGGTACAGTCCATGGGGTTGCGAGAGTGGGACACGACTTAGTGACTAAACCACCACCATGTGCAAAATTCCCTGTCTTCAACCTCTCTGGACATTCCTGTCATCTTCTTGATCTAGGTGAGATATGGCTCACTTCTAAGGACAAACCTTTCCCAGAAAGGCTTCCAAGTGGGCTGTTTTCTCCTATATCCTGTGTATTGCTTAGCTTGAGGATGTGTAGGTGTGAGGGTAACTGTCATCGCTGCTTTCAGAACTTGTTCCTCCATGATCCCTGCAACTTTCCATATCATGCCACCAGAGTGTATGTAGCTCATAGATAGTCTCCTTTACTGTTGAAAGTTCACGTGGTCACTCTCATTCCTTGAAGAATCTAACTTTGGTTCACGGTTAATTCTGCGTTGCTTCTCCCGTCTCAAGTCCTGGTTATTTTAGTGGTTACCTAGATGATCCTTTCGTTACCCTGACCTTTTATTTCTTGACTGACCACCTCTCCCCTCCCCCGCTTCCCCGTCTAACCACACACTGCCGTGTGCTACCTAGGCCTTGTGATTAACCGTGGCTGCATGCCCTCCGCAGTCTTGATTCCAAGTCCCACTCTGCCTGCCTGTTCTGTCTTGTCTCTCTGTGGGTCCCCTACTCCACTAAGTCTTACGCTCCCCGCTGGACACAGTCTGTTGATCCTGCTTCTTTTGGCCTNCCCTCCGCAGTCTTGATTCCAAGTCCCACTCTGCCTGCCTGTTCTGTCTTGTCTCTCTGTGGGTCCCCTACTCCACTAAGTCTTACGCTCCCCGCTGGACACAGTCTGTTGATCCTGCTTCTTCTGGCCTCTGTCCCTTTTGTTCCTTGTAGTCACGTATCTCTTAAATCCAGGTTAGACCTATGGATCAGTGATAAAGCATTTCCTTATATAGATTCTCAGTTCCCTTGCCTCTTCTCCTTTGTAATACTTTGCTGGTAGAACTAGCTCTAGTTAAATCCAGCTTGCTGCTGCTTTTCCACTTGCACCCAAATAACTGAACAAGGATGGATAAAAACGTAACAACATACTGATTGGGCTTTCTGTAAACTGATGATCACTGACCTTGTGTAGGGATTCCCTGCTACCTGGCAGTCCTGCCATGGCCCTGGTCCGCTTGATTGTTCTGCTTTCCTGGTTAGCTGACTTATGCATTTTGTGCTCCCTCAGCCTCCAGTGGTTCTCCCTCCTCATTCTGAGCTTCCTGGAATTCGCGCTTTCCTCTCTGTACCGCCGCCTCTGTCTGTCCCCGTTGTTCACCTTCCCTTGGGTAGGTACCATGGGTGAACTGCCCTTCTCCAAATGCCAGCCCCCCTGAGGTCTGCACATATTCCTCTCTCTTTTGCATACATTGCTCCAACAANCCCTGCTACCTGGCAGTCCTGCCATGGCCCTGGTCCGCTTGATTGTTCTGCTTTCCTGGTTAGCTGACTTATGCATTTTGCGCTCCCTCAGCCTCCAGTGGTTCTCCCTCCTCATTCTGAGCTTGCTGGAATTCGCGCTTTCCTCTCTGTACCGCCTCCTCTATCTGTCCCCGTTGTTCACCTTCCCTTGGGTACCATGGGTGAACTGCCCTTCTCCAAATGCCAGCCCCCCTGAGGTCTGCACATATTCCTCTCTCTTTTGCATACGTTGCTCCAACAATTCTCTTCCCTTCCCCTCTTTCTTTTCTTTTTTTTAAAAAAATATTTATTTATTTCTTCATTTGACTGCACCAGGTCTAGTTGCAGCATGTGGGATCTAGTTCCCTGACCAGGGATTGAACTTGGGGCCCCTGAATTGGGAGACACAGGACCACCAGGGAAGTCCCCCTCCCCTCTTTCTTAAATCGTCTGTTTTACCCTGTCTATTGGATTGTTCTCATCAGTTGATAAATCTGCTATAATTTTTCCCATCCTAAGAGGAATCTCTCCCCCACTTCCCTCATTATTTTCTCCCATTTATATAAATTTCTCTAAGGGTTTTTTATATTCATCTACTACAGTTTCCCCTTTCTTTCTCTTGAACCCATTCAAGAGGGCCCTTGGTCTTCAGCTAAAATCCTCATCTTCTCTGCTGGTTGACGTCGCNCTTAAATCGTCTGTTTTACCCTGTCTATTGGATTGTTCTCATCAGTTGATAAATCTGCTATAATTTTTCCCATCCTAAGAAGAATCTCTCCCCCACTTCCCTCATTATTTTCTCCCATTTATATAAACGTCTCTAAGGGTTTTTTATATTCATCTACTACAGTTTCCCTTTTCTTTCTCTTGAACCCATTCCACATTGCCAGGCCCCTTGGTCTTCAGCTAAAATCCTCATCTTCTCTGCTGGTTGACGTCGCTCATCACTTCTTTCTCCCTGGAACGCTGTCTTCATTTGGCTCCTAGAACCCCACCCCTTCTGATTCTTCTCTCTTACTGTCTGTTCTCTCTGAGGCCCAGCACTCAGTCCCTTGGAATTCTCCCCACTTACCTGTGCTGTCCTGACAGTTGCCTTCAGTCTTGGGGTTTTGTTAGAGTTGGTGATGGCTCTAACACTTTCTTTAGCTGGACTTTGCTCCTGATGTTCAGACATGTAAGTTCATCTGCCTACTCCACATTTCTGCTTGTATTTCTAATAGGCATGTCAGATGTAGCAAATCTCAAACTGAACTCCTGATATCCCCCCTCCCCCAATATCTTTGCAGCAGTCTTCTCCAGTTCAGTCACCAGGAGATAATCTGCCATTTATTGCTCAGGCCAGAGTTGGGTCAGAGTTTGGCACCATCGTTGACTCTGCTTTCTCAGACACTCCTCATAATAATTTCTCATCAAATCTCATTGACTCCATCTTCAGAATATATTCAGAGTCTGGTCTCTGCTTATTATGTCTGCCGCTGTCCCCTCCTCTCCCTGCCAGACAGAGGAAGAGTGTCCTGACTGATCTCCATGTATCTTTTCTTTGTTTTACTTTGATCAGTTCTTTACAGAATAGCAGAGGGATCCTTTAAAAGTGAAAGCAGGTGGCGTCACTCCTCTGATCAGGACCCTTCCTGGCTTCTCATCAGGTGGGTGGTCCTTTGAGTGGCCTGCAGAGCCTGTGTCTAACTTATATTCCTAAATCCAAATGGAGTTCCTTTTTACTTAAGGCTCTGATTCAGGTTTTTCCCCATATGACTGGTAGTTGCCCCAGCGCCTCTTCTGGAACAGCCTGGCCTTCTCCCTGGGCCTTTAGTGCCAGCCCTGCTGTCTGCCAGGCTCCTCTGCGTGCACAGTTCTTTCCTGGGCGCCCTGGCTACTTCCGTGCATCCACCTTCTCTCTGCTTGCTTCCCTTGGCATAATGTACTTGAGAGTCTGTGTTCTGAGGAGAGATGCATTTTGAGTATGGTGAGGACATTGGAGTAGAAGGAGACAGGATTTTGTGGGGGGATGAGGAGAGGACATTTATTTGAAACCCTTCAGAGCTGGGGTCAGAGTCAAATTTTGATCTGTGGGCCAGAACTGACCCACCACCTGTTTTTTTTTGTTGTTGTTAATAGTTTTTGAGTTAAGACTGATTCTTACATTTTTAATGGTAGGGGAAAATAAAGGAATAGAATTCCATGATCCATGAAGATGATGTGAGCTTTAAATCCCAGCGTCCATAGGAAGAGTTTCACTAGAGCAAGCTGTGTGTGTGTGTTTGGATGCTGTCTCTGACTGGCCTAACCCTGCAGCAGCGGAGCAGTTGGGCCAGAGTTAATAGGTCCTCACAGCCTGAACTATTTACTCTCTGGCCCTTTTCAGAAAAAGCTTGACAGCCCTGCAGCTCTGTCTCAGGGACAGCTTGAGAGTCCTCGTCGTGACAGAAGAGGGGAAGACAGTGTATAAAGGAGAGGTTTGAGGTCTCCCAAATGAGTTTCAGACTTTGGTGCAGACTGTTTCTGGTAGGAGCTAGAGATGTTTTTATTCTCTGTTTTGGTTCCTTCCTAACACAGTCAGATCAGTAAGAGGTTTGTGGTTTAAAATAACAACCAGTGGTGGTTATTTTAATCTCTGAACTTGTGTGAGTTCTAATAGTTTTCCTTAGTGACCGTGGTTAAACTACTCTAAAGCACGTGTGCCAATTTTTAATTAAATCTCAGGTATTAGAGTAAATCTTTTAACAAGGATGAAATTCTCAGTTGTGGTGGTACAGTGACAAGCAGTTCGTTTCCTTTTCAGTGGGAGGTCCCACTGATGAACTACCTGTAAGGTGTGTGTGCAGATTGTATGCTGGGCCTCTCTAACCTGCTACACATAATCACTGGTAGTTTTCGTTAATTTTACTCAAATGGGACTTGCCCAGATTAAACCTACAGATCTGTTCAAACTTGAAGGAAATGAAATTCTACCGTGTGTATAATTCAGAGGCTGTTTTTGTTCTGTAATGTAACATTTCATTTCTCAGTTGTCTTCAGGGTATGCATTCCTATCTCAAAGGAATGTCTATCGGTTGGATTTTAATTGTCCTTCTAAGCACTTTAGGCTTTTTGTGAATGAAGTAGCTAAGCTTTTTAAAATCTTTGCGAATATTTTGTGTTAGTTTGGTTGAAGCAGAAATGACAGCAATTTTTTATTATAAATAACATTTGTAACATACGAACGATTGATTGACTGATCTTCACTAGTTACTTCAGACTGTCATTAATCATTACACATACTTAGCTGTGCTNTAGGAAGAGTTTCACTAGAGCAAGCTGTGTGTGTGTGTTTGGATGCTGTCTCTGACTGGCCTAACCCTGCAGCAGCGGAGCAGTTGGGCCAGAGTTAATAGGTCCTCACAGCCTGAACTATTTACTCTCTGGCCCTTTTCAGAAAAAGCTTGACAGCCCTGCAGCTCTGTCTCAGGGACAGCTTGAGAGTCCTCGTCGTGACAGAAGAGGGGAAGACAGTGTATAAAGGAGAGGTTTGAGGTCTCCCAAATGAGTTTCAGACTTTGGTGCAGACTGTTTCTGGTAGGAGCTAGAGATGTTTTTATTCTCTGTTTTGGTTCCTTCCTAACACAGTCAGATCAGTAAGAGGTTTGTGGTTTAAAATAACAACCAGTGGTGGTTATTTTAATCTCTGAACTTGTGTGAGTTCTAATAGTTTTCCTTAGTGACCGTGGTTAAACTACTCTAAAGCACGTGTGCCAATTTTTAATTAAATCTCAGGTATTAGAGTAAATCTTTTAACAAGGATGAAATTCTCAGTTGTGGTGGTACAGTGACAAGCAGTTCGTTTCCTTTTCAGTGGGAGGTCCCACTGATGAACTACCTGTAAGGTGTGTGTGCAGATTGTATGCTGGGCCTCTCTAACCTGCTACACATAATCACTGGTAGTTTTCGTTAATTTTACTCAAATGGGACTTGCCCAGATTAAACCTACAGATCTGTTCAAACTTGAAGGAAATGAAATTCTACCGTGTGTATAATTCAGAGGCTGTTTTTGTTCTGTAATGTAACATTTCATTTCTCAGTTGTCTTCAGGGTATGCATTCCTATCTCAAAGGAATGTCTATCGGTTGGATTTTAATTGTCCTTCTAAGCACTTTAGGCTTTTTGTGAATGAAGTAGCTAAGCTTTTTAAAATCTTTGCGAATATTTTGTGTTAGTTTGGTTGAAGCAGAAATGACAGCAATTTTTTATTATAAATAACATATGTAACATACGAACGATTGACTGATCTTCACTAGTTACTTCAGACTGTCATTAATCATTACACATACTTAGCTGTGCTGTCTTGACAGTGAATATGGAATTTGCAGACAGAGTACATTAGGACCGCTTTGTATCTGTGCTGCCAAATAGCCTCCATTCAAGGCCATGGAGAAGGTAGAGAGAGTCAAATGTTTTCCTCCTGGTTACTGTTAATGGAGAGCTTTCTTTGTCCTCATCTGATGAAAGTTGTGTATTAAAATGTGGAGTACGATCTGTAGCTATTTGTTATATGTCTCTGGAAGAAAAGGGTTTTTCCCCCTCTTTCACCCTTTATAGAGGGATGCAGACATCTAAGAAATAGTGTCTGCTTTCAGGAAATGTAAAATGTAGTTAATCGGGTTACAACGCCTCTCCTTTCCCTCCCCCTCTATGCTTACCCACTGTATCATTTAGTAGGGAAGAAGAAACTAGATGTTTCTTAAATACCAATTATAAGCTGTCTACATCTTAAAATATGACCCTGGTTTTTCAAATTTTGGGGTCCAGGGATGTGGATTTCTTAATGGATGAGTTGAGCTGGTTCCTGGGTGTTTACCTGGTTCTGGTTGCTGCTGAAAAGTACACTGATAGCCCTGGTCCCGACCGGCCTGGTGCCTGACTGCAGGCTCAGCTCAGAGCACAGGCTCAGTAGGTGTTTGGGTTCCATGGTGAGCCTGTGAAGCCGTGAGATGCTGCCCTGAAGATGTGACTAGTTTCGTCTCTGTTTTAAATGTGCACAGATGCAAGTTAGTTAGTGCAGGTCTGGGCCCTAGAGGTACGAAAAAATATGGTCTTCTCTTTTTTGGGGATCTGCAGTCCAGCTGGGGTGGTGGACCGGATCAGCGAATGTAATCTGATGTGGAGAAGTGTTACTCCATGCTGTGGACTGAATTCCAGGGGAGTGTATAGTACTCTGAGGAGTTCCACCAGGAGCCCCCCGGGTTCTTTCTTCCAGGCAGAGGCTGGGGTGGGAGTGGTATGAGGAGGGATTCTGGCAGAGGGCGCACGTGGGCATAAACCCAGAGGAGGGCCAGTGCCTGCTGCCCTCGGGAGCCCACGTGATCACAGTCCCCATTGATTTTCTCTTTGTATCAAAATGTAAACTTTTGTGTGTGGAATAGAAGCTGCCAGGATTACTCTTGAGGAGCTGTTAATAGTTATTTGTGTGTCAGGAGTCCTTTGGTTGACTTTTAGTTCAGTTAAACATTTTTCTTTTGGCTGAAAGTGCAATAGAGGCATGTGTATGACGCACGAAAAATGTGCAGCCCTGGAAAGGGCTGCCTCGANTAAAATGTGGAGTACGATCTGTAGCTATTTGTTATATGTCTCTGGAAGAAAAGGGTTTTTCCCCCTCTTTCACCCTTTATAGAGGGATGCAGACATCTAAGAAATAGTGTCTGCTTTCAGGAAATGTAAAATGTAGTTAATCGGGTTACAACGCCTCTCCTTTCCCTCCCCCTCTATGCTTACCCACTGTATCATTTAGTAGGGAAGAAGAAACTAGATGTTTCTTAAATACCAATTATAAGCTGTCTACATCTTAAAATATGACCCTGGTTTTTCAAATTTTGGGGTCCAGGGATGTGGATTTCTTAATGGATGAGTTGAGCTGGTTCCTGGGTGTTTACCTGGTTCTGGTTGCTGCTGAAAAGTACACTGATAGCCCTGGTCCCGACCGGCCTGGTGCCTGACTGCAGGCTCAGCTCAGAGCACAGGCTCAGTAGGTGTTTGGGTTCCATGGTGAGCCTGTGAAGCCGTGAGATGCTGCCCTGAAGATGTGACTAGTTTCGTCTCTGTTTTAAATGTGCACAGATGCAAGTTAGTTAGTGCAGGTCTGGGCCCTAGAGGTACGAAAAAATATGGTCTTCTCTTTTTTGGGGATCTGCAGTCCAGCTGGGGTGGTGGACCGGATCAGCGAATGTAATCTGATGTGGAGAAGTGTTACTCCATGCTGTGGACTGAATTCCAGGGGAGTGTATAGTACTCTGAGGAGTTCCACCAGGAGCCCCCCGGGTTCTTTCTTCCAGGCAGAGGCTGGGGTGGGAGTGGTATGAGGAGGGATTCTGGCAGAGGGCGCACGTGGGCATAAACCCAGAGGAGGGCCAGTGCCTGCTGCCCTCGGGAGCCCACGTGATCACAGTCCCCATTGATTTTCTCTTTGTATCAAAATGTAAACTTTTGTGTGTGGAATAGAAGCTGCCAGGATTACTCTTGAGGAGCTGTTAATAGTTATTTGTGTGTCAGGAGTCCTTTGGTTGACTTTTAGTTCAGTTAAACATTTTTCTTTTGGCTGAAAGTGCAATAGAGGCATGTGTATGACACACGAAAAATGTGCAGCCTTGGAAAGGGCTGCCTCGAGCAGCTCCTGAGCCTGCTGACGGTGCTGTGCTTGGGCTGCCAGTCCCCCAGGTTTTCTGAGAACAGTGCTTTTGTTTAGTGTACTCTGTTATTCGTTGTTGCTCAGGTGCTGAGTTGGGTCCGACTCTGCGGCCCTGTGGACTGCAGCACGCCAGGCTTCCCTGTTTTTCACTCTCTCTCAGAGTTTGCTCAAACTCATGTCCATTGAGTCGGTGATGCCATCCAACCATCCCATCCTCTGTCTTGCCCTTCTCCTGCCCTCAGTCTTTCCCAGCATCAGGGTCTTTTTTTCCAGTAGGTTGGCTCTTCACATCAGGTGGCCAAAGTAGTGGAGCTCCAGCATCACTGCTTCCAGTGAACGTTCAGCTTGATTTCCTTTAGGATTGACTGGTTTGATCTCCTTGCATTATAGTTTGACTTCAAAGCTTTTGTTGTGCTTGATGGCAGTTTTGAGTAAAATAGATGTTAAAAAGAGTGACACCAGAGAAGCCCATTCACAGTAGGGAGGTGGTACCTATGTGAGAGGCAGCTTGGGAAGGACTGGCTGAAAGAAACCACACTGGGTTCTTTTTCGCTTCTTAGTCATAGTAGGAAAGCAGAGGCTTTATTGTAGCAGATTATTGAAGTTGTAGAGCTCTACTTTTATTTGACTGGAAGATTAAGTAATAAATGTCTTCAAAACTTTATGCAGATGGAGTAGATAGAAGTAATTAGGCTTATTCTTTGTTGCAGAAATCTTGATCGCTCTTGGCGCTCTTCAGAATGCTTTAAACCCGTGGGTGTTTTCTTTGTGTATTAATAGGGCCTGCTCTATATTTAGTACTGTTGGAGCTCAGAGCACACCTCTCCAAATAAGCCTCAATGGCATGTTGAGTTTTTTGAATTAAAGTTAGTTAAGAAAGAGCTGATACAGGAGGGACCTTCTGACCCTCCTGTCTGTGTCTGAAGCAGGCAGTAAATTTCCATGCGAGAGGTACCCTCTCTGACTCCCGAGGCAGAAGGCCACTCTCCCCAGAGACGGACTCAGGGCCCAGAGGCCTGTATGAACAAGCCTGGTATCTTCTTGAGTTTACTACCCAAGTGTGGACTCTAGTTCGGTTCTTTGCTAACTAAGCACCTACGCCTGTTTCTTTGTTCTGTCAATTCCTCACAAATGTGTCCTTTCCTTGTCTGAAAAGTATAAAAGCTGCCTGCTCTGGCCTACTTTCTTGGTCCTGTTTCTAGAAGACCTCCATGCACACAAACTGAAATTTCTATTTCTCTCGTTACTCTGTGGTTTTATTGTTAGTCCAGCCTGGAGTAGTCGAGGTGGGTAGAATGGGGATTCCTGCCCCCAGCAGTGCTCTTTAGAGCTGTCTTGATGAAGGTGGTGAATGTTACTGTCTCTGAAAGTGGCTTATACACTTCATGTTTTATATGGTTTCTGAGGCTGGACTAATGCTACAGCTCTGAACTTTGACCTTTTTAGTTACTCAGTCATGAGACCTGAATCAAAGCTTCATGAACCTTGATCCTTGTTTCAGAGAGGGCTGATGGCAGGGGGCGGGGGAGGGGGGGCAAGTTATTTTCTGGGTGAATTTCCAAATTTAGTTGATTAATTTATACTCTGTCTCTTTCTGAAACAAAATTTGAAGTGCTTAAAAAAAAACAACTTTGTAGCTCGTCAGAAATAACCAGCTCACACTCCATGGAAGTTCTCCTTGGTTTGGAGCACAGATCAAGAAGTGGGAACCGTGCTTGCCCCCCCCCTTTTTTTTTTTTCTGCCCACAAAGTGTTTTTTACATTATTGAAATAGATGGTAGCGTTTAGAAATCAGATTTAACATGAAAATCTAGCTTGTCTTTTAAAATAGGTAGGTAGGTGTGTCCCTTTTCCCCAAGCCTGTACCAGCCATAGGCTGGAGCAGAAATGATAGGACTTAGGCTTCTTGCTTTCCACAGCCCACACTTGGCCCAGCTTGCCACTCAGGGCACTTACTTCATGACTTCAGACATTGAGTAACTCTAAAGAGATTTGCTCAACTTGAGCTGTAATTTTTGTGTATAAATTTTGTGTAGTCTAACAGTATACAAATTGGGGGAAAATGTAGTACTATTGATATCTGTAATAAAATCAAGTTACTAAGCCAAAATAAATAAATACAGGTAGATAAAATAAAAGGTAAGGGAGGAAGCTGGAGGGGAGGGAAAAGCCAGATAGGAAAAATAAGGTTAGCACTCAGAAGTCATGCTGAGGGTTTTGTAGTGTTAAATATGGGTGGTGGCTTTGACTCCATGCTTAAAGGCAAAGACAGGGAAGAAGACATGATGAATAATGTGACGCTTAAGAGTACAAGTATTTATGGTCCTGAAGCTCCCAGAGGGGTTGTCTCAGTGGCCTGGGGCACTTCAGTGGCGGTGGTTCTGTGGAAATGCACCTCACCACCCCCTCTTCCCCCCTGGTCTGGCTTCATCCAGGGGTGAAGTGTTCCCCTGCACTTCGCAGTGAGAGCACAAAGAGAAAGACCACGTGGTCAGAACTGAGCTGTGAGCATCTCTTCAATTGTCTAACAGCAGTCTGTCTTCTACCATTAGAGCAGATTTTTGTTTCTCTAGGGGATTCATGGAATGAGGAAATTGGCTGGCATTTAGGTGCCGTGTTGCACACAAAAATTCTTCTTTTCATAGCCAGTGCGGGCAGAGCTCCTGCCGTGAGCGGTGTGTGGGAACCGACGTGTGGGCTGCACGGGAGGGAGCTGCTCTCCCGGGAAGGGCACTCACCCTGGCTTTCTCTCAGCTCTCTCTCTCCCTCTGTCTCCCTTTGCTTCTGTCTCCTTCCTACTCCCCAGGCCCCCATCTCTGTATAAGCTCAGAGACCTGCTTCGGGCTTGCTGGATCTGAGAATGGATGGTGTCTTGCCCCTCAGGCAATCCTGCATGAGTTTTCTTTCTCACAATTTTACTTTAGGTACAGATACTGGGGGACAGAGGACGTGGTTATACTCTGTCCGGAACAGGAGATGCAGAGCTTCTGTTCTGAGAGCAAGTCTGTAACCCCCATACTCAACAGAAGACTCCAAGATGCAGTACTTAGGTGCAGTCTCAAAACCCAACAGGGCTGACCGTAACAGCCACCGTCACTGGGGATGTGGGCTGTTGTGGGGAGTGGAAGTCGAACAGTTTCACTTGGGATTGTGGCTCCAAGGGTTGTGAGCTTCGTGACACGGCAAGTTACTCAGACTCCTTTCTCTGTTCAGTTATCTTTGAAATGGCTAGGACAGTGTTGGCTTCATGAGGTTAATGCGAAGCTTCAATGACATAATACAGGGAATGGTTGATGAATCGCTTAGTCTCTGTAGCTCTTTTGTGTCATAAATCAAGGAGCTGAAACAGATAGGCCTAACCTACCTCCCCACAAAATTAAGTTATCAATACAGCCAGTGTTCTGAAAATGACATTTGGAAATTAGTCTTTTTTTTAACTGATGTGCAACAATTTATCATTTTTCAGAGAAACAGCACCCAGGACTATCTTCCAGAGAGTCCTGGATATCTTAAAGAAATCTTCTCATGCCGTTGAGCTGGCCTGCAGAGATCCATCTCAAGTGGAGCATCTGGCTTCCAGTCTGCAGCTGATAACAGAATGCTTCCGATGTCTCCGGAACGCGTGTATCGAGTGTTCTGTGAACCAGAATTCAATCAGGTACTGTTCTTTCTAGTTACATACATGCTTTTGATTATATGGGCTTCCCAGCTGGCACCAGTGGTGAAGAGCCTGCCTGCCAATGCAGGAGATACAAGAGATGCAAGAGATGTGGGTTCAGTCCCTGGGTTGGGAAGATCCTCTGGAGGGCATGGCAACCCACTGCAGCATTCTTGCCTGGAGAATCCCATGGACAGAGGAGCCTGGTGGGCTACAGTCCATGGGATTACAAAGAGTCAGACACGGCTGAAGCTACCTAGCATGCATGCACGCTTTGATTGTATTTCTTNATCCTCTGGAGGGCATGGCAACCCACTGCAGCATTCTTGCCTGGAGAATCCCATGGACAGAGGAGCCTGGTGGGCTACAGTCCATGGGATTACAAAGAGTCAGACAGGGCTGAAGCTACCTAGCACGCATGCACGCTTTGATTGTATTTCTTTGTGTCTGTGTGTGCTGGTTCTGCCATATTGGCTTATCCAGTAGAAATGATTTTGGCCTCAACAGCTGCCTGTTTTTATTCAGACTCTCTCTCCACTTCTCGGGGACAAGTGCTCTGAAGGACTTGCCATGGGAAACTCTTAGATGAGTATGTAAAGGGACAGCATGTTTAACATTAGGGTTGTTCCGTTTCTTACTTGTATTTATATGTTTAGAGGTATTTGGTTTTCTACATAAAAGTGATTTGAACTTATCTTTGATCCTTCTGCCTGCCTAAAGGCATATGCAGTTTAGACTTCACTTATTAGCTGTAAATATTTTAACTAGTTTTCATGTTAATTAGTTGCCCTTGTCTTTACTTTGAACAGGGAGCACGTTGTGAATTTCTGAGATGAAATTCATATCGTGAATTTCTCAGCTTTCCTCAAGATCCTGTAAATTTGCCAGCTTTACTTCCACCTAACTTACAATGTGCAACTAAAATGTAATTAAAGAGACGAGCGAGAGAATTACCCTGCGCTGTTCTTGTTCTTTTACATGTTACACTCTGCTCCCGGAACTGAGCACCTTTCTTCTTTTGTTTTATGAAATCTACTTTTTATTAAAAGTTTTTACTTGAGGGGAAGTCAGAAGCCATGGAACATGGTCACCTTTCTTTCCTGGACTCGAGTGTAGACAGAGCTCAGGGGCCTCGCTGTCAGCTGCCAGGATGAGTGAAGTCGAGCTGGTGCAGAAGCCGGTAGAGGGTTTCCCTTCACTGCCTGGACCGCCTTACACCTGAGGCTTGGATATGATTAATGAGATTCTTTAGATGAAAGGAGAGGGTAGCAGGGGAAAGCTAAGGTTTAATTTCAGCACAGAATTGAACATGGCAACCTATGCAGATAAATGGATAGACACAGTAATAATCTTAGTAGTAATAGTTAACATTGAGGAAAGTGTAACTAGTTATATGCTAGATGCAGTAGGCCAGAAGCAAGTTTATTTTGTCACTTTCCAGGCGGGGAGGCCTATAGTGTGACAGGAGAGGGAAGGAGAGCCCTCAATGGAAATTCTAACCATCTGGGGCATAAGCTCCTGGAAGAACCATTCCTCTAGTCAGAAGTACAAGAGAGATTCTGGTCAACCTCAACTAAAGCTGATGTTGCCAAGCCTGTCAAGGTTCAGATCTCAAGCAAAATGTATTTTTCTGATGTTTTAAGTTATTAAAGAATTAATTAAAAAGTAGGATGCTGTTAGGGCCTAGGTCTTTTTATATCCTTTGTCTGAAAATTGCACTTTGTGTGGACTGGAATTACTTTTTGCCGAGGCTGTATGGAACATGAGATTTAATACAGCAGAGCAAACAATCTGAGTCATATGAAATTTCAGGAAGTACTCCGAGAAGACTGCTAAAAGCAGTTAGCCCTGCCTGTAAACATGACCCCTGGTGCTGGGTTGCTGGGCTGCTACTGCAGAGAGCCGGGTGAATGGCTCAGGCTCTGTGGTCGCTGTTAGATGGCCTGGCTTCCCACTGCAGTGTGAAAGCAGCCGTACGCTGTGAGTGAACAGACACACGTGCTGTGTCCAATGAAGCCTCATTCGTGAGCATCGAAATTTGAGTTTCATAGAATTCGCATGTCATGAAGCTGCATTTATCTCTTCCCCCGAATCTGGCCGATAGAAGTAAGCAGTGCGCCCAGTCACCTGGTAGCTGTTTGTATGTGTAAAGGCAAGGGCAGAGAGGGGAGCAGCATCTTCTCTCCCGAGGAGGGCGCCGAGCCGCGTTTCCCTCCAGCCCCGTGTTTGAATAGAGGAGGGGCAGTGCTGTCTGCCCGCCGGGGCTCGGGGAGGGGAGAGAGGGTCCTAGCCTTTGCACGCCCACCCTGACCCTCGTCTTTAGCAGTGAATGTCTTGGCCTAATTCTGATTCATGTTGAGAAGAAGTGAAGAATGTAGGGAGCTATATGAGTTTCTTTTGCTGTTGTAACAAATTACTGCAAATATAGTAACTTAAACCAACAGAAATTTATTATCTGACAGTTCTAGAGTTCATAAGTCCAAAATCCATTCTTCTGACCTAAAGTGTCAGCAGAGCTGGCTCCTTCTGAGTCTCTAGCAGAGAATCCATTGTCTTGCTTATCTGTTAGTAGCTTCTAGAATCTGCCTGCTTTCCTTACTTCATGGCTCCATCTTCAAAGCAACGCTGTAACATCTTCCAGTCTTTCTGACCATCTGGTGTCCCTCTGATAAGGACCATTATAGTACATAAGGCCCACCTAGTAATTAAAGGTAATCTTCCCATCTTCAGATCGTTAATTCAGTCATACCTAGAAAGGTCTCTTGTATTTTCTGACCAGTTCTTATTCTCTGACACCAGCCGGGAGTCCAACAATTCAAATCCATTCTGACCCTAACTACCTCACGTTAGTGGTGTCAGACCCCACAACTTGGTGATATCAATCTCACAGGACTGTCCCACTTGATGCCAGGTGCAAATGGGGTCCCCAGGCTACATTTCTGCCTGGCCGACTGCAAACTCAGGGCTTTCCAGGGTACCCCTCAGGTTTGGTAAATCAGTAGAACGACTCAGGGAACTCAGGGAAGCACTTTACATTCNTATTAAAAGTTTTTACTTGAGGGGAAGTCAGAAGCCATGGAACATGGTCACCTTTCTTTCCTGGACTCGAGTGTAGACAGAGCTCAGGGGCCTCGCTGTCAGCTGCCAGGATGAGTGAAGTCGAGCTGGTGCAGAAGCCGGTAGAGGGTTTCCCTTCACTGCCTGGACCGCCTTACACCTGAGGCTTGGATATGATTAATGAGATTCTTTAGATGAAAGGAGAGGGTAGCAGGGGAAAGCTAAGGTTTAATTTCAGCACAGAATTGAACATGGCAACCTATGCAGATAAATGGATAGACACAGTAATAATCTTAGTAGTAATAGTTAACATTGAGGAAAGTGTAACTAGTTATATGCTAGATGCAGTAGGCCAGAAGCAAGTTTATTTTGTCACTTTCCAGGCGGGGAGGCCTATAGTGTGACAGGAGAGGGAAGGAGAGCCCTCAATGGAAATTCTAACCATCTGGGGCATAAGCTCCTGGAAGAACCATTCCTCTAGTCAGAAGTACAAGAGAGATTCTGGTCAACCTCAACTAAAGCTGATGTTGCCAAGCCTGTCAAGGTTCAGATCTCAAGCAAAATGTATTTTTCTGATGTTTTAAGTTATTAAAGAATTAATTAAAAAGTAGGATGCTGTTAGGGCCTAGGTCTTTTTATATCCTTTGTCTGAAAATTGCACTTTGTGTGGACTGGAATTACTTTTTGCCGAGGCTGTATGGAACATGAGATTTAATACAGCAGAGCAAACAATCTGAGTCATATGAAATTTCAGGAAGTACTCCGAGAAGACTGCTAAAAGCAGTTAGCCCTGCCTGTAAACATGACCCCTGGTGCTGGGTTGCTGGGCTGCTACTGCAGAGAGCCGGGTGAATGGCTCAGGCTCTGTGGTCGCTGTTAGATGGCCTGGCTTCCCACTGCAGTGTGAAAGCAGCCGTACGCTGTGAGTGAACAGACACACGTGCTGTGTCCAATGAAGCCTCATTCGTGAGCATCGAAATTTGAGTTTCATAGAATTCGCATGTCATGAAGCTGCATTTATCTCTTCCCCCGAATCTGGCCGATAGAAGTAAGCAGTGCGCCCAGTCACCTGGTAGCTGTTTGTATGTGTAAAGGCAAGGGCAGAGAGGGGAGCAGCATCTTCTCTCCCGAGGAGGGCGCCGAGCCGCGTTTCCCTCCAGCCCCGTGTTTGAATAGAGGAGGGGCAGTGCTGTCTGCCCGCCGGGGCTCGGGGAGGGGAGAGAGGGTCCTAGCCTTTGCACGCCCACCCTGACCCTCGTCTTTAGCAGTGAATGTCTTGGCCTAATTCTGATTCATGTTGAGAAGAAGTGAAGAATGTAGGGAGCTATATGAGTTTCTTTTGCTGTTGTAACAAATTACTGCAAATATAGTAACTTAAACCAACAGAAATTTATTATCTGACAGTTCTAGAGTTCATAAGTCCAAAATCCATTCTTCTGACCTAAAGTGTCAGCAGAGCTGGCTCCTTCTGAGTCTCTAGCAGAGAATCCATTGTCTTGCTTATCTGTTAGTAGCTTCTAGAATCTGCCTGCTTTCCTTACTTCATGGCTCCATCTTCAAAGCAACGCTGTAACATCTTCCAGTCTTTCTGACCATCTGGTGTCCCTCTGATAAGGACCATTATAGTACATAAGGCCCACCTAGTAATTAAAGTTAATCTTCCCATCTTCAGATCGTTAATTCAGTCATACCTAGAAAGGTCTCTTGTATTTTCTGACCAGTTCTTATTCTCTGACACCAGCCGGGAGTCCAACAATTCAAATCCATTCTGACCCTAACTACCTCACGTTAGTGGTGTCAGACCCCACAACTTGGTGATATCAATCTCACAGGACTGCCCCACTTGATGCCAGGTGCAAATGGGGTCCCCAGGCTACATTTCTGCCTGGCCGACTGCAAACTCAGGGCTTTCCAGGGTACCCCTCAGGTTTGGTAAATCAGTAGAACGACTCAGGGAACTCAGGGAAGCACTTTACATTCTATTG
The DNA here is from genome assembly GCA_006410735.1 of Raphicerus campestris. NCBI lineage: Eukaryota > Metazoa > Chordata > Mammalia > Artiodactyla > Bovidae > Raphicerus > Raphicerus campestris. The sequence continues at coordinate 114,444 of SJYW01040254.1, forward strand.
CAAGTGTCCTGTAAAGGGACAGTCACATGGAAGGGATACTCAGGATGGGGCAGGGCACAGAACTTCTAGGCCTTTTCTAGGCCTGCCAGCTTCTGGACACTTTGCAGTTGAAACCTTTCCAAACTCATTGTTTAGGATCATTCATGACAGTTCTGTCACACAGGCATGGCTGATGGGATCATTGGTCAGTGGTAACTGAGCTCAGTCTCCAGCTGTCTTCCTTTCCTCTGAGATGGGAGGTTGGGGTTGAAGGTTTCAGCTGTCTGACCTGATCTTAGGGTTGGTTCCTGTGGCAGCAGCCCTCTCCTGAAGCCGTCTACAGACCCAGTGATAGTCACCTAATATATTAGCATAAACTGAGGAGCGTTGAAGGGGCTTGTTAGGATTAACAAGAGCCCTTCCTGTCACACAGAGAATTCAAGGATATCAGGAGCTCTGTGCCAGAAACCTGGGGACAAAGATTAAATATATATTTATTGTCTCATACCTCTTTTGCCATATGAGGTAACATTCAAAGTTTCAAGTTCAGTATGTGGACATTTTTCAGTGACCATTATTTCGCCTAGCACATTCTACCCTTTGGCCCCTAAAGATTCATATCCATACTATGTACAGAATACATTCATCTCATCCTGAGATCCCTCAGATTCTTGAACCGTTACAGCACCACCTCAAGTCTAAAATCTTATCTGAGTCTCATTAGTGTCCCAAGTCTTACTGTCTGAATCACATAAGGTTGAGATTCTGGGTGTGATTCACTCTGGGGCAGAATTCCTTTTTATCTTTGGGCTTGTGGAACTGGACAGCAGGTTGTCTGCTTCCAAAATACAATGGAGGGACAGGCATAGGGTAGCAGTTTTAGACAATATCCTCCAAAAAAGGAGAAAATTGAGGGAAAAGAGGAGTCATTGGTCCCAAGCAATTTCAAAATCCACTNTTGGGATCATCATTCAAAGTGCAGGTTTAAGAACAGGAATGTGTCTGACTTTGTCTTTTTTGAACACCTTTTACAGAAACTTGGGTACAATTGGCATTGCTGTTGACTTGATTCTTCGTTTTCGTGAACTGCGAGTGGAACAGGACTCCCTGTTGACAGGTAACTGAGAGTGTGAATCGTGGATTATTTATATCTTTGACAAGGATTTAAATAACCACTGCTTTGAGTATTACATCGTTCTTTAGAGCAAATGTTCTGTGTGTTGTGAAACAGAAACTTTATTACTAAATGACATTAAAGGGTGATCATAAAAGGAAGGTGTAGTCACTTCCTTGCCTCCCTTGTAGGCTGTGTCCCCCTCGGAGTCCTTGCCTTGGGGCACTTCTGCATGTGACTCCCTGTGGAGACAGGGCCTTTGCAGAAAGGGTTAAGATGAAGTGCAGTCACNCTATGACTTTCTTAAAAACCTTGTGGGTCTCACGTGTATGTCATGGGGATTTATGCACCAGTGGGCAGTATAGAAAGTGCTTTCGAGCTTTCTCAGATAACCCATCTCTATTCCTGATTTCTGCTGAGATGACCGAGGGGGATGCGGAACATGCCTGATCTTAAAGAGCTCTCTGGGTGACGGAACACTCACCTTTGAGTTCTTCCAAGTCATTAGCAAAAGGTTGTCCAGCCACGCCCTCAGCTTTCTCTCCAGAGCACATTTTCCTAACAGTGGATATTCTAGTTTTCAGCGTCTTTTGCTATCTGGATGGACCAAGAGTTTCCTAAGTTATACCTGGCTCCCTTTTAGTCTGCTTTATCTCTACTTGCATTTTTACCATGTGCACCAAGAGGGAATCAGGGCACACCGTCAGTATGTTGCTTANTGCTGGGGACTCAGGTTCCACCCCTGGTTGGGGAACTAAGATCTCTTGTGCCACAGGGCAACCTGAGAGCCTGCACACCGCAAGGAAGAGCCCGGAGAACACAGCTAAGACCTGATGCAGCCAAAAATTTAAAAAATAAAAGTCTACCCACTAAACAGCTGCCCATTTTTCCCTCCCCCAGCCCCTGGAAACCACCGTGCTGCTTTCTGTTGCTGTGATTTGACTCCTCTAAGTATGATTGACGCTTGAACAACTCGAGGGTTTAGCGGTGCCGACCAGCAGTGCATTGGGAAACCCGAGTTTAACTACAGCCGGCCTCTGTATCCGAGGGTCCTCCGCATCCTCAGATTCAGCCGCCTGCCGATGGCGTCATGCGGTGGTGCCTGTTTACTGAAAAATTCCGTGTCCACGTGGGCCTTTGCAGACACTGCCTATGTTCCCTTGGCTCTCCTGAGTTGCCCAGGCAAAGTTATTTGCATCCTCACCTGCGCATCTATCATGATTATTTTTTTTTCTGCTGAAATATGTATTCTTCAAGGACAAACCTAGATAGCATACTCAAAAGCAGAGACGTTACTTTGCCGACTAAGGTCCATCTAGTCAAGGCCGTGGTTTTTCCTGTGGTCATGTATGGATATGAGAGTTGGACTGTGAAGAAGGCTGAGTGCCAAAGAATTGATGCCTTTGAACTGTGGTATTGGAGAAGACTTTTGAGTCCCTTGGACTGCAAGGAGATCCAACTAGTCCATTCTAAAGGAGATCAGCCCTGGGATTTCTTTGAAGGGAATGATGATGCTAAAGCTGAAACTCCAGTACTTTGGCCACCTCATGGGAAGAGTTGACTCATTGGAAAAGACTCTGATGCTGGGAGGGATTGGGGGCAGGAGGAGAAGGGGACGACCGAGGATGAGATGGCTGGATGGCATCACGGACTTGATGGACATGAGTCTGAGTGAACTCTGGGAGTTGGTGATGGATAGGGAGGCCTGGCGTGCTGCGATTCATGGGGTCGCAAAGGGTCGGACATGGCTGAGCAACTGAACTAAAGGACAAAGATTGAATCTTGTGAGTTCTCTCCTCTTAACACCTGCCAGAATCAGTACTGGAACATTACTGGAAAGGGAAACTCTACTGATACCAAATGCTGAAGCATCTCTTCAGGATGCCGACTCTGTTGAGACTGTGGACCGCAGATGACCCCATCCGCCGGGAGGACGTGTTTTGCCGCCAGTGGCCTGGCGTGGCTCGGCCGGTTCGGGTGAAGCTTGCTGCAGGAACTGCTGGCCCTGGCGGCTTGTCTTTGCTCAGTGGCAGCAGGAGAGGATGGGGTCTTTGCAAGAGCGCTCTGAGGTCTGTGGAGAAGTGGAGGCTGCTGGGTTCCTTGGTGACTTGTTCTGGGCAACGATGGATGATTCTTCAGAGTGCTGTGCTGACAGACCAACAGAGCTGAAAAGACATGGCTTTCTTAGTGGGAGTGTTTGATGAAATTAACTTTACCCTTGCTTCTGGAGTGG
>SJYW01040254.1:125591-154745 GCA_006410735.1 Raphicerus campestris
TGCCGCCCTGTGAGAACTGAGAAGACAGGACACGTTCCATGTCCTGGGGTTCAGATGACGGACTGGACTGGAGATTTCTGGGGTACTTGTGGTGTCTCAGTTGGGGTCACACAACAGGGTCTGCTGAGCAGTGCCCAGGCTGTGGCCCCAAGCTGCTGAGCTAGAGAATCCAGTTGGGTTGGGGGCTGTTAGATTAAAAAACTCTGGGGGCTCAGTCAGTAAAACAGGCACGGTGTTCATTAAGCCCCTGCTTTTGTGGTCTCTAGGGCCTAAGGGTGAATGGTGCCCCCTCCCTGCCCCTGGCGTGGGTGTGTAAGTGGAGAGGCGAAGCTTGCTTGTACTGGTTCTACTGGTTGTCATGGTGAGTTGACTCCTTCACCCTGGTAGTTTATTTGGGCTGATTACTGGGTGAAGATATTTTGGATACAGAGTTAAAATCACCTCCCATAGTGTGATTATGCAGAAATGAGTGCCTGTGTTTATACAAGTTTCTAGCCCCTTTCCCAGTGAATTGGAGTGACACTGAGTTAGACTCGCTGCCCCTAGAAACCAGCTTGCGGAGTTACAGGGTTATAATCTGTGTTGTGCTGTTTTTCAGTTGCTTGGTTGTGCCTGACTCTTTGTGGCCCCTTGGAGCACAGCACGCCAGGCTTCCCTGTCTTCACCATCTCCCAGAGTTTGCTGAAACTCATGTCCATCGAGTCAGTGATTCTGTCGAACCGTCTCATTCTCTGCCACCCCCTTTTCCTTTTGCCTTCCGTCTTCCCCAGCATCAGGGTTCTTTCCAGTGAGTCAGCTCTTCGCTTCATGTGACCAAAGTACTGGAGCTTCAGCAAAGCTGCCTGCAGAGTTATCATCTGTACGGCACAGGGTAGAAGAGCGGAGGCTAGTTGTGCTGATTTTGCTGCTCTGTGCTGTGGATAAGGCACCACTTGGAACCCTGTTTCATCTGTGAAATGAGGGGAGTGGCGGTAGGCACCCCATGAAATCGTTGTGGTTACCAACTGAAATCTGTATGAAGCTCTCAGTGCTGGCATGTAATCATTGCTTGGTGAAAGTGAGTTGGTGTTTCTGCGTGCACATTTCTATTACTACTGCTATTATAGTGAGCTTGACTTTTTCCTCCAGGTAGCGTCACTGTTATGTATGGAGGCAGCATGCAACCATTATCCTTTAATCCTCAGAGAGACCTTCTGAAATAGTTTGATTCTTGCCGTTTTTTCACATCAGGTGTCTGAGACTTTTAAGGTTAAGGTGTTTGCCCTGGGTTACAGAAGTAGCTGAGGTGGTATTTGAACTCCGTATGTCTGATGCCAGAGTCATTGATCATTTTCCCTGTAATGTGCTAGCTTCTCATATATGTAATTTTTGACAGGATTAATGAGATTTAATCCAGGAACAATCCTGTATCTTGGTTAGCCTATTGTCCAGGTTAATGAAAGTTTTGGCCTTTGTGGCATGCCATTCAACAACTCATTCAGGTGGAGTAGTTCAAATATAAATTGAGAATTTGTTGGAGATGTCAGTCTTTGAATTAGAGATGTTTTAGTTCCGGAATTGTAAGCTATTATTTCCTACCCTAGAATGCTCGTAAAACTCCCTCTCACTTTCTCCCCTCGTCCTTTGCCCCTTCCCTTCAGTCCTCTCATGACCTGCCCGTTTCAGGGCAGCACAGGCACGGGCTCTTGGAGTTGCAGACTGCCTCAGCGGAGGCATGACTTGAAAGTATGAACCTTGCTATAGACTTTCTCCATAAAATTGTTCCCGTGTACATTGCTTTCTGTTTTTTTATAAGCAGGACTTGTCATTTTGAGGACAGAGTATGTAACTATCAGAAGTGAATTAGAAGTGGATGGCTCGTGATAGCCAGTGATCAAGGGGTGCATTGAGGGGTGTGTCGGGGGCCTGAGGCAGCTCCCCTGCTGGTCCCTGCGTTGCAGGAAGTGAGACTGAGGCGTTGTGATGGCTCTGGGCAGCGGGTCTCTGGCCTCTGGCTGGCTCTTTCTGTTCTGCAGCCTGCGCTCCTGAGGGAAGGGGCCTCTTAGGCCACTCGCGCTCCGCCATGTTTTCAAGGGAGTGTTCACTGTGGTTCCCCCGCAACTGCAAGAAGCAAGAGATTCCCCATTCTGTCCCATTTCCCCTGACTCTGCAGTACTTTCCAGCACACACGCGTTTTCTGGCACAGAGCTGGGGCTGGCAAATGCAGTACACAATCAAAGTAAATGCCTCTGAGAAACAGTTTCCTACTCAAGTTCTATGTCCTGTGTGTAATTCCTTTATTTTATGAGAAAGATGGGATTTTTTTTTTGGTTTTTTGTTTTTCTCTTTGTTTTTTGTTTTTCTTGGCTGCACCGCGTGGCCTGTGGGATCTTAGTTCCCTAATCAGGGTTTGTACCCAGGCTCTTGGCAGTGAAAGCGGGGAGTCCTAACCACTGGTCCGCCAGAAAATCCCTGAGAAGGATGATTTGGGTGGTGGCTAGAAGCAGAGGGAGTTAGAGAGTTTGGTGGGAACTCTGGGTGGGAGGCCCCCGTCTTCCAGACTAAAGTTTTTAGACCCACTCACCGACAGTGGGCGGAGAAGGCTATGGCACCCCACTCCAGTACTCTTGCCTGGAAAATCCCATGGATGGAAGAGCCTGGTACGCTGCAGTCCATGGGGTCGCTAGGAGTCAGACACGACTGAGCGACTTCATTTTCACTTTTCACTTTTATGAATTGGAGAAGGAACTGGCAACCCATTCCAGTGTTCTTGCGTGGAGAATCCCAGGGATAGGGGAGCCTGGTGGGCTGCCATCTATGGGGTCACACAGAGTCGGACACGACTGAAGCGACTTAGTAGCAGCAGCAGCAGCGGCAGCCGACAGTGGGAGCCCTTAAAAGTTTTTATCGCTAGATGACTTAATATAAGGAGGATCATTTAATGAACTGTAATTTATTGCCAGGTACTTTTCAAGCTTGGTGTGTATCTTTATATTTTAAAGATTCATCCCTGATTTTTTTTCGTTCACACTCACTCCCTTCCTGTCTCTTAGTTTTCCCATTGCCTAATAGAGTGGAGCGGCGCCTCTCCTGAGCAGAGGAGGCGCCCGGGAGCACCGCTGCCTCGGCCTGCTATGTGAGGCGGCCGACTGGTCTGCACTGCCCGCCTCCTGGGGCAGCCCCCTCAGCGGGTCTCCGGGGGCGCCAGGGCCTTGCCGTAGTGCGTACTCACCTCGACTAACACTGCCCTGTGGCCTGCCGCTGTCCTGACCCCCTCCCAGCTCCTTAGGACTTGCTTCTCTCTCCTTCAGCATCTGTGTGGCGTTGGTCCTCGCCCCCACTTAGGACCTGTCTGTTTGTTCCTCATTCCTCTTCACCCTGTTCTGGGTGATCGTCCCCTGGGTGCTTAGTTCCCTAAAGCTAGGGATCATGCCTTCTTAGACCCGGTAATACTGCCACGTTATCCCAACTTACAGGGAATGTCTTTAGGGCAGACCTTCAAATTCTTCTTGAGTCACACCATGTGTGGCCTGTGTGGCCTCTTCCCTGGCCTCTCGGAGGTCATCCTGCTCAGGGAAGGTGGGAGGCCTGGCTTTGTGGCCGGAGCACCCTGTTGTCTTCAAGGATTGTATGTGAATTAGAGAAAACAGATGTATCTGAATGTATACTGAATGCAATACTCAACTATTTGTTGTTCTTCTGTGCTCAGTTGAGGGGATTATTTGTTTTATTTTGAATTAATAACTGCTGTAAGAGATGTGAAGTTTTAGGAGTTTTGAAAATCGCTAAGCTCTGTGGGTGATTTTCACAGACTAATAATCTTTCTGAAGAGGCCTTACAAATAGCTGTGAAAAGAAGAGAAACAAAAAGCAAAGGAGAACAGGAAAGATATACCCATTTGAATGCAGAGTTCCAAAAAATAGCAAGGAGAGATATGAAAGCCTTCCTCAGCTATCAATGCAAAAAAATAGAAGAAAACAATAGATGGGAAAGACTAAAGATCTCTTCAAGAAAATTAGATATGACAACGGAACATTTCATGCAAAGATGGGCTCAATAAAGGACAGAAATGGTATGACCTAACAGAAGCAGAAGATATTAAGAAGAGGTGGCAAGAATACACAGAAGAACTGTACAAAAAAGATCTTCACGACCCAGATAATCATGATGGTCTGATCACTCACCTAGAGCCACACATCCTGAAATGCAAAGTCAAGTGGGCCTTAGGAAGCATCACTATGAACAAAGCTAGTGGAGGTGATGGCATTCCAGTTGAGCTGTTTCAAATCCTGAAAGATGATGCTGTGAAAGTGCTACACTCAATATGCCAATAAATTTGGAAAATTCAGCAATGGCCACAGGACTGGAAAAGGTCAGTTTTCATTCCAATCCCAAAGAAAGGCAATGCCAAAGAATGCTCAAACTACCACACAATTGCACTCATCTCACACGCTAGTAAAGTAATGCTCAAAACTCTCAAGCCAGGCTTCAGCAATATGTGAACCATGAACTTCCAAATGTTCAAGCTGGTTGTAGAAAAGGCAGAGGAACCAGAGATCAAATTGCCAGAATCCTCTGGATCATGGAAAAAGCAAGAGAGTTCCAGAAAAACATCTCTTTCTGGTTTATTGACTATGCCAAAGCCTTTGACTGTGTGGATCACAATAAACTGTGGAAAATTCTGAAAGAGATGGGAATACCAGACCACCTGACCTGCCTCTTGAGAAATCTATATGCAGGTCAGGAAGCAACAGTTAGAACTGGACATGAAATAACAGACTGGTTCCAAATGNGGATCACAATAAACTGTGGAAAATTCTGAAAGAGATGGGAATACCAGACCACCTGACCTGCCTCTTGAGAAATCTGTATGCAGGTCAGGAAGCAACAGTTAGAACTGGACATGAAATAACAGACTGGTTCCAAATGGGGAAAGGAGTACCTTAAGGCTGTATATTGTCACCCTGCTTATTGAATTTATATGCAGAGTACATCATGAGAAATGCTGGACTGGAAGGAGCACAAGCTGGAATCAAGATTGCCGGCAGAAGTATCAATCACCTCAGATATGAAGATGACACCACCCTTATGGCAGAAAGTGAAGAGGAACTAAACAGCCTCTTAATGAAAGTGAAAGAAGAGAGTGAAAAAGTTGGCTTAAAGCTCAACATTCAGAAAACGAAAATCATGGCATCTGGTCCCATCACTTCATGGGAAATAGATGGGGAAACAGTGGAAACAGTGTCAGACTTTATCTTTTTGGGCTTCAAAATCACTGCAGGTGGGGATTGCAGCCATGAAATTAAAAGACGCTTACTCCTTGGAAGGAAAGTTATGACCAACCTAGATAGCATATTAAAAAGCAGAGATATTACTTTGCCAACAGAGGTCCGTCTAGTCAAGGCTATGGTTTTTCCAGTGGTCCTGTATGGATGTGAGAATTGGACTGTGAAGAAAGCTTGAGTGCTGAAGAATTGATGCTTTTGAACTCTAGTGTTGGAGAAGACTCTTTTGAAAGTCCCTTGGACAGCAAGGAGATCCAACCAGGCCATCCTAAAGGAGATCAGTCCTGGGTGTTCATTGGAAGGACTGATGCTGAAGCTGAAACGCCAGTACTTTGGCCACCTCATGCGAAGACTTGACTCATTGGAAAAGACCCTGATGCTGGGAGATATTGGGGGCAGGAGGAGAAGGGGACGACAGAGGATGAGATGGCTGGATGGCATCACTGACTTGATGGACAACAGTTTCGGTAAACTCTGGGAGTTGGAAGTGGACAAGGCGGCCTGTCGTGCTGCGATTCATGGGGTCGCAGAGAGTCAGACGTGACTGAGTGACAGGACTGAACTGAACTGAAAGTAGTGAATAAAAGCCCACTTAACTTTGCTGTTGTTACAGTAGATGATGTATTGTATAACTTACCTTGATAGCATTATTGAAATGTGGAATTTTATTTCACGGCTCAAAGTAGTGGATATACCAAGGTGCTTATTTCTGTAGCTTATTCACTGCAAAGAAATGAAGATTTTGAAAAATAGGCTATTGATGAATTATATTCACAAAAAATGTTTTCCCTAAGTAGACTTTATGAATAAGTTAGGAATTTAACAATAAAAGTACTCTCCTAAAATGGTCTCTATAAATATTTTTAGTATTCTACAATTTCAGTGTTACATATTCATGTAAGAATCTTCTCTGTTTTACAGGGTTACGTTGTTAGACCTTATGATCGCCAAAATAGTGGGCGAGGAGCCACTGACCAAGGATGATGCCCCTGTCTTTTTGAGCCATGCTGAGTTGATTGCGAGCACTTTTGTGGATCAGTGCAAGATTGTGCTGAAACTGACCTCTGAACAGCATGCCGACGATGAGGTGAGTGAACAGAGAGGTTTTCTGACTCAGCCAGGTCCTTGGTATCAAAAACTTGAAGTATTATTTAAGTAACATACCTGCTGGGGACTGAATGCTTGTGGCTGGACCTCCTCTGAAGTTCCTGGTCACAGCCTGGTGCCCAGGGAGATGGTGGTAGGAGTAGGGCCTTTGGAGACAGTTGGGCCATGAGGGCCTCATGGATGAGGTTGTAGAAGATACCCCAGTAAGTGTCCATGCCCCTTCCACTACGCAAGGCCACGGCGAGAAGTCGGCCCTCTGCAGCCCTGTAGGGGGCCTTCCCCAGAACCCAGCTGGGCTGACACCATGATCTTGAACTTCCAGCTTCCGGAACTAAGAGAAATAAATGATGTTTATGAGCCACCCTGTCTGGCATTTTGTTACAGCTGCCCAAGCTAAGACAGCATTCTTACTTTAGAACAGTTACGAAAATACAGATTAGTGAAAGGAGTGCCCTCATTCTTACCGTCCTGAGTTTATGGCTTAAGAAACCGTAATTAGTATGTCTTCTAGGCAGTCAACACCAAACATGTGCGTGTGTGCACACACACAGGCTTTCAAAGAGAAATCATTTTACACTGCCTGTTTGTAAGTTGCTGTTTTTCCTTTTGCGGAGTGTGAAAAGGCTGCATGAGGGCGGGAGTTTGTCCCTAGAACCGTGCGCAGTGGAGGTGCTCGGCACCTGCCTGCCGAATGCATGCGTGAAGCATGCGCGCCAAACACCGTGAAATGCTGCCGCGGAGTTCTCTGTCGCCTTTGCCGCACCTGCCCTCAGTCCTGCTCATCACAGTCAGTGCCGTCATCCGTCCGCTGTCCCTGGGTGGGCAAGGGGTGCTCAGCCCACAGCGTCACCTTGAGAGCTGTGTATGGGCGTGTGCACCTGTTCACTCCCACAGTGATTATGCCCCTTCTGCCATGTAAGTGCATTTCCTTCTTTGTGAAAATACCTTTTTCACAGTTGCTTTGCTGTGGACTTGCTGTGGGTCCCCACAGGCCATGTTGGGTCTCGCTGATAAGGTCAATTTTTTATTCTTACATCTGTGATAGAAGAGAGGAAAGTCTTACCCTTGGGCTGCTTTCCTTTCTGGGGAAAGATTCGCCCCTGTTTCCAGCAGGAGGAGCAGTGAGCTATGCTACAAGAACTTTTTTAAAAAAAGAATTTTNAGAGATATTACTTTGCCAACAGAGGTCCGTCTAGTCAAGGCTATGGTTTTTCCAGTGGTCCTGTATGGATGTGAGAATTGGACTGTGAAGAAAGCTTGAGTGCTGAAGAATTGATGCTTTTGAACTCTAGTGTTGGAGAAGACTCTTTTGAAAGTCCCTTGGACAGCAAGGAGATCCAACCAGGCCATCCTAAAGGAGATCAGTCCTGGGTGTTCATTGGAAGGACTGATGCTGAAGCTGAAACGCCAGTACTTTGGCCACCTCATGCGAAGACTTGACTCATTGGAAAAGACCCTGATGCTGGGAGATATTGGGGGCAGGAGGAGAAGGGGACGACAGAGGATGAGATGGCTGGATGGCATCACTGACTTGATGGACAACAGTTTCGGTAAACTCTGGGAGTTGGAAGTGGACAAGGCGGCCTGTCGTGCTGCGATTCATGGGGTCGCAGAGAGTCAGACGTGACTGAGTGACAGGACTGAACTGAACTGAAAGTAGTGAATAAAAGCCCACTTAACTTTGCTGTTGTTACAGTAGATGATGTATTGTATAACTTACCTTGATAGCATTATTGAAATGTGGAATTTTATTTCACGGCTCAAAGTAGTGGATATACCAAGGTGCTTATTTCTGTAGCTTATTCACTGCAAAGAAATGAAGATTTTGAAAAATAGGCTATTGATGAATTATATTCACAAAAAATGTTTTCCCTAAGTAGACTTTATGAATAAGTTAGGAATTTAACAATAAAAGTACTCTCCTAAAATGGTCTCTATAAATATTTTTAGTATTCTACAATTTCAGTGTTACATATTCATGTAAGAATCTTCTCTGTTTTACAGGGTTACGTTGTTAGACCTTATGATCGCCAAAATAGTGGGCGAGGAGCCACTGACCAAGGATGATGCCCCTGTCTTTTTGAGCCATGCTGAGTTGATTGCGAGCACTTTTGTGGATCAGTGCAAGATTGTGCTGAAACTGACCTCTGAACAGCATGCCGACGATGAGGTGAGTGAACAGAGAGGTTTTCTGACTCAGCCAGGTCCTTGGTATCAAAAACTTGAAGTATTATTTAAGTAACATACCTGCTGGGGACTGAATGCTTGTGGCTGGACCTCCTCTGAAGTTCCTGGTCACAGCCTGGTGCCCAGGGAGATGGTGGTAGGAGTAGGGCCTTTGGAGACAGTTGGGCCATGAGGGCCTCATGGATGAGGTTGTAGAAGATACCCCAGTAAGTGTCCATGCCCCTTCCACTACGCAAGGCCACGGCGAGAAGTCGGCCCTCTGCAGCCCTGTAGGGGGCCTTCCCCAGAACCCAGCTGGGCTGACACCATGATCTTGAACTTCCAGCTTCCGGAACTAAGAGAAATAAATGATGTTTATGAGCCACCCTGTCTGGCATTTTGTTACAGCTGCCCAAGCTAAGACAGCATTCTTACTTTAGAACAGTTACGAAAATACAGATTAGTGAAAGGAGTGCCCTCATTCTTACCGTCCTGAGTTTATGGCTTAAGAAACCGTAATTAGTATGTCTTCTAGGCAGTCAACACCAAACATGTGCGTGTGTGCACACACACAGGCTTTCAAAGAGAAATCATTTTACACTGCCTGTTTGTAAGTTGCTGTTTTTCCTTTTGCGGAGTGTGAAAAGGCTGCATGAGGGCGGGAGTTTGTCCCTAGAACCGTGCGCAGTGGAGGTGCTCGGCACCTGCCTGCCGAATGCATGCGTGAAGCATGCGCGCCAAACACCGTGAAATGCTGCCTCGGCGTTCTCTGTCGCCTTTGCCGCACCTGCCCTCAGTCCTGCTCATCACAGTCAGTGCCGTCATCCGTCCGCTGTCCCTGGGTGGGCAAGGGGTGCTCAGCCCACAGCGTCACCTTGAGAGCTGTGTATGGGCGTGTGCACCTGTTCACTCCCACAGTGATTATGCCCCTTCTGCCATGTAAGTGCATTTCCTTCTTTGTGAAAATACCTTTTTCACAGTTGCTTTGCTGTGGACTTGCTGTGGGTCCCCACAGGCCATGTTGGGTCTCGCTGATAAGGTCAATTTTTTATTCTTACATCTGTGATAGAAGAGAGGAAAGTCTTACCCTTGGGCTGCTTTCCTTTCTGGGGAAAGATTCGCCCCTGTTTCCAGCAGGAGGAGCAGTGAGCTATGCTACAAGAACTTTTTTAAAAAAAGAATTTTCCAGGAGACAGAAAATGAAGTAAAACTTAGTACTTGTTACATCACAGCTTTAAACTTTTTCAAGACATGAACATTTATAGTATAGATGATATCAGTATTGTAATAAGACATTATCTGATGTAACTTTTTATGTTTAGGAAAAGCTGTATCTTTCACACTCTTTTCTTTCACAGTGGGAGGAATTATTACATATTAATAGCTAGAAAATTGTAGTTTTTTGGGGAAAGCCCAAATAGTCCACCTTTTGAAAATCCATCGATCTATACACTCAAAATGCCAACATCTGTTGGATCATAGAAAAAGCAAGAGAATTCCAGAAAAACATCTACTTCTGCTTTATTGACTACACTAAAGCCTTCGATTGTGAGATCAAAAGAAACTCTGGAAAATTCTTCAAGAGATGGGAATACCAGATCACCTTGTCTGACTGCTGAGAAATCTGTATGCAGGTCAAGCAGCAACAGTTAGAACCAGACAGGGAACAATGAACTAGTTCCAAATTGGGAAAGGAGTACATCAAGGCTGTGTATTGTCATCCTGCTTATTTAACTTACACGTAGAGTACATCATGAGAAATGCTGGGCTGGATGAAGCACAAGCTGGAATCAAGATTGCCAGGAGAAATAACAATAACCTCAGATATGTGGATGACACCACCCTTATGACAGAAAGCAAAGAAGAACTGAAGAGCCTCTTGTGAAAGAGGAGAATGAAAAAGCTGGCCTAAAATCCAACATTAAAAAAACTAAGATCATGGCATCCGATCCCATCACTTCATGGCAAATAGATGGCGAAACAGCGAGAGACTTAAATGGACTCCACAATCACTGCAGATGGTGACTGCAGCCATGAAATTAAAAGACGCTTGCTCCTTGGAAGAAAAATTATGACCAACCTAGACAGCATATTAAAAAGCAGAGACGTTACTTTGCTGACAAAGGTCCACTAGTCAAGGCTATGGTTTTTCCAGTAGTCATGTATGGATGTGAGAATTGGACTATGAAGAAAGCTGAGCACTGAAGAATTGATGCTTTTGAACTGTAGTGTTAGAGAAGACTCTTAAGAGTCCCTTGGACTGCAAGGAGATCCAACCAGTCCATCATAAAGGAAATCAGTCCTACATTTTCATTGGAAGGACTGATGCTGAAACTGAAGCTCCAGTACTTTGGCCACCTGATGCTGGAAAAGATTGAGGGCTGGGGAGAAGGGGACGGCAGAGGATGATGAGATGGTTGGATGGCATCATTGACTTGACGGATAGGAGTTTGAGCAAGCTCTGGGAGTTGGTGATGGACAGGGAGGCCTGGCTTGCTGCAGTCCGCGGGGTTGCTAAGAGTCGGACATGATTGAACAACTGAACTGATATGCTTGTCACTTATGCATGTTAATATATATGTTATCCTTTAAGTTAGAAACCTTTTTAGAAAGCATTAGTAGTTTTTAAGGAGACCCGTACCTCAGTATTTAATATATCATAAACCCCATGGTGTATTGGAGCTGGCCTGTACCAACTTCTGAGGGTCAGTTATTAAATATTCAGTAATTTGTGAGCTGGTTGTTAACCTCTTGATGGTTTCACATCAGCCATGGTGGAAGTATTTATACCAAGTATTTACACCTTGGGAAGCGGGGTATGTTTACCAGTCGACTTTGCACTGTCAGTTTGCCAGCAAGCCGCTGCATTTACCCACCTGTGATGTTTTGGGGACAAGGTGTCCAGTAAAGTTCTCATGATGCTATGACCTAAAAATCAGAATAAAAATAGATGTTTTTGTAGCATCTTGGCTTCCCTGGTGGCTCAGATGGTAAAGAATCTGACTGCAGTGAGGAAGACCTGGGTTCCATCCCTGGGTTGGGAAGATCCCCAAGAAGAGGGCATGGCAGCCCACTCCAGTATTCTTGCCTGGAGAGTCCCTGTGGACGAAGGAGCCTGTAGCCCTGCAGGCCATGGGGTCGCAAAGAGTCGGACAGGGCTGAGCGACTAAGCACCCAGCACACATTTTTTAATTCACGTAATTGCATGGCTTTAAAATGCTGAGGTTTTATTCATGTTTTTCTGTACGCATCATCCTCGGCTCCCATGCTGCCGTGCGAGTTTCTGCCCTTTGGTATATGTTGGTGTGATACTTGTTTCCAGTATGTGGTGTATTTTTGTCAGTTCTGTTTTGCTTATTTTTTTAAGATTTGCTTTATCTTAAGTTTCAGTCTTGTCACTTGTAGTGAAACTTGCCTTTCTTGCAATATAATATTTCCTTTGTTGTAAGAAAAAGTAATTCAAGCCAAAGGCAGTAAAGCAAAGTTAAGGACTCCTCTTTTTCACTCAGGCCCCATCTATTTTCTATAAACTTATCAGCATATACTTTTTTCCTTGCAAAGGTTTTATTGTGTGTATACAAATGGCAACCCACTCAGTGTTCTTGCCTGGAGAATCCCGGGGTCAGGGGAGCCTGGTGGGCTGCCGTCTATGGGGTTGCACAGAGTCAGACACGACTGAAGTGACTTAGCAACAGCACACACCTATATATTTTTGTTACTTTTTAAAACGTAATACTATATATTCTGTTCTGTAACTTTCTTTTTTCACTTACTCTGATATATCTTACCCTTGGACACATGTATTCACCTCATTCTTTTTAATAGTTGAATAGTATTACACTGTATAGAGCCATCAAAATTTTTTGTGTTTGTTCCCATAGATGTACATATGAGTTGCTTCCACATTTTGTTTTTTTAAACCTTTACAAATACTACAACAGTGAAAAATCTTATAAAAATACCTTTCAGTGTTGGGCAAGTCGATCTGGGATTATAAATTCCTGGTAATTGAATTGCTGAGTCACAGAGAATGTGTTTATTTAAAATTTGTAAGAGTCGTTTCTAAATAACACACCTAAGTGCACAAGTATGGGTCTGCACCCTCTCACTAATCTAATTATCATTTCTCTCTTACTTTTCAGTGACCTACATGTTAAGTTTGTTTTCCACATCAGGTTACCTTTTAAGATACTTTTTTTTAATGAGCATTTTCAGAAAGTTAAATGTTTTGTCACAAATAGAAGAAACTTTTTTTGCCCATAGTTAATATTTTGTTTGAATTTATTTATGGTAGTCTTAGCCTTTTGGGAATTTGTTTTAATTCAGTTAGTTTTATCAGTTTTATCCTTGCGACTTCTGAATTTATTTACAGATTTAGTAAAATCATCTTCACTTAGATTGTGGAAATGTTGCTGCTGCTGCTGCTGCTAAGTCGCTTCAGTCGTGTCCAACTCTGTGCGACCCCATAGATGGCAGCCCAGCAGGCTCCCCCATCCCTGGGATTCTCCAGGCAAGAACACTGGAGTGGGTTGCCATTTCCTTCTCCAGTGCAGAAAGTGAAAAGTGAAAGGAGGTCGCTCAGTTGTGTCCGACTCTTTGCGACCCCGTGGACTGCAGCCCACCAGGCTCCTCTGTCCATGGGATTTTCCAGGCAAGAGCACTGGAGTGGGGTGCCATTGCCTTCTCCGAGATTGTGGAAATAGACACCTATATATTCTAGTTCTTTCAGTACGTTGCTCACATATTTAATTAACCCAAGGTTTCTTTTTGTGTAAGAAGTGTAGCATAGATTCAAATGAATTGCTTCTGTCTTTTAACTCTCCAAGATTACATAATCTTTGGTAGAAGACAGCTGGGTTTGAACCTGGATTTCTTCTATTTCTGTGATCTTGGAAGTGACCTACTCTCTCTGTGTGATCTTGGAAGTTACCGACCCCGTAGATGGCAGCCCACCAGGCTCCCCCATCCCTGGGATTCTCTAGGCATGAACACTGGCGTGGGCTGCCATTTCCTTCTCCAATGCATGAAAATGAAAAGTGAAAGTGAAGTCACTCAGCTACCCCATGGACTGCAGCTCACCAGGCGCCTCTGTCCATGGGATTTTCCAGGCAAGAATACTGGAGTGGGCTGCCATTGCCTTCTCCTGGTACCTAGCTAATATTCCCTAAATGTTATCTGTTAATTATAGTATCAGTACCATTTGTTCAATAATCTGATCCTTTCTACTAATTTTAATGCCACCCAAATCATATGTTTAATTTTTAATATGATTTTGCATCCATTTCTGTATTTCCGACCTTTTACAGTAGAAACCGGTAAGATACTAACCACTATTAAAGAATTCAAAGAGCCACGTGTTTATGTATGATAAAGGAATGCTGAAATGAACTTACAGAGAGATGCAGAAACTGGTCAGTGAACAAGGAAGTGATTAATTGCATTCCAGCCAGACAGAAGTAATCTGCATTTCTGTAGACAAGAATACTTTCATTATTATCAGTTTTCTGCAGCTGACAGTATTGTAAAATAGCTCAGATGCTGAATGGTAAAGTGAACCCAGACAGATGATCTAGAAAAACAATCTGTTTCTGTTTTACTCATTTCAAAATTGTATTCCTTTGCTTTGCCTACATCATTTTGCCCCCTACTAGTGCCTGACTTAATATACATTGTTTTACAATATTTATAAATATTGGAATGGCATCTCACTTATTTCTCTTGTTTTTTAAAGAGAATTTTTTTTCCTGGCTGTTATTTCATTGCTGCTGCTGCTGCTGCTAAGTCACTTCAGTTGTGTCAGACTCTGTGTGACCCCATAGACAGCACCCCACCAGGCTCCCTCGTCCCTGGGATTCTCCAGGCAAGAACGCTGGAGTGGATTGCCATTTCCTTCTCCAATGCATGAAAGTAAAAAGTGCAAGTGAAGTCACTCAGTTGTGTCTGACTCTTCGAGACCCCATGGACTGCAGCCTGCCAGACTCCTCTGTCCATGGGATTTTCTGGGCAAGAGTACTGGAGTGGGGTGCCATCGCCTTCTCTGGTTATTTCATTATTAGTTTCCAAATACTCGTTAGAAACATTTCATTAATGAAAACATTCTGATGATTAAAATTAGAAATTTGTTAGGTGAGGATAGATTAATTCTTTTGGGTTTATTTCAATATAATAATATAGAAATGAGGAGTTGAAAGGAAACTTTCAGATCATCTCTTCCCACCCCCTAATTTTGTATCTTTTTAACATGAAAAATTTCAAACATAGACTAAGAGAAAAAATGGTAAACCCCATCACCCAGCTCCAGAACTTATCATTCCTCATGGTTCTTGTTTCATCCACAGTCCTACCCATTCTTAGGCTAGATGCCCCAGATTCACATAGGGTCCCACATAGTTCATCAGTTAACACTTTATCAGTGTGTGAAAGATAAGGAGACTTTATATTAACATATGACTGAAATACAGGTAACATCCAAAAACTTAACACAATGTAAATATCAGATGAATAGTATTCAACTGTTTCCCATTATTTAATTGTTTTTCAAGTTTATTTCTTTGAATCAAGATATAAGTAAGAGCCATACATTATAATTTGTTGCTGTGTCTTAAATATCCTTTCAATTAGCCTTCTAGAGCTGGTTTTGTGAATTTTACAAAGATGATGAGTTGTTTAGTTTTGCTTTTAATCATTTTGAAGTCATGGCTTACAAACCATTGGATTTGTTTTCAGTTTTCGCAGTGATTCTTCCTGATGGTCTCCTGTGCTAACCAGGGGAGCTTCTTCCCAGTTGCTTCTGATTTCTTCCAACATGATCAAGGAGTTTCTTGATAGCTGCCTTGCTCTCTGGTATGACAGGGTGTCCAGGGCAACTTCATATGTGCTCTATCCTGACCTACAGCCAGGCAGCCATTTCTTCAAGGAGAAGTGGTGTCTAAAGATGCCAGTCTGGGCAGCAGCTTCTCATTTAATAAAGAGGATGCCAGTGCTGTGCTATTAATTTGATAGCTTTGCTCAAGTCTTTTAAATAGACTTAGCATCTGGATATTTTCTCCTAACTTCTAAACTAGCACATGAAAGCTGTTAAAGATACCAAAAATGTGTGTTTATTGCTATGTCAGATTTCAGAATACTATATTAAAATATAGTCTACTAATTGGAGAATAATAAATACACATTTAGAAGTTTTAAAAGGAGGTAACTTGTTTTTCTTTTGAAGAATATTATCTGAGATAATAAAATTGCATTTGAAAATTAGGCTACCTAATGCCGTGCAGTTGGTAGTTTTTTGATCATGTAGTTTATTTGATATAAATTATTTAATAGTTATGTGAAAATTTTCAAATAATATTATCTTTTCCAACTATTAAGATAGCATATAGGTTTGTATTTACTTAGAAATAATCTAACTTATTGCAGTCATAGTTCTTTCAGCCACAGCATTTTACAGGATTCCTATGGACAAGAAATTAATGTATTTCATGGGTTACTTAGTAGAACTTGCTTGCTGGGAATTCTTTAAAAAGAAAATACTTGCATAAGTGTTATGTACATAGCTAGTCATTTTGAACATTTATTCCACTGTTGGAAGGTATTTTTGCTTGAATAAGAACTTTTCTGACTCTTTGCTCTAAGAAGCCACATAATCTTGCGTTCTTGATGGCAGATCTGTTGTTAGTGAAATCGCTTTCCCTGTATATATTTAATACTTCTGTTTTGTTCTTGATCGTTCTGGTTGTCTCTTTAGATGTGTTGCAAGCATTGTCTCTTGACTGCACTTTGTAGCATTTTCTTCTCCTATGGTTATTTGTGACAGTCACATCACTTAGCTTGTCTTGAAAGTCATGTTTTCTTTTCTCTTTAGGAGGCACTGGTTACAATTAGACTTCTTGATGTCCTTTGCGAAATGACCGCTAATACTGACCTGCTCGGCTATCTGCAGGTTTTTCCTGGCTTGTTGGAGAGAGTGATTGGTGAGTGAAATATCACACATAGTGTTGTTTTTAACCAAAGAATCTTTGACTTGTCATGCTATAGTATAAAGTTTAAGCACAGATGCTTCATGCTCAGTGTATTGGTCGTCTTTTAAGATTTTGGGGAATATTTCTTCTTGAAAGGACTCGTCGTGTTTTGGCAGCAGCTCTGGCTTTTGTCCCTTCCCACTGATTATCGCCTGCTCAGTGGATGGGGACCCTCGTCCTTTTACGCAGGGCGCCCTGAGTGGTGTCCCATCAGTAGAGCTTGTGATGATGGTGGCGGGTAGGGAGGGTTATGAGAAGATGGGGTGGGGGGGGTTTCAGTGATGATGGTGATTTTTATGCTACTGTTGTTTTGCCAGTCTTGTTAGTAAATTTTTCCCAGCTTCACTTAGGGAACTTGAAGAATATTGCCTTACCCATAGTAATTATGTATTCCGTTCTTATAAGGAAATGTTTTAAAAGGGAAGCTGTTGTTTGAAATATTATCATCTTTGCTAAAAACTGTTTGCAAAATAAGTTCACTTATTTTGTAAGTAATGAGTTCACTTACAACCTGTTGCTTGTGGTTAGCCATGCTTGTGGTTGCTGTTCACTGTTGGCTCTTTTTTCCGTTTATTAAGACAGTACACTTATTCTGGAGACCCATCTTCTAGGAAAGATGAGTTGGCATCTAGATGGGTAGAGGAGTTAGCAGTGAACTTTAGAAGATACTTAGAATCTCATATCAGTGCTTTATTTTGAATGCAGTGCTTTCAGTGATAGTTAAAATAAGTTTCACAAAACTGAGAAACCGAATTATTGCAGGAAAAGCATGCATGTGGAGCCTGAGCAAACGTGGGTGGTCAGCCCAACTGCCGGGTCACTAGCTTCTCCGAACCCGGTTTCTTCGTTTTCAGGTCAGGAAAGTGGCCTGCCTTTACTGACTTTGTTGAGAGCGGTGCCTGAGATAATGTGCAAACGGTTTGTAAAGCCTCTGGAAGACTGTCTGCTTTCACAGGCTGCCTATAGGTGCTTTCATAGAGTATAATAGTATTAAGGGATTTCTTCTGAGTGTACCCAAAATAGATTAATAGAGAACTTATGCTGTCTTCTGATTATCTGAACAATGGAAAAAGACAGTATCAGCATGCTTCTTGATTTCTATCATATGGCTCATTGCAGATAGGTACTGAAGCTTAGGGGCATCATGGTGGCTTAAATGGTGAGGAATCTGCCTGCAATGCAGCAGACGTACGTTCAATCCCTGTGTCGGGACAATCCCCTGGAGGGCGAAATGGCAACCCACCCCAGTGTTCTTGCCTGAGAAATCCCATGGACAAAGGAGTCTGGTGGGCTATAGTCCATGGGTGGCTGAGTTGGACACAACTGAAGGGACTTGGCACACACTGCAGTTTGCACTTAACTGACTGTAGTTATCACATGAGCACCTTCAGAAAGAAGTTGGATTTGGAAACCTTGTACTAGAAAAGATGGAAGAAAAGGTTTAGCTGATTTTCTGTGTGGATAAACAGAAAGTCCAGGTTGGGGTGGTCATTTTGGCTTATCACCCCCCAAGTCAGCGTCACGGTGAATTCTAAGGTGAACGCTGAAGAGCCTTCTAACCGCTACTTTGATGACAGCTTTCGGTATTCTGTGTGTTCGTGTGTGCTAATTCCCTTCAGTCTTGTCCAACTCTTTGCAACCCCATGGGCTATAGCCTGCCAGGATCCTTTGTCCATGGAATTCTCCAGGCAAGAATACTATACCTGTATTTTATTTTAATCCATTAAAATAAATTACATTTATTTATGGGAATCTAGTACAAAACAAGGGGCTCTTAAGAGTCCCTTGGACTGCAAGGAGATCCAGCCAGTCGATTTTAAAGGAAATAAGTCCTAAATGTAGAAGGACTGATGCTGAAGCTAAAACTTCAATATTTTGGCCACCTGATGCGAAGCACTGACTCATTGGAAAATAACCTGGTGTTGGGAAAGATTGAAGGTGGGAGGAGAAGGGGACAACAGAGGATGAGATGGTTGGATGGCATCACCGACTCAATGGACATGAGTTTGAGTAAACTTCAGGTGTTGGTGATCGACAGGGAAGCCTGGCGTGCCGCAGTCCATGGGGTCACAAAAGAGTCAGACACGACTGAGCAACTGAACTGAACTGAGCACAAAACAAAAATTTTCCTGTGGTAAACAGTTTATCCTTTCTGTTGTAGATCTTCTACGCCTGATTCACGTGGCTGGCAATGACTCCACAAACATCTTTAGCGCCTGTACTTCCATTAAACCAGAAGGTGATGTCTCCAGCGTGGCTGAGGGCTTCAAGTCTCACCTCATTCGCCTGATTGGGAATCTGTGCTACAAGAATAAAGATAACCAAGACAAGGTAAGGTTCTTAGTATGCTTTATACATATAACACTTTATTTAGAATATAGTATTTAAGATTTAGAATCTATTCATTTTCTGGAAATGAAGCTTTGAAGTGCTTAGAGAGTATCTGTATACATGTGTATTTCCACAGCTGGACATAATATGTCATATTTGTTTGTATTAAAGTTTCTGTTTTCTGTGATTTTTGCATTATATTTGCTCTTTGTATGTTTGAACCAGCTTCCTTTGTATTAAACAATCAGTGCGTGTCCAAAGCCTGTGTGTTTGAACATACTACTTATTATATGGAACATGTGAGTGAAAAATAGAACCTAGAAATCTTCAAGCACATAGTAGACATTTGATAAACAGAATTTCTTTTGTACTATTATCTTAAGAAACAAATCTTAACTAACGTCTGTGCCCTGCATTTATGTATCATAAGCATTTCTTCCAGATATTCTGACGTGGACATAATGTTTAAGTGTAAATCTCTGAAAAAGCAGTAGACTGCCGCTGGAGACCTCTTCTGTGCTGAACAGCTGAGGGGTAATTGTATCGCTAATATGAGAGGGTGATAAAAAGAGATAGCAGGAGGGCTGGACCGCATGCTTCCCTTTGAACACCCTGCCTGTGTCTTTCCAGAGTCTTGTGGAGTCTTTCCTGTCTTCCTTTTGTTTGGTGGCATTTGTTTTGCTTTGTCAGATACTGAACATATGTGGGGCAGATTATATTTTTCCAAGATGGATGCAGAAATATCTACCACTCTGTATGTATTCCTGCAATGTGACTTTGCCACTTCCCCATCAGAGGTTAGATTTATTTCTCCATCCTCTTGAATCTTGATGACTAAGGCCTGTGACTGCTTTGAGTTATAAAATATGGTGGGAGGTATCCGGTACCGCTTCTGGTCTAGCCCTTGACTGGTCGGGTAGATTCCATATCTAGCCTCTTAGAGGCCAGTCATCATGTGAGAAGTGCAGATTCCCTGAGATTACCACGTCCACATGGAGAAGCCCACATGGAGGAGCATGAAGTGCAGTAAGGAGCGAGAACGGGGCTGGTGAACAAGCCCCAGGGCAGCAGGCACAGACCTGAGAGGCTGTCTTGAAACGTTTTAGGTCATTGCCCAGTTTCTTTGTTCCAAGCGCAGTTCTTCAGTTGCCCAGCTGATGCATGAGTCAGGGACAGCCTGCCTGGCAAAGCCCTTTCTGAATTTGTGACCTATAGCATTGTGAGTAAAAGTAAAAGTTTTGGGGAAAAAATAAGTTGTGTAGGTTCTGCTTCTGCTAATGGCCCTGTAAGCTACTATTGGACCGATCCTCCTGCAAGCAGTAAACTGTGGACAAAAGGCAGCAGTGTGAAGACACTCCAATCTGATACAGTTAGAGTTTGGAGTTGAGGTGCCACTTGGATGAAGGGCACACAGAGTGTACCATGTGGGGCAGTTAAAGCTGATGGAGAATCTGTAGTTCTTTTAGCTGAAAGAGTCAAAGGACAGTTTGGAGCAGCCACAGCTTTTGGAAGGTGAAAGTGGAAATCCTGGAAAGAAGAAAGTAAGCCCTACATACTGTGTACCAACCGCCTGAATCTGCTGGTGCCTGAATCCAAGACACAGCGTCAGGCTCCAAGCAGCTTAGCTAGGGATAAGATAATGACACTGAGATTTGAGCCCCCAACTTAAGAGTCTCGGTTTAAGTCCAACCAAGATAATTACCTACTGAAACAAATAAGATACCAATATTCTGTAGAGGAATATAATAGAACCTAGAGTTTTCCATACCATAGCATTCACAATGTCCAAGCTAACTTACAACCCAAACTTACATGAAACACAGGAAGACATAACCCGTCATCAGGACAAGGAAGATAGTGGATGGACTGTGTGATGACACAGATGTGGGCTTTAAAGCAGTTGTAACTGCACAAGGGTGCAAAGGAAAACATGCTTTGAGTGAATGAGAAGATCGCTTTTCTCAGCAGCAAAATAGAAACTATATAAAAGAACCAGACAGAAGTCTTAGAACTGAAAAATACAATATCCAGATAAAATATAAAAATGTTACCGAATGAAGTTAACAATTCAGTAGAGAGGATAGAGGAAGCAGTCAGTGAACCTGGAGACAGAGCAGTAAGAGTCACCCAGTCTAAAGAGCAGGGGAGAGAAAAGACAGGAAACGAGTGGCCATCCTCAGATGCTAGATCCTGGGGCAGTGCGATAACTGGAATCGTTCCTGCAGGACGTGGCATGGACATGCTGGACAGTTTGCCCGTTTATTATACACGTATGCTATTTCAGTGACTCCCCATCTATGAACAGGCACGAGTGGAAGACTCCTAATCCACCCTTGGAAAATTACTGGACTGATTTTTATAAGAGAAAGTTGATAGAGAATAAAACACTTTACCTTTTTAAGGACCAAGACTGCCTTTCTTCAGGAGCACAAAAGGGTTGGTTTTCTTGTGTTTAACTATTCTTTTGTTGCTAATTTGGATTGCATTCTTAAAGGAACAAAATGTAGTAACCCTTAAAAGGCTTATGAAGTAACTCACTGAGGTCGGATCAGATTGCAGTGTGAGTAAGTGCGGAGTGTGCCCCAGGGCTGCTCTGGAGAGGTCAGGGGGCTCACAGGAAGTCAGTGGGGTGCGGTTGCTGATAGCTCTGCTGACTTCTGAGCAAGCACTCTCACAGGTATGAAGGCGTTCGTTCTTTGAGTGTAAGAATGCCTCTGTTTCTCCTACATTTTTTACCTACACCAACAAAAAGCTTAGCCTGAAAGCATTGCTTGTGGGATTTTGTTCTCCTTCCAAAGAAGCTATCACAGGATCACAACCATGACTCATTGGGTGTTAGCCTTGCTCATTGATGCTGCAGAGGGTGGAGTTCGTTTTGGAGAAACAGATGGTTCTAGAGCACGTCCTTATCACCATGCTGTTGATTTTCGTTATAGCATCTGGATTGTCTCACTTATCTGCAGCTTGGGCCTAGAAGGACGTTTGGCTCTTTCTCCATGACTAAAGATATGTGTTTGGGGGATTTTATATCATCAAGCTTAATGAACTTAATCCTTCACCCAGAGGGGAAACGGGGCTGATGGTTTGTTGAGTATCTGCTTTGTCCAGCCTTGTGCTTATGGAATGTGTTACCCTCTTCCATCTTTGCATCAGTCTTGGAGTCAGGTTCTGCCCGGCACACTGTAGGGAGAGGCCACCAGTTAGTGATCTGCAGAGTCCAGAGCAGAGTTTAGGTTTGTCTGCGAGCCTGGGCCTGTGCCCTCTCTCCTCTACCATGGGGCTTCTCATCTGGAAGCTTTCCAGGGCTTTGGGGAAGATGTCTTAAATAGACTTCCTGAGTGCCCTGAGATGCTGGAGGCTAACCAGGCTCCTTGGGTCTGCTCTTGGTTCAAGTCGGGCACCCTTTTGCAGCTCACGTCTCTGTCTCTGAGTCATCCATTCATCAACTGTGGGTGGCCTAGCCTTGGGGACCCTTAATGATAAGGCAGGCCAGAGTCTCCTCCTGTGCACCTTCCCCTCTTGGAGCACGGAGGGACTGTCCTTCCTTGTTGAACCGGAATCCCAGAGTTATGGGCACATATTTCCTGCAGTCTTCATGCACTGCTGATTCTTCTGAGGTTTGGTCAGAAGTCGTTTAAGCCCAGCTAGGTCTCTGCTTCGGGGAAGGCAATGGCACCCCACTCCAGTACTCTTGCCTGGAAAATCCCATGGACAGAGGAGCCTGGTGGGCTGCAATCCATGGGGTCGCTAAGAGTTGGACACGACTGAGCGACTTCCCTTTCACTTTTCACTTTCATGCATTGGAGAAGGAAATGGCAACCCACTCCAGTGTTCTTGCCTGGAGAGTCCCAGGGACGGGGGAGCCTGGTGGGCTGCCGTCTGTGGGGTCACACAGAGTCGGACACAACTGAAGCGACTTAGCAGCAGCAGCAGCAGGTCTCTGCTTATCTGTGTAACTTCGTTCATCACATTGAGTGTGGTGCCCACCTGTGGATGGCTCCCCCTGTGATTAGTTATATGACCCTTTCTCTGTTACAAAGGTCATTTCCTCTGCATTAGTTTTTTGGAACGTTTTGACATATCTCTGGCAAGGCTGAAAAGATATTGTCACCATTGTCTAGGTGAAGAAACTGAGGCTTAGAGGGACTAGGTGTGGTTTAATTCAGCTGGCCTGTGTGGAATGGACCCTGCTGTGTGCTGCGTACTCCCCTTAGTAGGGAGGCGTGCAGGGACGCCCGCAGCTCCAGCCAGAGTCCCTGATTTGAGGGGGAGGGGCAGCCCTCTGTAAACTCAGATGGGAGCTGGCCTGCACCATAGTGCCAGGAAGGGCCATGATCTTTCCATTTGTGTCCATGGGCAGNCAGCAGGTCTCTGCTTATCTGTGTAACTTCGTTCATCACATTGAGTGTGGTGCCCACCTGTGGATGGCTCCCCCTGTGATTAGTTATATGACCCTTTCTCTGTTACAAAGGTCATTTCCTCTGCATTAGTTTTTTGGAACGTTTTGACATATCTCTGGCAAGGCTGAAAAGATATTGTCACCATTGTCTAGGTGAAGAAACTGAGGCTTAGAGGGACTAGGTGTGGTTTAATTCAGCTGGCCTGTGTGGAATGGACCCTGCTGTGTGCTGCGTACTCCCCTTAGTAGGGAGGCGTGCAGGGACGCCCGCAGCTCCAGCCAGAGTCCCTGATTTGAGGGGGAGGGGCAGCCCTCTGTAAACTCAGATGGGAGCTGGCCTGCACCATAGTGCCAGGAAGGGCCATGATCTTTCCATTTGTGTCCATGGGCAGTTTTCAGGAGGGTCAGGCTGCCTGGTCTGCAATCGAAAGGTGCTCAGAGACTTGCCTGCCCCGGTCCTGCATGCATCCCGGCTCTGCGCATGGTGGAGTGTGTCTCCTGGGCTGGAGAGGAGTCTCCCGCGCTCCCTCTCCTGGGCCGCCTGCCCGCCGTCGGGGCTGCCCTCCAGTGCAGTGCCTCCGCCTGCTGTTCCGCCTGTGGCTGCGCTCAGCTCCTGTGGTGTGCTCTGCCGCCTCTGGTGCGGACTCGCTGCTGGAGACCTTGGTGGGCCTGAAATGGAGCTTGTGCTTTGGTTTCTGTCGTGGGAAGCACATGGGTATTAATGCTGCAGACATGACGAAAGCACTCTCCCGCTTCTCCTTTGTTAAGAGTAAGGAATGTTCGGTTCACTTTGTTGCTTCCTCATTCTTCTTCTCTTCGCTATTGTCATGAACTCTTTAAGTGGATGCTTACTATTGAAGAGAAGAAAGACTGAACACAGTGTTTGCTTTTTTCATAACGCCGAATGCATTTTCAAAATGGATGAGCAGGTGATCCTGTTTCTCTACCTTCTCCCCGACACCGCCCCCCCACCCCAAGAACTCATAGTGACTGAGGTGGGCCATCCACTGTTGTGGCTGAATTCATTCTGCTGAAGCTTTTGTGGAAATGCTGTTCAGGGTCTTCTCTTCCCCCTTCTGCTCCTGACTGAAAGATTGCTAGCTTTCACACATATGTTTGATCCCATGTGTTCAAACATATGCACCCATAAAGCTTTCGTTACAGGCATGACTTCATTTTGAAAACAAGTCCATTCTGTGTGGAAGAGTTCACCATGTAAAGACAGCGAGCTGTTCGGCCACTTGTCTGTTGTGAAGGCAGGTTTCATTTCTGTATCTTTGTGATGCATTTTCCAGTAAATGTTTTACCCACTGTTTGACCCCAGCATCTAAATTGTACCTGCCATATAGAACCATTCAGTAAATGTTTCTTGAATGAGAATTTATTTTAAAACATCTGTCAAGTGTCCACTACATACTGAGCACAGTTGTTGATGCTGAAGATGCAAAGCAGTAAGACACACTCTTCCTCTTCAAGGAATCTGCATTTTACTGTAAAATTTCCTGACCGTGCTTGCAAACAAAGGCAATTCAAATAACTTTTTCAAACAAAAATGAATGTTCTGCTAAATGTTGGCTTTTGTGATTATTTGTAGTTTGCCTTATTTTTATTTAATTTATCCATAGCCAGGACATGTGTTAATATACAGCATAAAATATTTGCTAGTTATTAAAAATTTTAATTCAAAGTTTAAGCTTTGTAGCTCTGATTGCACTTTTTTCATTAAAGTTTTAGAGTAAGTAATGACTGTTAAGCATTCATAAGAGGATTATTTTTACATCCCTTTTTTGAGGGGGAGGGGTACCTTTCACATCCATATGGGAGGAACCACAAACAGGCAAACCATTATATCCTTTTTCAAAGTTATTTCTTTCTATTTAAAATGTTCTTAAGCAGCATATTTGCCTGTTAGATCATGAAACTTTAAAAAAAAAATCTGTTGCTCTTTCTGATTATTTTCTTTAGGTCGTTGCTCTTAGTGGGGATCAGTCCTTGTTTTGTACAGCATTACTGGCTGACTTACTAGTTACCTAGATAATTGACTGAGTCATTTATTTATTACAGTTGCAGAGAAAACACCACTGACAAGTGTGTGCTAGTNCTCGCTGCTGGAGACCTTGGTGGGCCTGAAATGGAGCTTGTGCTTTGGTTTCTGTCGTGGGAAGCACATGGGTATTAATGCTGCAGACATGACGAAAGCACTCTCCCGCTTCTCCTTTGTTAGAGTAAGGAATGTTCGGTTCACTTTGTTGCTTCCTCATTCTTCTTCTCTTCGCTATTGTCATGAACTCTTTAAGTGGATGCTTACTATTGAAGAGAAGAAAGACTGAACACAGTGTTTGCTTTTTTCATAACGCCGAATGCATTTTCAAAATGGATGAGCAGGTGATCCTGTTTCTCTACCTTCTCCCCGACACCGCCCCCCCACCCCAAGAACTCATAGTGACTGAGGTGGGCCATCCACTGTTGTGGCTGAATTCATTCTGCTGAAGCTTTTGTGGAAATGCTGTTCAGGGTCTTCTCTTCCCCCTTCTGCTCCTGACTGAAAGATTGCTAGCTTTCACACATATGTTTGATCCCATGTGTTCAAACATATGCACCCATAAAGCTTTCGTTACAGGCATGACTTCATTTTGAAAACAAGTCCATTCTGTGTGGAAGAGTTCACCATGTAAAGACAGCGAGCTGTTCGGCCACTTGTCTGTTGTGAAGGCAGGTTTCATTTCTGTATCTTTGTGATGCATTTTCCAGTAAATGTTTTACCCACTGTTTGACCCCAGCATCTAAATTGTACCTGCCATATAGAACCATTCAGTAAATGTTTCTTGAATGAGAATTTATTTTAAAACATCTGTCAAGTGTCCACTACATACTGAGCACAGTTGTTGATGCTGAAGATGCAAAGCAGTAAGACACACTCTTCCTCTTCAAGGAATCTGCATTTTACTGTAAAATTTCCTGACCGTGCTTGCAAACAAAGGCAATTCAAATAACTTTTTCAAACAAAAATGAATGTTCTGCTAAATGTTGGCTTTTGTGATTATTTGTAGTTTGCCTTATTTTTATTTAATTTATCCATAGCCAGGACATGTGTTAATATACAGCATAAAATATTTGCTAGTTATTAAAAATTTTAATTCAAAGTTTAAGCTTTGTAGCTCTGATTGCACTTTTTTCATTAAAGTTTTAGAGTAAGTAATGACTGTTAAGCATTCATAAGAGGATTATTTTTACATCCCTTTTTTGAGGGGGAGGGGTACCTTTCACATCCATATGGGAGGAACCACAAACAGGCAAACCATTATATCCTTTTTCAAAGTTATTTCTTTCTATTTAAAATGTTCTTAAGCAGCATATTTGCCTGTTAGATCATGAAACTTTAAAAAAAAAATCTGTTGCTCTTTCTGATTATTTTCTTTAGGTCGTTGCTCTTAGTGGGGATCAGTCCTTGTTTTGTACAGCATTACTGGCTGACTTACTAGTTA
This sequence comes from Raphicerus campestris, assembly GCA_006410735.1. Taxonomy (NCBI): domain Eukaryota; kingdom Metazoa; phylum Chordata; class Mammalia; order Artiodactyla; family Bovidae; genus Raphicerus; species Raphicerus campestris. The sequence continues at coordinate 152,359 of SJYW01040254.1, forward strand.
CCTAGATAATTGACTGAGTCATTTATTTATTACAGTTGCAGAGAAAACACCACTGACAAGTGTGTGCTAGTGTTTTCCTTTGTGCTGTTCTCTGTGGGTTTGGGGATTCCCAGGTGGTTCAGGGGTAGAGAATCTATTCTGCCTGCCGGTGCAGGAGACATGGGTTCGATCCCTGGGTTGGGAGGATCCTCTGAAGGAGGGGCAGCCCACGCCAGTATTCTTGCCTGGAGAATCCTGTGGACAGAGGAGCCTGGCGGGCAGCCGTCCACGGGGGTCACAGAGTCGGACACAACTGGGCATGCCTGTGTGCAGGTCAGGTGGGTACGGGTGGCAGTGCCCTTGATGCTCAGCCCTTAGGCAGGCAGGCATCTGCCCTCCTGGCCTGTGCTCGCCCTGTGGATGTCCCAGCCTGCACTCATCACGCTGACCTTAATTTAGCCCTCAGAGCTGAGGGTCACAGCATGCTTTCTAAGCAAAACCATTTGAGGTCGGTGCAGGGAAGCTTTCTACTCTGTGCTCCCCTCTCTGCCTTGTCTGTCTATTCCTTGTTACTGTCTTTCTGTCACTCAGTCATGTCCGGTTCTTTGTGACCCCGTGGACTGCAGCACAGCAGGCTTCCCTGTCCTTCACCATCTCCCAGAGCTTGCTCGAATTTATGTCCATTGCGTCAGTGATACCATCCAGCCATCTCATCCTCTGTTGTCCCCTTCTCCTCCTGCCTTCATCTTTCCCAGCAGTGATGCCTCTGGCTTTTTAATACGCTGTCTCGGTTTCTCATAGCTTTTCTTCCCAAGGAGCAAGCGTCTTTTAATGTCATGGCTGCAGTCACTGTCCACAGTGATGTGGGAGCCCAAGAAAAGAAAATCTGTCACTGTTTGCTCTTTTCCCCCATCTATTTGCCGTGTAGTGATGGGACCATGATCTTAGTTTTTGCATGTTGAGTTTTAAGGCAGCTCTTTCACTCTCCTCTTTCACTCTCATCAAGAGGCTGTTTAGCTTCTGTTCGTTTTCTGCTATTAGAGTGGTGTCATCTGCATATCTGAGGTTGTTATTTCTCCCAGCAATCTTTATTCCAGCTTGTGCTTCATCCAACCCAGCATTTCTCGTGATGTACTCTGCATATGAGTTAAATAAGTAAGATGACAGTATCCAGCCTTGGCATACTGCTTTTCCAACTTGGAACCAGTCCGTTGTTCCATGTCTGGTTCTAACAGTTGCTTCTTGACCTGTGTACAGGTTTCTCAGGAGACAGGTAAGATGGTCTGGTATTCCCACCTCTTGAAGACTTTTCCACCGTTTGTTGTGATCCACACAGTCAAAGGCTCTAGCATAGTCAGTGAAGCAGAAGTAGATGTTTTTCTGGAATTCTCTTGTTTTTTCTGTGATCCAACGGATCTTGGCAATTTGATCTCTGGTTCCTCTGGTTTTTCTGAATGCAGCTTGTACCTCTGGAAGTTCTCGGTTCATGTACTGCTAAAGCCTAGCTTGAAGGAATTTGAGCATAACCCTGCTAGCACATGAAATGAGTGCCATTGTGCAGTGGTTTGAACATTCTTAAGCATTGCCCAACTCCCCTGCTTTCTACCCCCTGCCCGACACCCCCAGTTTTTGTACGTGAATGAAGTAGCAGTTCTTGTTTCCAGTTCCTAGTGCAGCACTCGGGTGTTGTTCCTGCGTAAGACTTCAGTGTGATGCACACACACTGACCACCGGCAGAACCGTGGCACAGAATTTGATCTGAGTATCACTCAGGTTTCATTCACTTCAGCGAGTAAAGTGGTTTCTTCCTAGTCACCCACAGCCATCACCACCGTTCTCCCTTGAGGGCTACTCCTTCACGAAACCCTTGCCCTAGATCTTCCTGGGTGATAGGAGTTAATCCGCCCTCTTTCCCAGGCACATATTTTTCCGCTTTTACAGTAACTCTACGCCTGACTAACTGGGGAATTCCAGGTAGGCTATTGAAAGTGTCCTGGCACTGAGTCCTCCTGGTACTGGCTCTTTTCTTCTCTTGGCTTGTAGCGTTTGGCTCCATAAATACGAGTGATGTATGCAGGGAAACCTTACGACAGACAGACAGCTTGGGATAGTGTGGAGAGTCCAGACAAGGCTGAGGGAAGCCCACATTACCTCTCAATTTCAACACCTCTTAGCTGTATAGGATAAATTTGGACAAGTGACTTAACCTCTCTGAATCTCAGCTTTTTCCCGTGTAAAATGGAAACTGTTATACCTGCCTTATGGGGCTGGAAGGATTAAATGTGATCACTTACATGTAAAGCATTTGACGGTGTGTCTCATGTCACTTACCCCCCTCCTTCCCCACACCCTGCCACCTCCAGCCCCTCTGTGAGCGAGTAGCGGTAGTTCCTGTCAGCGTCTCCCCA
>SJYW01040254.1:169501-181996 GCA_006410735.1 Raphicerus campestris
TATGTCAGATTGTTTTGAAATTTTAGTTAATGTCAGAATTGTGACTAGCATTCCTATGCAAATTATTGGACATTCTCTTTTCTTTTAAATATTATTCTCTTGTATAGCTTTTATAAACAGTTGAGCTTACCCTTATTAGAAAATTAAGCCTGATACACTTTTTCCAATCCATTGGACTCATTCAGGGTACATTTATTAAATTGGTGTTTATTAGACTTCTGTACACTGTTTATTATTTTTAATTATGTTTCTAAAGGGGGAGAAAACACAAGCTCAGCTTCTGTGCTAAGATGCAAAAAATTCAAACTATAGTTGATACTTCAAAATTTGAACTGCAAAGAAGGACTTAAATATTTGTCACTAGAACACTGCTATCAGAAAGGTCCCCCACAGGGGTTAGGGGATGCCAGCCCGAGTCAGCCCCTCACCCCCGACCCTACCCACGTCATCTGGAGCTTCAAGCTTCCAGCTTCCTGCCTGACACCTTTGGCTCAGAGTTGTCCAGCCTACTCCCCTACATCATGTGCAATCTGCTTAGCAGGGTTGTTGGAGTGTTACCTGAGTCACATTGCAACTTTCTAGCCATTTCAAATTCACGTAAAAGCTCAGAAAAGCCAGTTTTACTTTTATAAAATTGCAACTCATGGCTGGAGATACTCCCCCTTCAGTGCTGTAGGTTATGATCTAGGTCTAAAAGATCTGATTCAAAGCTGATGTCAGTCGCTAAATCGTACACAATTCTTTGTGACCCCAGGGACTGCAACACGCCAGGCTCCTCTGTCCTTCATTGTCCCCCGGAGTTTGCTCAGATCCATGTCCATTGAGTCGGTGATGCTATCTAAGCATCTCATCCTCTGCCACCCCCTTCTCCTTTTGCCTTTTCAAATTATTTCCAAGTATTGATCTTGAAAAACTGACATTTCTTATCGGAGTATCACACCAGATTTCCAGGTTGCCTGTGCCCATTTGCAGCCTTAGACATTCTCAGTTAGTGCAGTGTTTCATGCTCTGACAGTTATCTCTAAGATGTTGTCTTTAGGTTGCCAGGTGTTAATTTAAACACACCACAGCCTATGTGCTCCCACGTGCACGCATGCCTCCACACTCCTGCCACAGTGCCAGGAGCTGTGATTTAAAGTGGAATTGATAGAGCAGTGGGTAATGTTTTATATTTAGGACAAGCTCCTGATGTACAGCTTCGTGTGACATCTCGTTTTTTTAAAAGCCTGAGGCATCAGTAATCTTCACAGCAAGAATGCTCATGCTTTTATGCATTCCAGGCTCACTGTCTGTTCTGCCCAGTAAATATATGGCTTTTATGGACTTATAAATCATGACAGTAGGATTCATACATATCCAAAAAAGAAGAGATGTAAATCTTTACTGAGTTCTCAAGATTTAATGCAGTTTAGCCATTATTCTTACTTAGAAGTAACCTTCTTATCTAAAGGCAGTATATTTCATATCTTTGAAGGTAATCTTAAAAACATATTGCAGAGAAACAAATATTTATTAAGAGCATCCTGTGTGCCAGCCCTCTTACTAAGTGCAGCAGAGAAGGCAGTGGAAGAAACAGCCCCAGTTCTTAAGTAACTCAGAGCCCAGAGGAAGATGCTAAAAGGCGAAAGATGGTGGCATCTGGGAAGTCCTCTTTGTGATGGAGGAGAGAAGTCAGTGCCTTGAGGCGGGGCAGGGGAGGGCAGAGTGTCCCCCTCTGCATGGGGCTCTGAGCAGGAGGAGGGGCCTGGTCTTTCAGGATAGTGGTATTGAATGCTGTCCTCAGCAGAGGGCAGGTTCACCGGCATGATGGACAGGTTCCCTCCCTGCTCAGCTCTCCTGGGGCGGGCGTCGGAGCTGAGGAGCCAGCAGCTGGTGGTGTCCAGAGCCAGCTCCTCTCTGGCTTTCTGGTGTGGTGTTCTTTTTCAGTTGCTACATCATGCCCACCTCTCTGCGACCCCATGGACTGCAGCATGCCAGGCTCCCCTGTTCTTCACTGTCTCCCGGAGTTTGCTCAGATTCTGTCCATTGAGTCAGTAATGCTATTTGACCATCTTGTGCTCTGCCGCCCCCTTCACCTTTTGCCATCAATCTTTCCCAGCATCAGGGATGAGTTGGCTCTTCGCATCAGGTGACCAAAGTATTGGAGCTTCAACATCAGTCCTTCCAATGAATGCTCAAGGTTAATTTCCTTTAATATTAACTAGTTTGATCTCCTTGCAGTTCAAGGGACTCTCAAGACCTCCAGCACCACAATTCAGAAGCGTCAGTTCTTTGGCACTCAACCTTTATTATAGTCCAACCTCTCACATCTGTACATGCATACTGGAAAAACCATAGCTTTGACGATACAGACCTTTGTTGACAAGATGATGTCTCTGCTTTTTAATACACTGTCTAGATTTATTTATCTAGGTGTATATATTTATATAGCTAGGTGTGTATATCTACTTTACACACAGACAAAACACAGGTTTTAAAAACTTTTTTAGAATCAGTTTTGATTGTGCTGGGTCTTCATTGCTGCACTCGGGCTTTCTCTGCCGTGGCACTCAGGAGCTGTTTTCTAGCTGTGACTCGTGGTCCTCTTTCTTTGCGGTGGCTTCTGTTGTTGGGGAGCCTGGGTTCTAAGTGCACCGGCTTCAGTAGTTATGGTACATGGGCCTAGTTGCCCCGAGTCAGGTGGAGTCCTTCCAGACCAGGGATCAACCCCAAGTCCCCTGCATTGGTAGGCAGATTCTCAACCACTAGACCACCAGGGAAGTCCACATGCACGGATTCTGAATGGATGATTTGGTGAGTCTGGGCAAACCTGTGCATCCGTGCCGCTGCCACTCCAGCCAGGGTACACTTGACCCTCTCGTTAGCTCAGCCCTCTCCACTGTGTCGGGGCTGGCTTTTGTGTGCAGCTTCAGCCTCGTGCAGGGAAGTCACGGCCTGAGTCAGGCCTGAGGCCCTAGGTGCCCGTTCCCTGTAGGCCTGTGTCCCTGTATCCCCCAGCCTCGGCTTAGACTCCCTGGGAGCAGCAGCCTGTGGCCTGACAGCGCTCAGTCTTTGCATCTTCAGACCACCATTCTGACCCTCTTCATGTGCCCTTAGTCAGACCTCACGAGGGCTCCGTTACCATAGTCCTCTGCGTGTATGTAGCACATGGGGGTTGAGTCACGCACAGGGGCGATCGGTCGACGTTACCCCTTTAGCTCCGCGAGCACTTACTAAGGGCCTCCCGTGTGCCAGACTCTCTTAAGCTTTCAGGTTCAAACTGATGGAGATGCAGACCTTACTCTCAGGTAGCTTCTGAGGCAGTGTGGGCCCCAGATGAGGAGCAGAGCGCTGCAACATGGTGTGGTCAGAGCCTGGAAGAAAGGACACGCAGGGCTTCTTTCTGATCAGGACGTGGGGTATCAGCAGCAGCCTCCTGGGAGTAGTGATGGCGGCATCAAGAGTAGCAGTTAGGCTTACTGAGTGCTGGGCCTGCTTCTCCGCACTTCACTCTTAACTCACTTAACGCTCTTGAGGTTACTTTCACCATTTTGCAGATGAGGAAACCAAGGGCCAAAGAAGTTACGTGCCCACGACCACACAGCTGTTAAATGACATGAGCAAGAAATAAGCGTTGTCATTCTTAGCTACTCGGATTTGTTTGGGTTTGTCACTGCCGCATTAAACTGGCCTATCCTGACTTGCTAGGAGCATCCACGTGGAAGGGCTTGGAGAAGAGCCACTCCTGGGGCGGGACCGGTGGTAAGTTGGCCAGGCGTCTGGAGTGGGAGGACGGGAGGCCTGATCAGGGCTGTGATGATAACACTGGGAAGAGGAGGACAGCTGGGAGAGGAAGGAATCTGAGGAAGACAGGAATGCAGGGGATGTCTCCCTTTGCTAGGATGAGGGTGTCAGTGCCCAAGTGCTGCTCTGCTTGTGGGAAAGAAGTTAGCTTTTCACTGCTGCCTTACCCGGTCAGTTCAGGGACTATTTCTGGTATTTATAGTGCTGATTTTCAGCAGAGATGTAAGTACTGTCTGAAACCCTAGGAGCCTGTCAGCCCCCTGCCGTTCCCCTCACTCTTCCTCAGCCACCAGTACCGTGCTTTGCCCAGAGCAGGTGCTCACATTTTTTAGGGATGAACAGATGAATATTCTTCAATACAATTGTTTCTTTACAGTTAGATTTCTCTTTGCTCTTATTTAATGCTACATTTGCTGCTTTTTCATTTTCCTCCTACCTTTCTAGAGAGATGAGGTTCAATAATGACAGTTGATAGGACTGTAATAAAATTGCATGTTGGTGCTGATCAGTCGCTAAGTTGTGTCCGACTCTTTGCGACCCCACGGATGGCAGCAGGTCAGGCTTCACTATCTCCCAGAGTTTGCTCAGATTCATGTCCATTGAGTCAGTGATGCTATCATACCGTCTCATCCTCTGCTGCCCCCTTCTCTTTTTGCCCTCAGTCTTTCCCAGCATCAGGGTCTTTTTCAATGTCTCAGCTGTTGGCATCAGGTGGCCAAAGTATTGGAGCTTCAGCTTCAGCTTCAGTCCTTCAAGTGAGTTTTCAGGGTTGGTTTTCTTTAGGATAGACTGGCTGGATCTCCTTGCTGTCCACGGGACTCTCAAGAGTCTTCTCCAGCACCACAGTTCAAAAGCATCCGTTATAAAAATAGTGCTCAGCTATTTTTATGGTCCAGCTCTCACAGCCGTACTTGAGTACTGGACAAGCCAGAGCTTTGGCTAGGCAGACGTTTGTCGGCCAAGTCGTGTCTCTGCTAAACGCCTTTAACAGGGCGAAGGTGAGGGTAATGGCACAGGAGAAGGCGGTTTCTGCTAGACAGGACCTGTTTTCCTGTCTTGAAACTTCTGAATACAGTGACTAGCACATTTTATACAAGTCTTCTCTCTTTACTTTTTTATCGTACACCTCTTCCCTTGTTTTGCCTAGTCATTATTAGTAATTATATAAAAATCTGTTTTAAGCTACACCCCAGGGAATAGCAAAAGCTGGTTGCTTGTCTAAGAGGTCTTTAATTAAAGCTGAAAAAAATTAGGTTGTTGTGATGCAGATATTTTTAAAATACTGCCTAAAACAGAAGAGGCGGATCTAAGTGCAATCAGGTTGAAACTCTTTATACTTAAATGGATTAAAATATACTCTGGCTTTTTTTTTTTTTTTTTTTTNATTATTGGACATTCTCTTTTCTTTTAAATATTATTCTCTTGTATAGCTTTTATAAACAGTTGAGCTTACCCTTATTAGAAAATTAAGCCTGATACACTTTTTCCAATCCATTGGACTCATTCAGGGTACATTTATTAAATTGGTGTTTATTAGACTTCTGTACACTGTTTATTATTTTTAATTATGTTTCTAAAGGGGGAGAAAACACAAGCTCAGCTTCTGTGCTAAGATGCAAAAAATTCAAACTATAGTTGATACTTCAAAATTTGAACTGCAAAGAAGGACTTAAATATTTGTCACTAGAACACTGCTATCAGAAAGGTCCCCCACAGGGGTTAGGGGATGCCAGCCCGAGTCAGCCCCTCACCCCCGACCCTACCCACGTCATCTGGAGCTTCAAGCTTCCAGCTTCCTGCCTGACACCTTTGGCTCAGAGTTGTCCAGCCTACTCCCCTACATCATGTGCAATCTGCTTAGCAGGGTTGTTGGAGTGTTACCTGAGTCACATTGCAACTTTCTAGCCATTTCAAATTCACGTAAAAGCTCAGAAAAGCCAGTTTTACTTTTATAAAATTGCAACTCATGGCTGGAGATACTCCCCCTTCAGTGCTGTAGGTTATGATCTAGGTCTAAAAGATCTGATTCAAAGCTGATGTCAGTCGCTAAATCGTACACAATTCTTTGTGACCCCAGGGACTGCAACACGCCAGGCTCCTCTGTCCTTCATTGTCCCCCGGAGTTTGCTCAGATCCATGTCCATTGAGTCGGTGATGCTATCTAAGCATCTCATCCTCTGCCACCCCCTTCTCCTTTTGCCTTTTCAAATTATTTCCAAGTATTGATCTTGAAAAACTGACATTTCTTATCGGAGTATCACACCAGATTTCCAGGTTGCCTGTGCCCATTTGCAGCCTTAGACATTCTCAGTTAGTGCAGTGTTTCATGCTCTGACAGTTATCTCTAAGATGTTGTCTTTAGGTTGCCAGGTGTTAATTTAAACACACCACAGCCTATGTGCTCCCACGTGCACGCATGCCTCCACACTCCTGCCACAGTGCCAGGAGCTGTGATTTAAAGTGGAATTGATAGAGCAGTGGGTAATGTTTTATATTTAGGACAAGCTCCTGATGTACAGCTTCGTGTGACATCTCGTTTTTTTAAAAGCCTGAGGCATCAGTAATCTTCACAGCAAGAATGCTCATGCTTTTATGCATTCCAGGCTCACTGTCTGTTCTGCCCAGTAAATATATGGCTTTTATGGACTTATAAATCATGACAGTAGGATTCATACATATCCAAAAAAGAAGAGATGTAAATCTTTACTGAGTTCTCAAGATTTAATGCAGTTTAGCCATTATTCTTACTTAGAAGTAACCTTCTTATCTAAAGGCAGTATATTTCATATCTTTGAAGGTAATCTTAAAAACATATTGCAGAGAAACAAATATTTATTAAGAGCATCCTGTGTGCCAGCCCTCTTACTAAGTGCAGCAGAGAAGGCAGTGGAAGAAACAGCCCCAGTTCTTAAGTAACTCAGAGCCCAGAGGAAGATGCTAAAAGGCGAAAGATGGTGGCATCTGGGAAGTCCTCTTTGTGATGGAGGAGAGAAGTCAGTGCCTTGAGGCGGGGCAGGGGAGGGCAGAGTGTCCCCCTCTGCATGGGGCTCTGAGCAGGAGGAGGGGCCTGGTCTTTCAGGATAGTGGTATTGAATGCTGTCCTCAGCAGAGGGCAGGTTCACCGGCATGATGGACAGGTTCCCTCCCTGCTCAGCTCTCCTGGGGCGGGCGTCGGAGCTGAGGAGCCAGCAGCTGGTGGTGTCCAGAGCCAGCTCCTCTCTGGCTTTCTGGTGTGGTGTTCTTTTTCAGTTGCTACATCATGCCCACCTCTCTGCGACCCCATGGACTGCAGCATGCCAGGCTCCCCTGTTCTTCACTGTCTCCCGGAGTTTGCTCAGATTCTGTCCATTGAGTCAGTAATGCTATTTGACCATCTTGTGCTCTGCCGCCCCCTTCACCTTTTGCCATCAATCTTTCCCAGCATCAGGGATGAGTTGGCTCTTCGCATCAGGTGACCAAAGTATTGGAGCTTCAACATCAGTCCTTCCAATGAATGCTCAAGGTTAATTTCCTTTAATATTAACTAGTTTGATTTCCTTGCAGTTCAAGGGACTCTCAAGACCTCCAGCACCACAATTCAGAAGCATCAATTCTTTGGCACTCAACCTTTATTATAGTCCAACCTCTCACATCTGTACATGCATACTGGAAAAACCATAGCTTTGACGATACAGACCTTTGTTGACAAGATGATGTCTCTGCTTTTTAATACACTGTCTAGATTTATTTATCTAGCTGTATATATTTATATAGCTAGGTGTGTATATCTACTTTACACACAGACAAAACACAGGTTTTAAAAACTTTTTTAGAATCAGTTTTGATTGTGCTGGGTCTTCATTGCTGCACTCGGGCTTTCTCTGCCGTGGCACTCAGGAGCTGTTTTCTAGCTGTGACTCGTGGTCCTCTTTCTTTGCGGTGGCTTCTGTTGTTGGGGAGCCTGGGTTCTAAGTGCACCGGCTTCAGTAGTTATGGTACATGGGCCTAGTTGCCCCGAGTCAGGTGGAGTCCTTCCAGACCAGGGATCAACCCCAAGTCCCCTGCATTGGTAGGCAGATTCTCAACCACTAGACCACCAGGGAAGTCCACATGCACGGATTCTGAATGGATGATTTGGTGAGTCTGGGCAAACCTGTGCATCCGTGCCGCTGCCACTCCAGCCAGGGTACACTTGACCCTCTCGTTAGCTCAGCCCTCTCCACTGTGTCGGGGCTGGCTTTTGTGTGCAGCTTCAGCCTCGTGCAGGGAAGTCACGGCCTGAGTCAGGCCTGAGGCCCTAGGTGCCCGTTCCCTGTAGGCCTGTGTCCCTGTATCCCCCAGCCTCGGCTTAGACTCCCTGGGAGCAGCAGCCTGTGGCCTGACAGCGCTCAGTCTTTGCATCTTCAGACCACCATTCTGACCCTCTTCATGTGCCCTTAGTCAGACCTCACGAGGGCTCCGTTACCATAGTCCTCTGCGTGTATGTAGCACATGGGGGTTGAGTCACGCACAGGGGCGATCGGTCGACGTTACCCCTTTAGCTCCGCGAGCACTTACTAAGGGCCTCCCGTGTGCCAGACTCTCTTAAGCTTTCAGGTTCAAACTGATGGAGATGCAGACCTTACTCTCAGGTAGCTTCTGAGGCAGTGTGGGCCCCAGATGAGGAGCAGAGCGCTGCAGCATGGTGTGGTCAGAGCCTGGAAGAAAGGACACGCAGGGCTTCTTTCTGATCCGGACGTGGGGTATCAGCAGCAGCCTCCTGGGAGTAGTGATGGCGGCATCAAGAGTAGCAGTTAGGCTTACTGAGTGCTGGGCCTGCTTCTCCGCACTTCACTCTTAACTCACTTAACGCTCTTGAGGTTACTTTCACCATTTTGCAGATGAGGAAACCAAGGGCCAAAGAAGTTACGTGCCCACGACCACACAGCTGTTAAATGACATGAGCAAGAAATAAGCGTTGTCATTCTTAGCTACTCGGATTTGTTTGGGTTTGTCACTGCCGCATTAAACTGGCCTATCCTGACTTGCTAGGAGCATCCACGTGGAAGGGCTTGGAGAAGAGCCACTCCTGGGGCGGGACCGGTGGTAAGTTGGCCAGGCGTCTGGAGTGGGAGGACGGGAGGCCTGATCAGGGCTGTGATGATAACACTGGGAAGAGGAGGACAGCTGGGAGAGGAAGGAATCTGAGGAAGACAGGAATGCAGGGGATGTCTCCCTTTGCTAGGATGAGGGTGTCAGTGCCCAAGTGCTGCTCTGCTTGTGGGAAAGAAGTTAGCTTTTCACTGCTGCCTTACCCGGTCAGTTCAGGGACTATTTCTGGTATTTATAGTGCTGATTTTCAGCAGAGATGTAAGTACTGTCTGAAACCCTAGGAGCCTGTCAGCCCCCTGCCGTTCCCCTCACTCTTCCTCAGCCACCAGTACCGTGCTTTGCCCAGAGCAGGTGCTCACATTTTTTAGGGATGAACAGATGAATATTCTTCAATACAATTGTTTCTTTACAGTTAGATTTCTCTTTGCTCTTATTTAATGCTACATTTGCTGCTTTTTCATTTTCCTCCTACCTTTCTAGAGAGATGAGGTTCAATAATGACAGTTGATAGGACTGTAATAAAATTGCATGTTGGTGCTGATCAGTCGCTAAGTTGTGTCCGACTCTTTGCGACCCCACGGATGGCAGCAGGTCAGGCTTCACTNTCTAGAGAGATGAGGTTCAAAATGACAGTTGATAGGACTGTAATAAAATTGCATGTTGGTGCTGATCAGTCGCTAAGTTGTGTCCGACTCTTTGCGACCCCACGGATGGCAGCAGGTCAGGCTTCACTATCTCCCAGAGTTTGCTCAGATTCATGTCCATTGAGTCAGTGATGCTATCATACCGTCTCATCCTCTGCTGCCCCCTTCTCTTTTTGCCCTCAGTCTTTCCCAGCATCAGGGTCTTTTTCAATGTCTCAGCTGTTGGCATCAGGTGGCCAAAGTATTGGAGCTTCAGCTTCAGCTCTTCAAGTGAGTTTTCAGGGTTGGTTTTCTTTAGGATAGACTGGCTGGATCTCCTTGCTGTCCACGGGACTCTCAAGAGTCTTCTCCAGCACCACAGTTCAAAAGCATCCGTTATAAAAATAGTGCTCAGCTATTTTTATGGTCCAGCTCTCACAGCCGTACTTGAGTACTGGACAAGCCAGAGCTTTGGCTAGGCAGACGTTTGTCGGCCAAGTCGTGTCTCTGCTAAACGCCTTTAACAGGGCGAAGGTGAGGGTAATGGCACAGGAGAAGGCGGTTTCTGCTAGACAGGACCTGTTTTCCTGTCTTGAAACTTCTGAATACAGTGACTAGCACATTTTATACAAGTCTTCTCTCTTTACTTTTTTATCGTACACCTCTTCCCTTGTTTTGCCTAGTCATTATTAGTAATTATATAAAAATCTGTTTTAAGCTACACCCCAGGGAATAGCAAAAGCTGGTTGCTTGTCTAAGAGGTCTTTAATTAAAGCTGAAAAAAATTAGGTTGTTGTGATGCAGATATTTTTAAAATACTGCCTAAAACAGAAGAGGCGGATCTAAGTGCAATCAGGTTGAAACTCTTTATACTTAAATGGATTAAAATATACTCTGGCTTTTTTTTTTTTTTTTTTTTTAAAAGAAAAACCACATCTGTCTGGGATGTGGTAGGTGTGGTCCTAATTTTAAGCAGGTGAATGGACCACATAAGCCTCTGAGAGTCTTATGACTCCCAGGTTTTTCTGACTTTTAAAAAAAATCCCTATTTAAACGTATGTTTAACGTTTTACTTTATGGCTTAAGTGAGCTGAACAACAAAAGTTAATCATAAAAGAAAATGTTATGCTCATAACAATTACTGAGAAAGTGAACTGCTCAAAGTTACGGGTAAAAAGGTAAATTACTTTTCTCTGCGCTAGCTTTTGTCGTGGCACTTCTGAGACTGTTGTCATTTTGTGTGTCTCCCTTGTCTGGTCTGTGTTTCTTTCTGTAGAGCCAGGTACTTGGCTTCCTGTTCTCTGTGTATACATTACTGTCCAGGGGCCTGGCCCCAGGAGGTGCTCAGGTGTTCAGGGACACGTCCGCTTTCTAGACAGGACGAATGACTGTTTCTGTCTTATCTTTGAGTAATGGCTGATAAGAGGTAAAATCAGTTATTTCAGCCAGGAGTAAATGCAGTAGAATTCTTTTGACTATTGTATTTTCTTTGTTTAACATTGTTAATCGCGTGTGAGTGTACACACACACACACACACACACACACACACCTGTCTCTTATACACATCTTGATCTCCTTGCAGTTCAAGGGACTCTCAAGACCTCCAGCACCACAATTCAGAAGCGTCAGTTCTTTGGCACTCAACCTTTATTATAGTCCAACCTCTCACATCTGTACATGCATACTGGAAAAACCATAGCTTTGACGATACAGACCTTTGTTGACAAGATGATGTCTCTGCTTTTTAATACACTGTCTAGATTTATTTATCTAGCTGTATATATTTATATAGCTAGGTGTGTATATCTACTTTACACACAGACAAAACACAGGTTTTAAAAACTTTTTTAGAATCAGTTTTGATTGTGCTGGGTCTTCATTGCTGCACTCGGGCTTTCTCTGCCGTGGCACTCAGGAGCTGTTTTCTNCAGACTGCCATTTCTTTCGCGTGTGGCGCTGGGTGGCACCACCCTGACCCTTGGTGCTTCCTTACCTCACTGCTCAGAACCTGCCTGTGGCAAGTGTTGTCTCTGTATATCTTAGTTCCAAGTCTTAAGGATTATTGTGTGGCTTCTGGATCAGTTTCCATCCTTGTTGGAGGTGTGGTCCTGGACCAAGCACAGAGGCCACCCCTAGGGCTCTGAGCTGCAGAATCTCAGGCTCGGCCTCACACCTGCTGAATCAGAGCTGCACGTTAGCAAGACACACAGCTGATATGAGTATACAGTAAAGTTTAAGACACACTCGTGGCTCAGTGGTAAAGACTCCACCTGCCAGTGCAAGAGACACAGGAGACGCGGGTTCCATCCCTGTGTCAGGAAGATCCCCTGGAGGAGGAAACAGCAGCCCACTCCAGTATTCTTGCCTGGGAAATCCCATGGACAGAGGAGGCTGGGGTCACAAAGGTCCATGGGGTCGCACAGAGTTGGAAGCGACTGAGGACACACAGGCACACATGCGCGCAGGCCCTGGCCGCTCCTGCACAGAGAGCAGCGTTGCTCTCCCTCCTGGAGGAAGAGGTCGTGAACGCAGCATTCAGCCTGGAAACGGCCGGGCCTGTGGCCACCCTCCCTCTTCTTTCCCACCCTGGTGACTGTCTCATGTGGCAGAGTGTCCTGGGGGTGAGCTGACAGGAGACGCTCATGCAGAGATGTTCAGAGGAGAGCAAGGGGTAACTGGCTGGAAAAAGAGATTCTGTTCAGAGGCTCCTAAGAGACAGGCTTGTGAGGAAAGGTTTGGTCAGGGTTGTGGAAGGCCTTCGAGTATCGGGCGGCCTCCCCCTTCTCTCACCGCTCTGCCGCCTGGGTGGGCCTGCTGCCCTTCACGTTCTCTGCTTCTGCCTTTACTCCTCTCTGTTCCCAGAGCTGCATGGCCTTATGCATCACTTGTGGGAGGGTTTTGCTCCTCTCATTAGCGGCCTTTCCTCCCTCTCCGCCCTGTAAAGCTGTGCTCCTGCCCCCCCCCCCGCACCCCCCCCCTTTGGCATTGGCTCCACTTCTCTGTCACACTCACTGCCAT
>SJYW01040254.1:191170-222695 GCA_006410735.1 Raphicerus campestris
ATGGAAGTCCAGTGAGGGTGGACCCTGACCACGTGTCTCTCACGTGTCGCTTGTTCCACTGCCTAGATCTCACTGACCTACGGTAGGCTGTGATATGGGTCACAGGCTGTGAATAGTGTGAAATGTCAGCTGCGTTGACATCTGTGACGTTGACATGCTGTTCAAGGTCCGCAGAGCACCCAGCTCACTCTCGCTTTAGGACCATGGCTCCTGGACTGCAACCTCAGATGGCCTGCTTTCTTTCTAAGTCTGAACTCTCTGCCTTGAGTTGTCTTCACCTTCCCCGCAATGGGAGAGCTCCTCTGCACGGCCAGGCCCGCCACCGTCCCCTCGCCCCAGCCTGCCTGCCCCTTCCTTTCAGGCGGGTTCTCCCCACCAGCCCGTCCTCACAGGGCAGGGCGTTGTTAGGATTTGGGGGGAGGGTTTCTGCCGGCAAGACTTTTTCATATGAAGTGTGTGTGCAGCTCCTCCTCCCCCTCATGTGTCCTCAGATTTCGCATCTGAGCTCAGGAACGTCGGGCTCACCGGGGTTGGTTTGACCTTGTCTGCAGGCTGCACAGTCCGGCTGCGTTTATTGTCCTTTGTCTCTGGCACTTCTATTGATGTTTTCCCCCCATCCTTTGTGGGAAGATTTAAGTGAAGATAGAGTCTACTCTTTTTTCAGCATTAAAACCTTCCATGCTTTGCTGAAGAGGAACCAAACAAGCTTTTAAGCAACCAAGGAATTTATTCAAAACTGTGTTAAAATGAGACACTCTGAGTAGAACAAATAACACAGTTTCAAAACCGCACGTATATTTAGTAAGCTGTGTACTTATTGAAATTCACAGACGCTTCAGCTCCTCACACATGCTGCTGAGCTCTCTGCATCAGACAACGAGAATGTCAACCCTATATGCTAGCACACCAGCGACCATGGAAATTCTTGTCCATTTTCAACTTTGTTGGATTTTGATTGTCAACAGCCTCCCATCCTTAGTATATGCTGTTCATTTATCAAATAGTTCATTCCCAACAACTATTGTGTCCAGAAATCCTATTCTTTACAACACAAATGAACTTAACGGTCATTTTTCTATTTTGTAAATGATGAAATTCCCTTTCAGGGGTTTTCAAGAGCTGTGCTGATAGGAAAGCAACGTGAGGGCAAGTACGCCTGCCTGTAGAAACGTTCTGGGTATCAGAGGAGATTTCTGGGTTGGTCCTGGAGCACGCCCCTTCCCGAAGCGGTGGCAAAGGAAGTAACTGGGCTTAGTGCAGCGGTGGTAAAAAGCAGTAGGTTGCAGCTGGCCGTCAAGAGTTGCAGATGGGGATGCAGAGAGCAGCGAGGAAGGTCTGAGAGCCTGCAGGAGGGGGACTGAGAGCTGGGGAAGCCTGGCAGGCTTTTCAGTAAAGCTGGACTCTGTCAGTGGCTAGAAGAGAAGATAATTCACCCGTGCACAAGTTTGTCTTTGAGGATTTGGGGAGCATTCAACTCCTCTCACCCCAGTTTCACAGCAGGAAGTTACTCTAGAGGCTGCACTGGGATGGATGTCTTGAATGCTGCTGGTTTTAACCCTATTTCCACTCGCTCCTTGGCATTGCCCGAGTTCTTCCCTCTTGGTTATTTAAATCTTTTGTGCAAATGTTTCAGAATTCCCTTATGTTACCAATCACTCCTGGACATAAATTATTTCCTAGCAAACTGTAAATCTGGTTCTTGCTGTTCAGAAATTCTGGTGGTTCTCCTAAAGGCACTGCTGAAAGGGAAGCACTCTGTTTGAAAGTGGTCACTGTGTGTACGATATGCTGGGGCAGGAAGACTTGGTTTCACACAGGTGATATTTCCCCTACCGTTTATTTATCAATTTAATATGATCTCAGCAGTGTTCCTCAGGTTTGTGTCTGGAGCTGGGTTCAATGGCTCAGCAGTAAAGAATCTGCCTGCAATGCAGGAGATGCATGTTTGATCCCTGGGTCAGCAACATTCCGTGGAGGAGGAAATAGCAACCCACTCCACTGGTGTTGCCTGGAGAATCCCCTGGACAGAGGAGCCTGGGGGGCTGTAGTCCATGGAGTCCCAAGAGCCAGACATGCCGAGCACGGATACACCCTTATATAGACGAATAAATGGGCAGTAAGTGACAGCCCAAATACACAAATGTGAAAACACCCAGAACCTTCAAACATTAAGACCAAGCATGAATGAGTTTCTTTACACTATATACTGAGAGTAGAGAAGAACCTTCCTGTATACCTCATTCTAACAGCAATAATAAGAAAGCCGTCTTCAGCAATCAATGCAAAGAAATAGAGGAAAAGAACAGAATGGGAAAGACTAGAGATCTCTTTAAGAAAATTAGAGCTATCAAGGGAACAGTTCATGCAAAGATGGGCTCGATAAAGGACAGAAATGGTAGGGACCTAACGGAAGCAGAAGATATTAAGAGGTGGCAAGAATGCACGGAAGAAGTGTACAAAAAACATCTTCACGACCCAGATAATCACGATGATGTGATCACTAATCTAGAGCCAGACATCCTGGAATGTGAAGTCAAGCGGGCCTTAGAAAGCATCACTACGAACAAAGCTAGTGGAGGTGATGGAATTCCAGTGGAGCTGTTTCAAATCCTGAGAGATGATGCTGTGAAAGTGCTGCACTCAATATGTCAGCCAATTTGGAAAATTCAGCAGTGACCACAGGACTGGAAAAGGTCAGTTTTCATTCCAATCCCAAAGAAAGGCAATGCCAAAGAATGCTCAAACTATCGCACAATTGCACTCATCTCACAAGCTAGTAAAGTAATGCTCAAAATTCTCCAAGCCAGGCTTTGGCAATACGTGAACCGTGAACTTCNTCCATTCTGAAGGAGATCAACCCTGGTATTTCTTTGGAAGGAATGATGCTAAAGCTGAAACTCCAGTACTTTGGCCATCTCATGGCAAAAGTTGACTCATTGGAAAAGACTCTGATGCTGGGAGGGATTGGGGGCAGGAGGAGAAGGGAATGACCGAGGATGAGATGGCTGGATGGCATCACGGACTCGATGGACATGAGTCTGAGTGAACTCCGAGAGATGGTGATAGACAGGGAGGCCTGGCGTGCTGCGATTCATGGGGTCGCAAAGAGTTGGACACGACTGAGCAACTGAACTGAACTGAACAGCAATAACAGAAGCTTGATATATTTAAATATACTGTTTTTAAAAAAGCCTTTGCACATCAGGAAAAAAGCAAAGTAAAACGATAGATGATAAATGGAAGAAAATATTTACAACTTAAATCACAGAGAGCTGATAGCCATAATAGGTAATTTCTAAAATTAAGAAAAAGACCTATGACCCTATTTTAAAATTTATAAAAGATGAATAATTTACAGACAAATAAAACAAGGAGCCATCAAACTAATGAAACACTGCTCGCTCTTGGTCATAACAAGAAGTGCACACTGACCAGTACACTTGCAGTGTTTTTGCACTCCTCAGCGTTAGGGACAGCCAGTGTCCCTCAGCGGGGCGCTGTGGCGCGTCCGTGCAGTGGCTTTCCGTGAGCACAGCAGCGCTGGTCCTCCACGTAGTCTGTGAAAACAGCAGCCGCAGAGGACTTTGAGTATGCTGTCTTTTGTATAATCTAGGAGCAGAAATATGAATTCCATACATTTTCAAAGAGAACCCGTGGAAGGATAGACTATGAACTAATGATTAAAAATCGGTTACCTGTAAGAGAAAGAGACAGTATGGAATAGATTGAGCAGGGCATGGACTAGGATTCTCTGTGACTCAGTTGCTCAGTAGTGTCTGACTCTTTGCAATCCCAAGGCGTGTAGCTTGCCAGGCTTCTCTGTCCATGGAAGTTTCCGGGCAAGAATACCCAGAGTGGGTTACCATTTCCTCATCCAAGAATTCTCTAGAGGTACCTATTTTTAAGTATTACTTTAAATACACTAGAGGTGGAAAGTGTGGAAAGAGGTAGAGCAGCAAGGTTAACAACATGGTAACTTGAAGCTGGATATTGAGTATGTGGATATATATTGTATCTCTGTCTCTATAGTTTGTGGAATGTTAGGAAAGTTCCACCAGAAAGGGTTTTAAAAAAAAACACCTCTTTTAATTCCTATTGTTGACTTTAGATTGAAACCCTTAGTGGACGGGGGGTGGGGGCCGGAATAATGGTGGAATCTGAACAACAGCTTCATCAGTGGACCAGTGTCTGTGTGTGTGCTGGGCCACACACACAGATTTACACGTTTACACTCCTAACGTTTGTAGGCACGACAGCTGCCACATAATGGGATTGGTGCAGCGTGTGCTGGGTGGATGGGCAGTGAAGGATGAAGTGCTTAGGGTCCTGGCCCGTGAGAAGGACAGACAGCCTGGCCAGCGCAGTGGACGCCGCTTGGGAAGGAGGCTCTTGGACCTGGCCCTGCAGGTAACAGTCAGCTGTGTGGCAGCAAAAAGGTACTNTCTGTAAGCACTTACAGTCTGACTAAGTCAGTTTCTATACCAGAGAGTCTGAGACAAATGTGAGGGTTTTTTTTTTTTTTTTTAAGGTTTATTGATAGGACAGACTATGCCTTTCTCAATTTTTTACTTTCACATATATTTTGTACATAATTTCTTGGTAAGTGTATCGAATTGAACTTTTTAAGCCAAGTAGTATTTATGTCAGTTGAGTAGTGAGCAGTTGAACTTAGTAGATTTTATATATATTTATTTATCTTAAAGGAACCAAAGCACTAGTTTTATATTTTGAGAAAGAATTGATTTGAATATTCCTTTTGAGATTCTGCAGTGTCACTCCTAAGTAGTACCTTACTTACTGAGATCAGCCGGAGGAGTTTGTCAGACTTCGCTACATACGGAGTAGACTGTAATTATCAGGATGATCCAGTTAGCGTCAAGTGCAGTTTAGTTTCTGTTCTGTGCTTGTTGCCATAGCTAGAGTCGGGTGGGTGTTTAAACCTTCATGAACTCAAAATTCTTTTATGATGATGGAATATTTCATGTTTTAATACTCTTGGTACAGAGTATGTGTTTAAATATTTCACCAGGCGTGTATTTTTTACAGGTTCATATAATATATAAAATGCATTTCTGTTCCAAGAAAAATACAAGTGGTAAACAATTGGGAGAGAGCTTGCATATTTCCCTTTATTATCCTGTCTGATGATTAATGCATTCAGCTATGTTCAGCCTCACGTGTAACCAGGTTAGTGTTTAGTTTGGGTTAGGCTGTTTTCCTTGTGAGAACAGAAATGGCCAATCCCGTGCCCCGCCTGTCTCCCAGATGGAGTCTGCATTGTTTCCACACCACGGTGCTTAACGGAAGGTCAGATTTTCTTGTGAAAACAGATTTTGGATTAACTCTGTCTGTGCACTTACACACACCCTCCACACCTGCCCATGCACTTAAGCTCCAGCAGCCTGCCACGGTTATGGGTTTAATTTCAGGATGCACGAGAGTGGACGTTCTGCTTTGTGCCATAAAGTGCAGGAACAAGCTCTGAATACACGGTAGGTTTGCATGGAGACCATGAGGTTTCATAGAAAGAGCACAGACTCGCACATTCATGGTGTGACCTTGGACGAAGCCCTCAGTAGCTGAGCCTCTGGTTCTCGATCATCTGCCCTGCTTGATTACTGTGAGGATCCAATGCGGGCCTGGCAGCTACAGCCGGCAGGTCTGTTTTATGTCAGTGACTTTATGGAGACACAGCAGCGTTCCTTCCTTTAGGGTTGTTCCGGCTGCTCACCCTCGACACCTGCACGGTTGGGTAGTTGGGACAGAGACCACTGTGTGGCTTGCAGAGCCTCANATGTCAGTGACTTTATGGAGACACAGCAGCGTTCCTTCCTTTAGGGTTGTTCCGGCTGCTCACCCTCGACACCTGCACGGTTGGGTAGTTGGGACAGAGACCACTGTGTGGCTTGCAGAGCCTCAGCTGTTCATTTTCTCGCCCTTTATAGAAAAAGTTTGCTGGCCCCAGATACAATGCAATCAGAAATTGTGATTTGAGTCAGCTGTGCCACTCAATACCCATGACCATAGTTGATCGTCTATAAACTTAGTACTAAGCTTTTTCCTCTATAAATACGATTTGTCCATCCATTCACTGAGCATTGTTTGCTTGCTATGAGTCAAGCATTGTTATAGGCTCAGGAAATGCAGCGCTGAGCAAGATAGACCCAGATTCCTGCCCTCATGGAGCTTGCATTCCAGTGACACATACTCAGTGAGGATAACACCACCTCTCAAGGAGGATTAGGTGAAGCAATCCTTGTAAAACCACATTGAGAATATTCCTTGTGTGAGGCATCATAAGGAGAATACAAGCTTAGTGGTGTTGATGTTATTGTTATGACAAGTGTAGGGCTGAAAGTGAACACATTAGGCGCCGTCCAACTGTTTGAGACCCCATGGACTATAATCCTCCAGACTCCTCCGTCCATGGGATTCTCCAGGCAAGAATACTGGAGTGGGTAGCTGTACGCTTCTCCAGGGAGTTTTCCCAACCCAAGGATAGAACCAGGGTCTTCTGCATTGCAGGCAGATTCTTTACCATCTTAAATTGTTAATATGTATAACAAAGTAGAACCTCATCTCAGGGCTGAACCCTTGTAATTAATTCCATGCTAACTGTCCCTAACTAATGTTTTTATTGAAAGAGTGAATAACTCGAAGTAAATAAGGAGGGTACCATTACCCTATATGTAGAGAGAATAGCTTGTAATAAGCTGAGTGTAATCTCTACCAAGTGCATAGAACAGCGCTGTTGTAGCCTCAGGTGGGAGCTGTGTGCAGTCCCTGGGCTGTTCAGGTTGCAGAGGCCTGTCCAGGTAGAGAAGATCAGAGCAGGAGACGCAGGCATCTCACACCTCTGGCCGCTTAGCATTTATTTTTGGAACTTGGAGTGAAAGCTTGGAACTGTATGCTCATTCCATATTTTAAATTCTCATTAGACATACCGCCCCTTTCTTAAGACCTTTGGATCTCAGAGTAGGGAGAAGAGACACTCAGGAATGTCAGGATAAGCTTAGATGAATAATCCCTTCAAGTGTGATTACATTTTAAGACTGAAGATTAGCATTAAAAAATATGAAATTTATCTTAGTTTCCTTATATACTTAAATTTGATAATCTAATTAAATTGGTGTTTGCACACAAGGTCCTAAGACCTTGTGTTTCACATCTTGGTCCTCAGTGATGAATAAGGTGGGCTAGAGTTTATTGGCGAGTGGACCCAGTACATACTGTCAGAGGACCTGGGGAAAATACCTAGTGTCCTATTTGTAAGGTAAGGAGATCGGACCAAGTTTTTCCACGTCCTTTTCAGCCCTAATCATGTGACTTATGAATTTTCTCTCAGACCAGGTTGCCCAAAGTAGGAAGCTTTCTATTACTTTTCTCTCCTGCCAGAAACCGCTCCTTCTCCCCTGGTATAATGATGTGACACCCTTGGTTCTTCGTGTTTCTAAGTATAGAACACATAATATTAAAGTAACAGGGCCCTGCCCTTTCTAAGAAGTTGTATAATGGACCACGTAATGACCTAAGGCGTTTTGCAGTTGTGATATTCTGAGATTCCAGAGTAAGACTCAGAAGACGAGAGGTGGACTAGAAGGAAGAAGGCTGGGTTATTTTGTTTTCTTCTTTTAAGGTGGAGGAAAGGGAAGCCTCCACAGCTGGGAACTTCCCAGGACTAGGCTTGCAGTCGGAGTTGGGCGATGGCTGTGACCCCCAGGAGTGATGCAGGTTCTCAGTAGGCACCTCTGTTGTTTTTCTGCGGTATTTATGCAGATCTTCTTTCCTATTAAGCTCTCCATTTCTCACATAACTGTAGGAAGTGTGTATGCCTAAAAGTGTGTATGATGGGAAGTGACCAATTCAAGATGGCCTAGTATAATTACAGGTGTACAAACTGAGACTTGAAATCTGTAGTTTGTGGTGTGTGGTCTGGCAGAGATCAAATAAAATTCATACACACTTGAAAATACAAAGGAAAAATCATCTGGACTTTGTTTGAAGATATGCCATTTTCTGGAATTTTCATTTTTAGGGTAATTANGAGGAGTTTGTCAGACTTCGCTACATACGGAGTAGACTGTAATTATCAGGATGATCCAGTTAGCGTCAAGTGCAGTTTAGTTTCTGTTCTGTGCTTGTTGCCATAGCTAGAGTCGGGTGGGTGTTTAAACCTTCATGAACTCAAAATTCTTTTATGATGATGGAATATTTCATGTTTTAATACTCTTGGTACAGAGTATGTGTTTAAATATTTCACCAGGCGTGTATTTTTTACAGGTTCATATAATATATAAAATGCATTTCTGTTCCAAGAAAAATACAAGTGGTAAACAATTGGGAGAGAGCTTGCATATTTCCCTTTATTATCCTGTCTGATGATTAATGCATTCAGCTATGTTCAGCCTCACGTGTAACCAGGTTAGTGTTTAGTTTGGGTTAGGCTGTTTTCCTTGTGAGAACAGAAATGGCCAATCCTGTGCCCCGCCTGTCTCCCAGATGGAGTCTGCATTGTTTCCACACCACGGTGCTTAACGGAAGGTCAGATTTTCTTGTGAAAACAGATTTTGGATTAACTCTGTCTGTGCACTTACACACACCCTCCACACCTGCCCATGCACTTAAGCTCCAGCAGCCTGCCACGGTTATGGGTTTAATTTCAGGATGCACGAGAGTGGACGTTCTGCTTTGTGCCATAAAGTGCAGGAACAAGCTCTGAATACACGGTAGGTTTGCATGGAGACCATGAGGTTTCATAGAAAGAGCACAGACTCGCACATTCATGGTGTGACCTTGGACGAAGCCCTCAGTAGCTGAGCCTCTGGTTCTCGATCATCTGCCCTGCTTGATTACTGTGAGGATCCAATGCGGGCCTGGCAGCTACAGCCGGCAGGTCTGTTTTATGTCAGTGACTTTATGGAGACACAGCAGCGTTCCTTCCTTTAGGGTTGTTCCGGCTGCTCACCCTCGACACCTGCACGGTTGGGTAGTTGGGACAGAGACCACTGTGTGGCTTGCAGAGCCTCAGCTGTTCATTTTCTCGCCCTTTATAGAAAAAGTTTGCTGGCCCCAGATACAATGCAATCAGAAATTGTGATTTGAGTCAGCTGTGCCACTCAATACCCATGACCATAGTTGATCGTCTATAAACTTAGTACTAAGCTTTTTCCTCTATAAATACGATTTGTCCATCCATTCACTGAGCATTGTTTGCTTGCTATGAGTCAAGCATTGTTATAGGCTCAGGAAATGCAGCGCTGAGCAAGATAGACCCAGATTCCTGCCCTCATGGAGCTTGCATTCCAGTGACACATACTCAGTGAGGATAACACCACCTCTCAAGGAGGATTAGGTGAAGCAATCCTTGTAAAACCACATTGAGAATATTCCTTGTGTGAGGCATCATAAGGAGAATACAAGCTTAGTGGTGTTGATGTTATTGTTATGACAAGTGTAGGGCTGAAAGTGAACACATTAGGCGCCGTCCAACTGTTTGAGACCCCATGGACTATAATCCTCCAGACTCCTCCGTCCATGGGATTCTCCAGGCAAGAATACTGGAGTGGGTAGCTGTACGCTTCTCCAGGGAGTTTTCCCAACCCAAGGATAGAACCAGGGTCTTCTGCATTGCAGGCAGATTCTTTACCATCTTAAATTGTTAATATGTATAACAAAGTAGAACCTCATCTCAGGGCTGAACCCTTGTAATTAATTCCATGCTAACTGTCCCTAACTAATGTTTTTATTGAAAGAGTGAATAACTCGAAGTAAATAAGGAGGGTACCATTACCCTATATGTAGAGAGAATAGCTTGTAATAAGCTGAGTGTAATCTCTACCAAGTGCATAGAACAGCGCTGTTGTAGCCTCAGGTGGGAGCTGTGTGCAGTCCCTGGGCTGTTCAGGTTGCAGAGGCCTGTCCAGGTAGAGAAGATCAGAGCAGGAGACGCAGGCATCTCACACCTCTGGCCGCTTAGCATTTATTTTTGGAACTTGGAGTGAAAGCTTGGAACTGTATGCTCATTCCATATTTTAAATTCTCATTAGACATACCGCCCCTTTCTTAAGACCTTTGGATCTCAGAGTAGGGAGAAGAGACACTCAGGAATGTCAGGATAAGCTTAGATGAATAATCCCTTCAAGTGTGATTACATTTTAAGACTGAAGATTAGCATTAAAAAATATGAAATTTATCTTAGTTTCCTTATATACTTAAATTTGATAATCTAATTAAATTGGTGTTTGCACACAAGGTCCTAAGACCTTGTGTTTCACATCTTGGTCCTCAGTGATGAATAAGGTGGGCTAGAGTTTATTGGCGAGTGGACCGAGTACATACTGTCAGAGGACCTGGGGAAAATACCTAGTGTCCTATTTGTAAGGTAAGGAGATCGGACCAAGTTTTTCCACGTCCTTTTCAGCCCTAATCATGTGACTTATGAATTTTCTCTCAGACCAGGTTGCCCAAAGTAGGAAGCTTTCTATTACTTTTCTCTCCTGCCAGAAACCGCTCCTTCTCCCCTGGTATAATGATGTGACACCCTTGGTTCTTCGTGTTTCTAAGTATAGAACACATAATATTAAAGTAACAGGGCCCTGCCCTTTCTAAGAAGTTGTATAATGGACCACGTAATGACCTAAGGCGTTTTGCAGTTGTGATATTCTGAGATTCCAGAGTAAGACTCAGAAGACGAGAGGTGGACTAGAAGGAAGAAGGCTGGGTTATTTTGTTTTCTTCTTTTAAGGTGGAGGAAAGGGAAGCCTCCACAGCTGGGAACTTCCCAGGACTAGGCTTGCAGTCGGAGTTGGGCGATGGCTGTGACCCCCAGGAGTGATGCAGGTTCTCAGTAGGCACCTCTGTTGTTTTTCTGCGGTATTTATGCAGATCTTCTTTCCTATTAAGCTCTCCATTTCTCACATAACTGTAGGAAGTGTGTATGCCTAAAAGTGTGTATGATGGGAAGTGACCAATTCAAGATGGCCTAGTATAATTACAGGTGTACAAACTGAGACTTGAAATCTGTAGTTTGTGGTGTGTGGTCTGGCAGAAATCAAATAAAATTCATACACACTTGAAAATACAAAGGAAAAATCATCTGGACTTTGTTTGAAGATATGCCATTTTCTGGAATTTTCATTTTTAGGGTAATTAGTGATAATGTTTTTGAAAAAAAAAAATCACCTGAAGTAGAATGGAAAAGTACACTTCAGCAATTTAACCTATCAGGAATCATTGCCCTTAAAAATACAAGGTTATAAGGTCAAAAATTTTATATACATATATATATATACACACACAACATGTATGGAGCTAATGCTACCTGTGACTTAATATCTGCAGTATTCCCGATTTCTGAAATCCCAGCTGAGAAGGGATTTTATCTTACATAGATAAAAGGACACAACATGGTTTTAAGCTGCTGATCTTTAGTCTGTTTCAGCATCATGTGTTTTCGCAGGCAGGGAGCAGAGTGAGTGAAGGCCTTCTCCCTGCCCATTTCAGAGGCTGGCTCCTGGTGAGGGGCGTTAGGTGGGAGTGTGGAGATGAGGAGCTCTGGTTCTGGATTCAGAGGGTCCAGGGCCAAACCAGGGCCGTGCTGTGGAGCAGGGAGTGCCCTGCAGGAGCCTGCTCCCGTCAGAAAGACAGGACAGTGGGGGGGTCCTCCCACGCTTGTGGGAGGACAAGGACAGTTAGGCGTAGTCCATGTGATGTGAACAGTGCTGGGCAGTGCCTGAGCGAATACGCACTTCAGTTGCCGCTGTTTGCCCGAGAGATGCTGATCTTTCTTCTGAAATCCCAGCGTGGGCCATCCTCGACTTCCGTCCTTATCTCCTAGTTGGAGGTCCTCTGGCCCCTCCAGAGCGGCGTGTTGGGAACGGGGCTTTTTCAGTTGTGGGTCAAGTGTGTGTTGATGCGCTTCTCCAGACTCCTGCTGCTACGGAGGCAGAAACCCTGGGCATCCTGTGAGGCACAGGGCACAGGGAGACTCTGAAGGTGGAGGAGAGGGCAGCTGCCTAGGGCCTTGGGGCTCCAGGGACAGTCCCTGGTGCATTCCTCGGGTTTTCTTTTTGCCTCGTATTTCTCAGACCAGGTGTTAGAGAAACTATCAATCCAGAAACATGGGAGCAGACCAAAAAGCCCCCAAGAGAAGCTTGCTCTTCCTAGCTAAGGGACAGGAAAGGAGCAGTAGAGCAAGACGGGCTTTTAGATGATAACTCCCTACTCTAGACAAGCACCCCAGAAAAACTGGAGCCCGTCCCACACCCCTATTAGCAGTGGCCACTGGGGAGCCTAAACTTAAACCTTCACCTGAGTGTAATGAGATAACCCCCTCCCCCGCTCTGGCTGGGGTCAGAGAAGACTGGGTGGGCAGCCAGGACACTCATCCCTGCTCCTCGTAACAGGCACCTTGCCTTCCCTGATTGACCCTGCCGTCCGTGGAGGGCACACGGGGAACTGGAGCTCACACCTATTCCATACCTGTCCCAGAGGTGAAAACTGGCCTGCTTCTGCCCGGCAGGAAGGAGGCCGAGTGAGCCCCGCCCCAACATGGCAGTAGCAGGGTGCTGCTCCCCGCCCCACCGTGGTGTTGGGGAGCCGGCTGAAACGGGAGCCTGCCGTGAGATCCAGTCCCAGCAGCATTCCCTAGTGTTCAGAGTAATTGAAGGTCCTGTGTTACACTGAGAGCCAGGAAAATCTCAACTTGAATGAGAAAGGGCAGTCAACAGATGCCAGCACCTCGACGACACAGATGCTGGAGTTATCCGACGGGGATGTTCAGGCAGCATTCATGAAAGTGCTTCAGCGAGCATTTGTGAACAATGGGCACAAATGAAGGAGCAGAAGATCTCCCCAGAGAAAGAGAAGATGCAAAGAAAATCCAGATGGGAATTTGAGGACTGAAAACTGTGGCAACTCAAAGTGAAAAGGCTCGCTTGACTGGTTAGATAGCACAACAGAAAGGACAGAGGAAATGAGCCAGCGAGCGTGAGGAGAGAGTGTGAGGTGTCCAGCCTGAATAACGGGGATGAAACCGGGGGACTGGCCAGAGACATGCCGGGCTCTAATAGCTGCTCGCACATTCCGTCATCAGAGCCCCAGGAGAACAGAAGAAAGAGGGCGGGGCTGTGCTCAGAGAAACCGTTTCCCATATTTGACCAGAAACCCAAACCTGCAGGCTCGGGACGGTCAAGACCAGGCCACGTGTTC
Source organism: Raphicerus campestris (assembly GCA_006410735.1). NCBI lineage: Eukaryota > Metazoa > Chordata > Mammalia > Artiodactyla > Bovidae > Raphicerus > Raphicerus campestris. The sequence continues at coordinate 204,380 of SJYW01040254.1, forward strand.
TCAGTTCAGTTTGTGGACAGTGACTCTCCCAGCTTCTGGAAACGTTGGCGATCCCAGTTACCCACCTGTCCTCCTTAGAGAGGATCTTGCTTCCTGTCTTTTATCCTTAATGACCGAGATCCTCTTGCCTTATCTTCATCGAGGTTACATCAGCCAGCATTTTCAGTAGAAGCACAAGAGAGTCTTCCTGCTGAATTTATGTTTTCCTGAGCCAGCAATAACCCGGGTAATAAACACGGTAGATATGAGCGCTGTGTCCACCAAGTCTTGTACACAAATGTTCATAGCAGCCTTATTTGTAATAGCCAAAACCTGGAGACAACCCAGATGTCTCTCTAAAAGAACAGGTAGTGCCCCATGGCGTGTACCCACAGTGGACTAATACGCAGCAGTGCAGGTGGCCGCCCACTGTGAGGTGCAGAAATAGGTGCAATAAAGGAAACCAGAGCAGGAGAAGTGCGTGCCCTAGGGCTCCTTACCCCAGTGAGGCTGTGAAAGTGCTGCACACAGTATGTCAGCAAATTAGGAAAATTCAGCAGTGGCCAGAGGACTGGAAAAGGTCAGTATTCATTCCAGTCTCAAAGAAGGGCAATGCCAGAGAATGTTCAGACTACCATACAATTGTGTTCATTTCACATGCTAGCAAGATAATGCTCAAAATCCTTCAAGCTAGGCTTCAGTAGTCTGTGAACCAAGACCTTCCATATGTACAAGCTGCATTTTAAAAAGGCAGGGGAACCAGAGATCAAATTGCCAACATCTGTTGGATCATGGAAAAAGCAAGACAATTCCAGAAAAAGTCNCTCCTGCCCCCAATCCCTCCCAGCATCAGAGTCTTTTCCAGTGAGTCAACTCTTCGCATGAGGTGGCCAAAGTACTGGAGTTTCAGCTTTAGCATCATTCCCTCCAAAGAAATCCCAGGGTTGATCTCCTTCAGAATGGACTGGTTGGATCTCCTTGCGGTCCAAGGGACTCTCAAGAGTCTTCTCCAACCCCACAGCTCAAAAGCATCAATTCTTCGGCGCTCAGCCTTCTTCACAGTCCAACTCTCACATCCATATACGACTACTGGAAAAACCATAACCTTGACTAGATGGACCTTAGTCGGCAAAGTAATGTCTCTGCCTTTGAATACCAAGAGTGCTTGGTATTTCACGGTCTCCCAGAAATGCTGCCTGCTGCTGCCACTATCTGTAAGCACTTACAGTCTGACTAAGTCAGTTTCTATACCAGAGAGTCTGAGACAAATGTGAGGGTTTTTTTTTTTTTTTTTAAGGTTTATTGATAGGACAGACTATGCCTTTCTCAATTTTTTACTTTCACATATATTTTGTACATAATTTCTTGGTAAGTGTATCGAATTGAACTTTTTAAGCCAAGTAGTATTTATGTCAGTTGAGTAGTGAGCAGTTGAACTTAGTAGATTTTATATATATTTATTTATCTTAAAGGAACCAAAGCACTAGTTTTATATTTTGAGAAAGAATTGATTTGAATATTCCTTTTGAGATTCTGCAGTGTCACTCCTAAGTAGTACCTTACTTACTGAGATCAGCCGGAGGAGTTTGTCAGACTTCGCTACATACGGAGTAGACTGTAATTATCAGGATGATCCAGTTAGCGTCAAGTGCAGTTTAGTTTCTGTTCTGTGCTTGTTGCCATAGCTAGAGTCGGGTGGGTGTTTAAACCTTCATGAACTCAAAATTCTTTTATGATGATGGAATATTTCATGTTTTAATACTCTTGGTACAGAGTATGTGTTTAAATATTTCACCAGGCGTGTATTTTTTACAGGTTCATATAATATATAAAATGCATTTCTGTTCCAAGAAAAATACAAGTGGTAAACAATTGGGAGAGAGCTTGCATATTTCCCTTTATTATCCTGTCTGATGATTAATGCATTCAGCTATGTTCAGCCTCACGTGTAACCAGGTTAGTGTTTAGTTTGGGTTAGGCTGTTTTCCTTGTGAGAACAGAAATGGCCAATCCTGTGCCCCGCCTGTCTCCCAGATGGAGTCTGCATTGTTTCCACACCACGGTGCTTAACGGAAGGTCAGATTTTCTTGTGAAAACAGATTTTGGATTAACTCTGTCTGTGCACTTACACACACCCTCCACACCTGCCCATGCACTTAAGCTCCAGCAGCCTGCCACGGTTATGGGTTTAATTTCAGGATGCACGAGAGTGGACGTTCTGCTTTGTGCCATAAAGTGCAGGAACAAGCTCTGAATACACGGTAGGTTTGCATGGAGACCATGAGGTTTCATAGAAAGAGCACAGACTCGCACATTCATGGTGTGACCTTGGACGAAGCCCTCAGTAGCTGAGCCTCTGGTTCTCGATCATCTGCCCTGCTTGATTACTGTGAGGATCCAATGCGGGCCTGGCAGCTACAGCCGGCAGGTCTGTTTTATGTCAGTGACTTTATGGAGACACAGCAGCGTTCCTTCCTTTAGGGTTGTTCCGGCTGCTCACCCTCGACACCTGCACGGTTGGGTAGTTGGGACAGAGACCACTGTGTGGCTTGCAGAGCCTCAGCTGTTCATTTTCTCGCCCTTTATAGAAAAAGTTTGCTGGCCCCAGATACAATGCAATCAGAAATTGTGATTTGAGTCAGCTGTGCCACTCAATACCCATGACCATAGTTGATCGTCTATAAACTTAGTACTAAGCTTTTTCCTCTATAAATACGATTTGTCCATCCATTCACTGAGCATTGTTTGCTTGCTATGAGTCAAGCATTGTTATAGGCTCAGGAAATGCAGCGCTGAGCAAGATAGACCCAGATTCCTGCCCTCATGGAGCTTGCATTCCAGTGACACATACTCAGTGAGGATAACACCACCTCTCAAGGAGGATTAGGTGAAGCAATCCTTGTAAAACCACATTGAGAATATTCCTTGTGTGAGGCATCATAAGGAGAATACAAGCTTAGTGGTGTTGATGTTATTGTTATGACAAGTGTAGGGCTGAAAGTGAACACATTAGGCGCCGTCCAACTGTTTGAGACCCCATGGACTATAATCCTCCAGACTCCTCCGTCCATGGGATTCTCCAGGCAAGAATACTGGAGTGGGTAGCTGTACGCTTCTCCAGGGAGTTTTCCCAACCCAAGGATAGAACCAGGGTCTTCTGCATTGCAGGCAGATTCTTTACCATCTTAAATTGTTAATATGTATAACAAAGTAGAACCTCATCTCAGGGCTGAACCCTTGTAATTAATTCCATGCTAACTGTCCCTAACTAATGTTTTTATTGAAAGAGTGAATAACTCGAAGTAAATAAGGAGGGTACCATTACCCTATATGTAGAGAGAATAGCTTGTAATAAGCTGAGTGTAATCTCTACCAAGTGCATAGAACAGCGCTGTTGTAGCCTCAGGTGGGAGCTGTGTGCAGTCCCTGGGCTGTTCAGGTTGCAGAGGCCTGTCCAGGTAGAGAAGATCAGAGCAGGAGACGCAGGCATCTCACACCTCTGGCCGCTTAGCATTTATTTTTGGAACTTGGAGTGAAAGCTTGGAACTGTATGCTCATTCCATATTTTAAATTCTCATTAGACATACCGCCCCTTTCTTAAGACCTTTGGATCTCAGAGTAGGGAGAAGAGACACTCAGGAATGTCAGGATAAGCTTAGATGAATAATCCCTTCAAGTGTGATTACATTTTAAGACTGAAGATTAGCATTAAAAAATATGAAATTTATCTTAGTTTCCTTATATACTTAAATTTGATAATCTAATTAAATTGGTGTTTGCACACAAGGTCCTAAGACCTTGTGTTTCACATCTTGGTCCTCAGTGATGAATAAGGTGGGCTAGAGTTTATTGGCGAGTGGACCGAGTACATACTGTCAGAGGACCTGGGGAAAATACCTAGTGTCCTATTTGTAAGGTAAGGAGATCGGACCAAGTTTTTCCACGTCCTTTTCAGCCCTAATCATGTGACTTATGAATTTTCTCTCAGACCAGGTTGCCCAAAGTAGGAAGCTTTCTATTACTTTTCTCTCCTGCCAGAAACCGCTCCTTCTCCCCTGGTATAATGATGTGACACCCTTGGTTCTTCGTGTTTCTAAGTATAGAACACATAATATTAAAGTAACAGGGCCCTGCCCTTTCTAAGAAGTTGTATAATGGACCACGTAATGACCTAAGGCGTTTTGCAGTTGTGATATTCTGAGATTCCAGAGTAAGACTCAGAAGACGAGAGGTGGACTAGAAGGAAGAAGGCTGGGTTATTTTGTTTTCTTCTTTTAAGGTGGAGGAAAGGGAAGCCTCCACAGCTGGGAACTTCCCAGGACTAGGCTTGCAGTCGGAGTTGGGCGATGGCTGTGACCCCCAGGAGTGATGCAGGTTCTCAGTAGGCACCTCTGTTGTTTTTCTGCGGTATTTATGCAGATCTTCTTTCCTATTAAGCTCTCCATTTCTCACATAACTGTAGGAAGTGTGTATGCCTAAAAGTGTGTATGATGGGAAGTGACCAATTCAAGATGGCCTAGTATAATTACAGGTGTACAAACTGAGACTTGAAATCTGTAGTTTGTGGTGTGTGGTCTGGCAGAAATCAAATAAAATTCATACACACTTGAAAATACAAAGGAAAAATCATCTGGACTTTGTTTGAAGATATGCCATTTTCTGGAATTTTCATTTTTAGGGTAATTAGTGATAATGTTTTTGAAAAAAAAAAATCACCTGAAGTAGAATGGAAAAGTACACTTCAGCAATTTAACCTATCAGGAATCATTGCCCTTAAAAATACAAGGTTATAAGGTCAAAAATTTTATATACATATATATATATACACACACAACATGTATGGAGCTAATGCTACCTGTGACTTAATATCTGCAGTATTCCCGATTTCTGAAATCCCAGCTGAGAAGGGATTTTATCTTACATAGATAAAAGGACACAACATGGTTTTAAGCTGCTGATCTTTAGTCTGTTTCAGCATCATGTGTTTTCGCAGGCAGGGAGCAGAGTGAGTGAAGGCCTTCTCCCTGCCCATTTCAGAGGCTGGCTCCTGGTGAGGGGCGTTAGGTGGGAGTGTGGAGATGAGGAGCTCTGGTTCTGGATTCAGAGGGTCCAGGGCCAAACCAGGGCCGTGCTGTGGAGCAGGGAGTGCCCTGCAGGAGCCTGCTCCCGTCAGAAAGACAGGACAGTGGGGGGGTCCTCCCACGCTTGTGGGAGGACAAGGACAGTTAGGCGTAGTCCATGTGACGTGAACAGTGCTGGGCAGTGCCTGAGCGAATACGCACTTCAGTTGCCGCTGTTTGCCCGAGAGATGCTGATCTTTCTTCTGAAATCCCAGCGTGGGCCATCCTCGACTTCCGTCCTTATCTCCTAGTTGGAGGTCCTCTGGCCCCTCCAGAGCGGCGTGTTGGGAACGGGGCTTTTTCAGTTGTGGGTCAAGTGTGTGTTGATGCGCTTCTCCAGACTCCTGCTGCTACGGAGGCAGAAACCCTGGGCATCCTGTGAGGCACAGGGCACAGGGAGACTCTGAAGGTGGAGGAGAGGGCAGCTGCCTAGGGCCTTGGGGCTCCAGGGACAGTCCCTGGTGCATTCCTCGGGTTTTCTTTTTGCCTCGTATTTCTCAGACCAGGTGTTAGAGAAACTGTCAATCCAGAAACATGGGAGCAGACCAAAAAGCCCCCAAGAGAAGCTTGCTCTTCCTAGCTAAGGGACAGGAAAGGAGCAGTAGAGCAAGACGGGCTTTTAGATGATAACTCCCTACTCTAGACAAGCACCCCAGAAAAACTGGAGCCCGTCCCACACCCCTATTAGCAGTGGCCACTGGGGAGCCTAAACTTAAACCTTCACCTGAGTGTAATGAGATAACCCCCTCCCCCGCTCTGGCTGGGGTCAGAGAAGACTGGGTGGGCAGCCAGGACACTCATCCCTGCTCCTCGTAACAGGCACCTTGCCTTCCCTGATTGACCCTGCCGTCCTTGGAGGGCACACGGGGAACTGGAGCTCACACCTATTCCATACCTGTCCCAGAGGTGAAAACTGGCCTGCTTCTGCCCGGCAGGAAGGAGGCCGAGTGAGCCCCGCCCCAACATGGCAGTAGCAGGGTGCTGCTCCCCGCCCCACCGTGGTGTTGGGGAGCCGGCTGAAACGGGAGCCTGCCGTGAGATCCAGTCCCAGCAGCATTCCCTAGTGTTCAGAGTAATTGAAGGTCCTGTGTTACACTGAGAGCCAGGAAAATCTCAACTTGAATGAGAAAGGGCAGTCAACAGATGCCAGCACCTCGACGACACAGATGCTGGAGTTATCCGACGGGGATGTTCAGGCAGCATTCATGAAAGTGCTTCAGCGAACATTTGTGAACAATGGGCACAAATGAAGGAGCAGAAGATCTCCCCAGAGAAAGAGAAGATGCAAAGAAAATCCAGATGGGAATTTGAGGACTGAAAACTGTGGCAACTCAAAGTGAAAAGGCTCGCTTGACTGGTTAGATAGCACAACAGAAAGGACAGAGGAAATGAGCCAGCGAGCGTGAGGAGAGAGTGTGAGGTGTCCAGCCTGAATAACGGGGATGAAACGGGGGGACTGGCCAGAGACATGCCGGGCTCTAATAGCTGCTCGCACATTCCGTCATCAGAGCCCCAGGAGAACAGAAGAAAGAGGGCGGGGCTGTGCTCAGAGAAACCGTTTCCCATATTTGACCAAAAACCCAAACCTGCAGGCTCGGGACGGTCAAGACCAGGCCACGTGTTCTCAGTTCAGTTTGTGGACAGTGACTCTCCCAGCTTCTGGAAACGTTGGCGATCCCAGTTACCCACCTGTCCTCCTAAGAGAGGATCTTGCTTCCTGTCTTTTATCCTTAATGACCGAGATCCTCTTGCCTTATCTTCGTCGAGGTTACATCAGCCAGCATTTTCAGTAGAAGCACAAGAGAGTCTTCCTGCTGAATTTATGTTTTCCTGAGCCAGCAATAACCCGGGTAATAAACACGGTAGATATGAGCGCTGTGTCCACCAAGTCTTGTACACAAATGTTCATAGCAGCCTTATTTGTAATAGCCAAAACCTGGAGACAACCCAGATGTCTCTCTAAAAGAACAGGTAGTGCCCCATGGCGTGTACCCACAGTGGACTAATACGCAGCAGTGCAGGTGGCCGCCCACTGTGAGGTGCAGAAATAGGTGCAATAAAGGAAACCAGAGCAGGAGAAGTGCGTGCCCTAGGGCTCCTTACCCCAGTGAGGCTGTGAAAGTGCTGCACACAGTATGTCAGCAAATTAGGAAAATTCAGCAGTGGCCAGAGGACTGGAAAAGGTCAGTATTCATTCCAGTCTCAAAGAAGGGCAATGCCAGAGAATGTTCAGACTACCATACAATTGTGTTCATTTCACATGCTAGCAAGATAATGCTCAAAATCCTTCAAGCTAGGCTTCAGTAGTCTGTGAACCAAGACCTTCCATATGTACAAGCTGCATTTTAAAAAGGCAGGGGAACCAGAGATCAAATTGCCAACATCTGTTGGATCATGGAAAAAGCAAGACAATTCCAGAAAAAGTCTACTTCTGCTTCATAGACTATGCAAAAGCCTTTGACTATGTGGATCCCAGAAAACTGTGGAAAATTCTTAGAGATGAGAATACTAGATCATCTTATTACCTGTCTCCTGAGAGACCTGTATGCACATCAAGAAGCAATATTTAGAACCGGACATGGAACAATGGAGTGGTTCAAAATTGGGAAAGGAGTATGTCAAGGCTGTATATTGTCACTTGGCTTATTTAACATCTATGCAGAGTACATCATGTGAAACGCTGGGCTGGATGAAGCACAAGCTGGAATCAAGACTGCCGGGAGAAATGTTAATAACCTCAGATGTGCAGATGACGTGAACCTTATGTCAGTACGTGAAGAGGAACGAAAGAGCCTCTTGATGAAAGTGAAAGAGGAGAGTGAAAAAGCTGACTTAAAACTCAGCATTCAGGAAACTGGAATCATGGCATCCGGTCCCGTCACTTCATGACGAAGAGATGAGGTAAAAGTAGAAGCAATGACAGACTGTTTTCCTGGGCTCCCAGGAGTCACTGCGGATGGTGTCTGCAGCCGTGACGTGGAAAGACGCTTGCTCCTTGGGAGGAAAGTTAGGACAAACCTAGACAGCCTATTAAAAAGCAGAGACATTACTTTGCCGACAAAGGTCCATCTGGTCAAAGCTATGGTTTTTCCAGTAGTCATGTACGGATGTGAGAGTTAAACCATAAAGAAGGCTGAGTGCTGAAGAATTAATGCTTTCCAATTGTGCTGGAAAAGACTCTTGAGAGTCCCTTGGACTGCAAGGAGATCAAATCAGTCAACCCTAAAGAAAATTGACCCTGAATATTCATTGGGAGGACTGATGCTGAAGCTGAAGCTCCAGTCCTCTGGCACTGGAAAAGACCCTGATGCTGGGAAAGATAGAGCCCGAAGAGAAGGGAGTGACAGAGGATGAGATGGTTGGTTGGCATCACTAACTCAATGGACTTGAGTTTGAGCAAGCTCTGGGAGATGGTGAAGGACAGGAGAGCCTGGCGTGCTACAGTCTATGAGGTAGCAAAGAGTCAGACACGCCTGAGTACCTGAACAATACCACCACCGCAGGTTCCAGAGAAGGCAGAAGTGATGGGGGATGATAGAGGGGAGAGTCCCAGTCCCTCTGAGGACTCCTGCACTGGTAGGCACTGGAAGTTCTCTGTCTCGACCTTGGGCAGTGGTTGCACGTGTGCACGCATGTGTGAGACTTCTCTAAGCTGTCATACTTAAGAATTGTGTGCTTTATTGTAGGAAATTCAGTTTTAAAGTGAGTCTGTGTTCTGAAGCCTAAATCTCCTTGTAAACTCTTTCTGGTGCCTTCAGGGTGAAGCTCACAGCCTTGGTTTCTGGGCCTCTCATGCAGGCCCGTCTAGAGGGGTTAGGTGTGTCCGTCTCGTGCACCCCCAGGACACTTTGTGTGTCCTCCAGCTCTGGATATTGGTGGTGGGTTTCGCTTGTCTCTGCGGCCTTTTCTGTCTCCCATATCCCCACTGCCAACTTGGGTAAGGCAATAAGTGTGCCTCATTCACCCCTTAGTCCCCAAAACAGGGTCTGTCATAAGTTGCTAGCTATCTTTTAAATTTTTGTCAAATTAACAAGTAGTTGTAGATGGCAATTCCCTGATAGCTCAATTGATAAAGAGTCTGCCTACAATTCAGGAGACCCCAGTTCAGTTCCTGGGTCTGGAAGATTCCCTGGAGAAGGGATAGGCTAGCCACTCCAGTATTCTTGGGCTTCCCTTCTGGCTCAGCTGGTGAAGAATCCACCTGCAATGCAGGGGATCTGAGTTTGATCCCTGGGTTGGGAAAATCCCCTGCAGAAGGGAAAGGCTCCCCACTCCAGTATTCTGGCCTGGAGAATCCCATGGGCTGTATAGTATAGTCCATGGGTTGTAAAGAGTCAGACACGACTGAGTGACTTTCACACACTTGTAGATGAAAAGATTTTCAAGTGTTTGAGTATTAGTAAACAGGGAAATCAGAAGGGCCCTGAAGATGAACTGTGACTTTCATGTCAGGCTAATGGTGAGATTCCTAGGGAACTGGAAAATCAGCCAAAGAAACGTGCCACATGGGGCTGGTTGAGTTTGGGTCCTGGGTCCTCCTCCTGGGTGGTTCCTGACTGCTTCCTGGCAGGGCCTGCCCACCACGTCCCTGTTCTGCCTCACTGGCCCCTTCCTCTTCCTGTCTCAGTCCTAAGCACTCTCAACTGTATACTTTGAGATTTTCCAGCATATTTAATATTACTTCAATCATTATCTCTTTTCTGAAGACCTGAAATACATCCTCCTGCAGTTTGTATGGTGCAGTTGCAAAAAAGCATGAATTTTAAAACTTAACAAACCTGGATTTTGCCACTCATTCAACTCTGTGACTGCAAACACAGCCATTAACCCTCACAAATAGCAGTTCTTTTGTCTGATTCCTACCTTGCAAAACCCTTACGAGCGTCCTATTTTTGCCTGTAAAGATCTTGGTAAATAAAACTTGGTTTAGGTTTCCTTCCTCTTTTCCATTCCCGTTCTCTAGCAGAGCAAGTGACGTTTCTCACCGTAGGTGTGTTTCTTAAATGTGGCGTCTTTGTTCACAGACACATCCCCTCACGATGGTCTCTTCCTGGAGGGTGAGAGTAGGGCTCCACGTGACGCCTTCGGGGGCTGTGGCGGTGTCCGCCAGTCAGGCAGAGGGGAGAAGGGCAGGGTGTCGGTCCCATGCAGATGCGCCTGTTGGCTCCCTCCTGCCTGTGCCCACGAGGTGGGCAGCTCAGAGCAGGGGCTCCTGGAGGCCTGGTGCGCCTGCGTTCTCACTGCCACCTCTCTCGTTCACAGTCCTCCTTCCACAGCCCATGTGCTTGCTGCCCTTCCCAGCACCGGTTGGAGGCTCATCGTGGAAAGTCTTTTTTTTTTTTTTAAACACCATGGGCCAGTTGATAAAACGGTTTCTGAGACACTATTTGTTAGTGGCAAGTAGCTCATCAGAATACGGCATGAAGTTGAGAGTCTGTCGGTGGGTTAAAAATTAAAGACCGAATGAAAACAGGACAGAATTCTGTTTGTTCAGCCACTGAAGTGTGACCTTGTAGACCGTGCATTTTGGGTGGGAATTATACCCCAAGTACCAAAGGTGGAATGCGTATTAAAAAAAAAAACAACACTCGCTCTGTGGGTCACTTTTGCTCTGAGCGTAGCTGTGCGTGTTAGCCCAGTGTGCCTGTTTGCTCGCCGCTGACACGGCGTCCTGCCCCTTCTCTGCTGTGTCTGATTTCCCCAGCTGTGTCCTGAGTTCCGTGCAGAGGCGCCTCAGTGGAGCTTTCAGTCGTAAGCGCTCAAGCATGCTGGGGACAGACTTGCTTCTAGATTCGTATATTCCCCTGCTTCTGCTTAAAAACAGAGGTCTTTCATCTAGCTCCTCACATATTTCGCTGGTCAGGTTTTGACGTTTTGCTTAGTGAAACTCTGAAAATGACAGTAATGGCAAAATAACGCCATGCTTCTAGTCAAACCTCACATTTCAGCCAGTCTGAGGCTCTTCACAAAGAATGCAAGAGAAATGCTGGAAGTAGAAGGATAAGTAAGATGATGTTCGTATCGAGCATTTCTTGAGCACTTCCTAGAAACCAGGTGTTGTGGAAGTCACTCTCTTTTCTCACCACCTGCTTGATGACACCCTCTGCTCTGTGGGGAGCTTTTGGCCCATTTTCCACGTGAGGCCAAGATGGCTTGCCCAGGCTCACATGGCGGCACTCAGGTCCTGCTCCCACTCCCTGCCGTCACGTCACGGGTGCTGGGAGCTGGGGCCGCGCCATTCAAGGCCGAGGCTCCGTCCTGTGGGAGGGGTCTGCTTGGCGCCTCTGACCCCCATTCTCCTGGACCAGACACTCGACGATGTGTCCCGATCCAGATCAGCTGAAAATACCTTTCTGACATCCCACCCTAAAGGTTCTGGTTGCTCTGTAAGTGGTCAGCACGGAAGCAGATGCTCTCTGTGACAGCGTTCACTCTCTAGGGTTCCTACCATCTGTGAGGCACTTCCTTCTCACTTAAGGACAATAACTTTTTTCAGTCCTGTTAAGCAGAATATAGTAAGCTGCTTAAAGCCAGCTAATTTCGTTCATTATTTAAGCAAAGATTTAACTGCTGGGTGGAGAAGTCATGAGAAAATTGCACCAAATTCAGATGCAGATGTTTGCCGAAGAAAAGTTAGTTGTTGATCTTCTTCGAATTTGGTGGTTGAACTTACAAAATATTTGTATTGATCACATTGTTCTCTGTACTTCCGGACATTTTAATAGTCTCAGTATTACTGTTCTTGAAGAGCTTCTTTGTTTTTCTGTAAATGCTTTCAGAGCTCTGCTCTGTACCCCACTGAGCCTCACTGTGGAACTGCAGGGTCATTTTTCTCTCTGAACTCTCTTCTGGTATATACATAATAGCTGTTATATGGCTTACTTTCCCGTGTGCTCTTCTTTTCTAGAGTGTTCTGCCGTCCAGTGTTGGCGGGGGTGGGGAGGGGTGGTTAGCTTGTGGACTGCACCCTCTAAACGTGTTTGGGTGCCTTCCTGGCCTTGCTGCGTCCCTGCCGTGGGCCCCCTCAGCCCTCCGCTGGTTCTTTCCCTCCCTCCTCCCAGCCTGCACTCCTAGGACTGACGGCTTCTTACCTTGGGCATTCGACAGACTCTTCACGGGAACCTTGTCCATCAGTCTTCTTGAAGTTGAACTTTTCATCAGATTCGTCTTTGCTCTTCTTGTAGCTTGAACTGGGACATAATGAGTAGGTTGGAATGAAAATATTTCCATGAGCTATGTATGTATGTATATCTGTGTTACTCCTGTGTAGTTTTAACAGAACAAGATCAGAAATTTGCGTATCTTACAGTTCACAGTATAGTTTGGTTTTGAAATGAGCTTCTAAAGTTACCCTGAAAAATTACCAGTGGATAAATAATCTGATGATGATAACTTTAAGTTTTAAGGAAGTCTTACCACTGTGCATTTTGAGTTACTGGTTATCTCCTTCCAGGAAAAAAAAGGTTCATATTGCCTACAAAATAATCCACTGGGAGTGAGTGCTTACGTTGGCTCTTAACTGTCTGCATCCAGCCCCTCCCCACGACCCATGACCTCCAGTTCCCAGGCCTCAAAGACCCTCTATGTGCAGATGACCCCAGAGCACGTCTCAAGCCCAGACCTGCCCCCAGGCTCCACAGAGGGATGCCGCTGCTCTGTGCCAGCGATCATGGCACACTCGCGTACGCAGACGCACAAGCACAGGAGTAGTACTCAGCCATATAGAAGAGCGGCATCTTGCCATTGTCACACGTGGATGGACCTACAGGGTGTCCTGCTAAGGGAACTCAGAGAAAGACAGACACTGTAGATTTCACTTAGATGTGGAACATAAAAAACAAAGCAAATGGACAACTATAATAAAGCAGAGACAGAATCACAGTAGCAAAATCCAAAGGTGGTGCCAGAGGGGAGGGAGGTGGGGGTGAATGAAGTAGGTGAGGAGGTGAGAGGTACAGACTCGCCGTTTAAAACACAGGAGGCGCGGGGACGAAGCGTGCAGCGTGGAGAATGCAGCCAGGAGCGCTGTAAGGGCTCCGCAGGGTGGCAGACTCACCGTGGTGGTCACCTTATAGTGCAGAGTGACGCTGTGCAGCTGGAACTGCCACAGTCCTGTAGACCAGTTGTGAGACAGAGACGCTGTCTGCTGGGCCCGGGGCCCCAGACTTCCTGTTCAGCAGGTCTGGGCTGGGGCCCGATGGTTTGCGTTTCTAAAGAGCAGGTGCCCGGGCGATGTTTACACTCCTGTTCCAGGGACCCGTGAGCAGACACTACTCCACAAGCCCCACTCTCCAGCCTCATCTCCTGCCATTTTTATCGTCTCCCTGCACACAGCCACGCTGACTTCCTTTCCATAAGTCAGTTATGCTCAATTCTTGTCAGCTGTGAGTGTTTGTGCTTCTGGTTCCTGCCCCATTTTTACAGCATAGATCCCAGTTCAGATATCATCGTCTTCTAGAGAAGTCTTAACCTCACTACCCTTTCTGACGTCCTGCCTCCACTGTCCCTCTCTGGTTGACCATCCTGCTTATTTCCTTTTAGGAATTATCATAATCTGTAAATGTGTTTTTCATTTGTTCACTTCTTTCTTGCTCATGCACTCTCTACCTCTCATGCACTGTCTCTCTCTCTTTCTCTTTCTCTCTATCTCTGTCTGTCTGTCTGTCTCTAGGCCAAGTGTCATGAGCTCAGGGATCCTGGATGACTTGTTACCTACAGATATGTGATGGGATCAGTCATAAGAGCTGTTTTCCTCCACACACATGGATTTTTTTCAGCAGATAGCTGTTGATATCGAAGGGCGAGGCAGGGAATGCAAGAACGAACAAAACCTGCTTCATTCAACTATAAACCCCAGAGTCTAATGAAAGAATCAGACCATCAAATGAGTAGCTGCTGTATACCACGAACTTCATACAGTCAGACTCACTAATCCGATTGTCACGACCCTGGGAAGGAGCCAGTCACAGGCCCAGGGAAGCCGAGGGCTGTCCGTGTCCGTTCAGCTCTCGCCACAGCGTCACAGAGAAGATTCCTGTTTGGTCTTACTGCTCTGCTGGTGCGTTGGACCAGAGGGGTGTCCTTTACCTGGGGGGACCCTTAGCTACCACCTTTTTAAGGCCGCTCCTGCCTTCCCAGCCACACCCCCTCTTTCTCCTGGGCTACTGGTAGGGAGGAGAGATTTTTGCCCTCACCCCCGAAGTTTCTTAAGTGGGTCAGACCAATACATGAATCAAATTAACTCCAAATCACTTTGACCTGAAGGCAGAAAATTCATTCCATATTAAGGTACTCCAGTGTAAGGCCTAAATTCATTGTAATCATAAAATGCCCACAAGAGATACTCTCTATTTGAATATTAATTCTATCTCATTATCAAATTCCCAGGGAGGTGTTAAAATCCATAGATTACATTTCATTTTAAATTAAAGTCCAAAACATTAAAGTCAGATTCTCTGCCCATGTGACTTAAAATTCAAAGAAATTAAAGTTCATAATCCACCCTCCCAATTTCTTATCCATTTTAATCCCAGCTAGCCTGGTAGGCTACACTCCATGGGGTCACTTCGAGTTGGACACGACTGAGTGACTTCACTTTCACTTTTCACTTTCATGCATTGGAGAAGGAAATGGCAACCCACTCCAGTGTTCTTGCCTGGAGAATCCCAGGGATGGAGGAGCCTGGTGGGCTACAGTCCACGGGGTCACACAGAGTCAGACACAACTGACGCGACTTAGCAGCAGCAGCAGAGGCGCTCTTAAAACCTGCAGTGGGTCAGGAGTCTTTTAACAACAGTAGCTTGGGTAGGCATCTTGAGGTTTCATGAACCCCAATAATCTCTGATATGCCTTACTTCGAAAAAAGAGGTGAACAGGACACAGGCTTATCGTGCACTGGCCCCCATACACCAGAGTCAGGAGACAAGGGGGTTCCCAGTCTTCTAATACTTACCCCAAGCTAAAGCACGCCCACCACAGCCAGCACCTGGTGTCTGTTGACAAGCAGCAGCAAGTCTCTGATCACCGAGGGACTGTCTTTTGCAAGTGGATATCTCTCTCTCTCCCTTGCCCTCCCAACCTCCGACCCCAGTTACTTTCCTGACTCCAGGCCTGCTCTTTGCTTTCTTTTCTTTTCCTTCATCCACTGCCTCCGTTCTGGTGGTGAGATTAAACCACTTTTCACACCACTTTTAACTCCTGTTTGTTTCCTAGTGGCAGAATGGTCCAAGAAAAGGCCTTTTAAAATTGCCGGATTTCTTTGAGTTTCTGTTTCTCCAGCACAGCAAGAACACAGTAGCCTTGTGTTTTTTCTGGTCTTGGGATCTATCTAAATTTTCTTACGTATGATATTTACTGTAGGGTTCTGGCACAAGCCATTTTCAAGTTAAAGTAGTTTTCTGGGAATTAAAAAATAATAAATAGGTGCTAGGTATTACCTGATGCTTTTTCTGTGATAGTGGGATAATTATTGATACGTTAATGAGGATAATTGCCTTGTAGATTTTCTCATCTTTATTAAGATAGTGATAAATTTTAGGGTATATTTAATTAACTTAATATTTTTCCAGGAATTTGTGAGAGTTGTCTTGGGAAGGGGTATATGTTCATAAGTAAGTTCGTTATTTTCCTGTATTGGTCTGTCTGAATCCTGCTTTTAGAATCAGGCCATGGAAGCTTCATAAAATGAATTGAGGAACTCTCGTTCCCTTTCCACTGTTTTTGAATAACTTAACGTATATAATGGGCTTCCCTGTGGCTCAGTGGTAAAGAACCTGCTTGCCAAAGCAGAAGATGTAGGTTCAATCCCTGGGTCAAGAAGATTCCCTGAAGAAGGAATTGGCAACTACTCCAGTATTCTTGCCTGGGAAATCCCATGGACAGAGGAGCATGGTGGGCTGCAATCGACAGGCTTGCAGAAGAGTTGGACACGCACTCAGCAGCCGAATCCCAGCGGCAGATGCATGTGACGGATTCGTCTGCGCCTTCAGGGCCCCACGGCACTTACTTGGGGAGCTGTTTGGGTTTTTGTCTCTGTCAGTGAGCGTTGGTCATGTTCATATCTTTATTTAAATGCAACTGTTTAAAGTATTGACCTTTTCAAGCTTTGTATTTATGTCAGTTTTTCTCAAAGTATCCGTTTCATCTCAGTTTTCTGGTTTTTCTTTTTTTCATTAAATTCATAATATTTAATTATTTATATTTTCTATATCTTTTTCTGTCTCTTCATTCTGTTCTTTTAAAATAGATATCTCTCTTTTTTCCCTCATCAGTCTTTGTGGGATTTTTCCATTCTGATAATGTTTACAGTGAACCAGCTTTTGATTTTGGTTCATCTTTTCTGTGTGTTCTTGGCCTCTAATTCATGGACTTTTGCCTGTCAGTCCAGGGGGAACAAAGATAAAGAGTGATAGCAGGCTTCTCTCCAGAAATAATGCAAAACAGGAATCAAAAGAACGACATCTTTAAAATACTGAAAGAGAACTAGAATCATATCCAGCCAAAATATCCTTCAAAAATGGGGGCAAAATAAAGACATTTCCAGACAGACAGAAGTTGAGCGGATTTGTTGTCAGTAGAACTGTGCTATGAAAAATGTTGATGGATGTTGTACCAGGTAAAGGAAAATGGTTACCATGTGGGCAAGAATAAAATACTTTTATCTTCACTTTTTAATTTTTTAAAAATACAGTTGGGTCTTTGAAGCAATCTTAGTAGTAATGTATTTGGCATTTTATAATGTATGTGCAAATAAGATATATGAGAGCTGTTGCTCAAATGTCAAGTGGAGTATATGGTTGTAAGATTCTTACACTATATGTGAAATAATGTAATAGTATTTGTAAATAGACTATTACAAGTTAAGATCCATATTTTAAACCTAGAACAACCACTTTTAAGAAAGGAGTTAGTTAATAAGCTAGTAGTGGAGGGGAAAAGATGGAATATTTAAAAACACTCAGCCTAAAGGAAGTCAGGATAAAAGAAAAAGGGGAATAAAGTAGTACATTGGACTACAGCAGTATGTGAACCGTGAACTTCCTGATGTTCAAGGTGGTTTTAGAAAAGGCAGAGATCAAATTGCCAATGTCCACTGGATCATGGCAAAAGCAAGAGAGTTCCAGAAAAACATCTATTTCTGCTTTATTGACTATGCCAGAGCCTTTGTGTGGATCACAATAAACTGGAAAATTCTGAAAGAGATAGGAATACCAGACCACCTGACCTGCCTCTTCAGAAATCTGTATGCAGGTCAGGANTTTTTTCCAGCTTCTAACCTTCTTCTTCTTCATATCACCTTCTTCTTCTTCTTCTTCTACTCACCTTCTTCTCACCTTCTTCTCCTTCTCACCTTCTTCTTCTTCTTCTTTTCATGTTCTTCTCTTCTTTTTCTCACCTTCTTCTTCTTCTTCTCCCCTTTTTCTTCTTCATCTCCTCACCTTTTTCTCACTTTCTTCTTTTTCTCCTTCTTCTCATCCTACTTCTTCTTCTCACCTTTTTCTCTCCTTTACTTCTTCTTCTCACCTTCTTCTTCTTCTTCCTGTTCTCAACTTCTTCTTATTCTTCTTCTCACCTTTTACTCTTTTTCTTCTCCCCTTCTTCTTTTCCTTCTTGTTATTCTCACCTTTTTCTTCTTCTCTTTTCACCTTCTTCTTCTTTTCACATTTTTCTCACCTTCTTCTTCTTCTTACCTTCTTCTTCCTCTCACATTCGTTTTCTTCTACTTCTCACCTTCCTCTTCTTCTACTCACCTTCTTCTCAGCTTCTTCTTATTCTTTTCACATTGTTCTAACCTTTTTATTCTTCTTCTCACCTTCTTCTTCTTCTTCTTCATCTTCTTCTCACATTATTTTTCTTCTTCTTTTCTCCTTCTTTTCACCTTCTTCTGCTTTTTCATCTTCTTACTTTCTTCTCACCATCTTCTTCTTTTTCTCATCTTCTTCTTCTTCTTCTTCTCACCTTCTTCTTCTTCTCATCTTCTTTTCACCTTATTTTTCTTCTCACATTTTTCTCAACTTCTTCTTCTTCTTCTCCCCTCTACTTCTTCTTCTTCTCACCTTCTTCTTCTTCTTCTTCCCACCTTCTATTTCTTCTTCTTTTTCTTCTTCTCACCATCTTCTTCTTCTTCTCACCTACTTCTTATTCTTCTTCTCACCTACTTCTTTTTCTCAACATCTTCTTCTTCTTCTCAACTTCTTTCACCTTCCTTTTCTTTTTCT
>SJYW01040254.1:260364-279568 GCA_006410735.1 Raphicerus campestris
TGGCCACAGGACTGGAAAAGGTCAGTGTTCATTCCAATTCCAAAGAAAGGCAATGCCAAAGAATGCTCAAACTACCGCACAATTGCACTCATCTCACATGCTAGTAAAGTAATCCTCAGAATTCTCCAAGCCAGTTTCAAGATCCTGTAGATCAATTGACTGAGTCCTTGATTGAGTTGATTGAAGCCTTCCAACTTCTTTCTTTTTTTAGAGTATTAATGGTTGTGTTTGGTCATTTGTATTTGCCTGTAAAAGTTTTAAAACCAGCTAGTCAGAGTCTACAAATTTGGGCCGTGTACATGCTTAAAACCATTACAAAGAAAACAATTTAAATTCTCTACTCATTAAAGTTGCATTGGTAAGAATCAGTTTAATGAGAATTGATGTCTAAACAATACTGAGTCTTCTAATGCATCCATGATCATGGCATATCTGCCCATTTATTTAAGATTATTATGGGGTCTTTTGACTCATGCATTATTTAGAAATGCATTTCTTAAATTCTGAGCAAATAGAAATGATTTGGGGGGGATTCATTTCTAACATAAATATATATGACCAGAGAGTGCATGCTGGATGTCCTTTGTCCTGAAAACGTGGAGACCTTTCCGACCTGCTGTCTGGTCAGTTTCGGCAGCTGCTCTGTGTGTGCCTGAAAGTCACATCTGTTTTCTAGTAGTGAAGTACAGTATTTTCAGGTCAAGATTGTAAATGTTTTACAGTTTGAGTGATGCTTCTATTTTGGTTTATCAGTTACAGAGATAGATGTTTTAAAAATCAGCCTATGACTATAGATTTCTCTAAATTTCTCCTCTTAGTTATATAGCATTTTTATTTATATATTTTGAGACAGTATTATTAAAGTATTTATCAGGTCTTGACAAATGTCCCTGTTGTCATTGTAAAGTGACCTTCTGTATCTCTAAAAATGCTTTTTGCCTAACATGAACATAGCTGCTTTACTTCACTTTTGATTGATGTTTACATGGTAAAACCATTACAGAACCTTTATTGTCAGTCTTTTTTATCTCGCAGGTGTTTGTTGTAAAGAACATAGTTGACTTTTTCTTAGTCTAGTTTCTTTGCCTTTTAGCTATTGCATTTAGCCCATTCATATTTAATGTAATTGCTTATCTGTTTATATTTAAGCCAGCCTGATTTGCTTTCTGTTTTATTTTTCTCTTGCTTCTTTTGAATTGTTTTGTATAATTAAGCATTCATCTTTTTCTAGTTTAAAAGTTTTAATTTTTTTTCTATTTTGTTAATAGTTCCCTGGGAAATTATAACATGCATCCTTGACTAAGGAAAATATGTTTTTCAGATCTTTACCCCTTTTCCAGATAATATAGGACCATTTAGCATCCCCTAGCTTATATGCTGTTGTTACATATTTTCATTCTATTATTATAACCCTATAAACGTTACTGTCAATTTTCATTTAGATGCATCCACATACTTACCCCTTTCCTGCCTTTCACCCCTTCTTACAGCTTTGTCTGTCTACCTGGGGTCATTTTCCTTCTGCCTGAAGACTTTGTTTTAGAATTTCCTTTAAAATGGGTTCATGGCTGAGGGACTGTTTGGCTTGTTAGAAAATGTGTGCCTGGTTCCAGCATTTGGGATAGCTATAGGATCTCAGTGTTTTAATGCAGCAGTCCCCAACCTTTTTGGCACCAGGGACTGGTTTCTTGGCAGACAGTTTTTTCCACAGACTTGAGGAAGAAGGTAGGGTGGAGATGGTTCAGGCTGTCACGCAAGTGATAGTGGGGTTCAGGTGGTAATACCTTTGGACTCTACCTGCCCCCCTCCATCTCTCGTAAGTTCAGTTCAGTCGCTCAGTCGTGTCTCTGCAACCCCATGGACTGCAGTACGCCAGGCTTCCCTGTCCTTTACCATCTCCCGGAGCTTGCTCAAACTCATGTCCATCAAGTGGGTGATGCCATCCAACCACCTCATCTTCTGTTGTCCCCTTCTCCTCTGGCCTTCAATCTTTCCCAGCATCAGGGTCTTTTCTTTTCCATCTCTCATAAACTTGGCCCTATTTACAGAACCTCCAAGCCTGTCTGCCATACTTAGAATATGTCCATAGGTTCCAGCATGTCCTGACAGGTCCTGTGTGTTCTGGCCCCACCTGCCTCTTCATTTAGATCCAGACTGGTTTCCTTCTTTTAGCCAGACATGCCTCCTTTTTTGTTCCTCGAGTCTGTGATTTCTCACCTCAGGGGCGTCACTGTGTTCCTCCCCTGGCTGCACTCTCTCCCCTGGCTCAGCCTCCTCTTCTCCTCTGCAGGGTAGCATTCCCCCTCCATGCCTCCTTTTCTGTTCCTCGAGTCTGTGATTTCTCACCTCAGGGAAGTCACTGTCTCCCTCCCCTGGCTGCACTCTCTCCCCTGGCTCAGCCTCCTCTCCTCTTCCGCAGGGAAGCCTTCCCAGAGCTTTGCCAGCCCCTCCTCAGGCCTGTTCTGCTCCTTCGGCTTGTCTTGGTCTGTACCTGAGTGTCTGTGCATTTGCGTCCTAATTACCCTCTAGACCAAGGCCCATACGGGCATGGACCTTTTTTTTTTTCTGTTTTTTATCTCAGTGTAATATGCCACTGATAGGCACATACTAACGCCCAATAAATATTTTTAGATGGGCACATGACTGAGTAAGGCAGTGAACAAAGGAATGAAAACCAGCAGCTTGATGAAATATGTGTGTGTACATGTTTATTTGACAGGTAGGTGGGATGGTCCTAAGCAGGGGAGAGATTTCTCCCATGGATTTGATGATTCTTTTGTGAATTGAATAAACTTGGCTTGGCAGCAGTATTTCAACTTTGTTTGGTGGTTCAGCCCCTTCTAATAACTCACACCAGTCAAGCTTTCATTGAACGCTAATTTCGGTATTTTGTGTTAAAGAAAGCAATATATATTGCGTATGTGTAGACTAGGAATCAGAGCTGAAAGTAAAGGCCAGTTAATAAAAACAGCTCCGCGCTCTGATTGCTCTGGATCGGCGGGCTGTGTTGTGTGCTCACACATCGCCCATGGGTTGGGGGTGAGGGCTTATGTTACCTTAGGTAGGCATCCTCATTCCCTGTGGGAAGTCAGCGGTTCCAACCCCCTGGAAGACTTCCTCTTTCTCCACCACCCATGGGGATTAGGAATTTCTAGGTGGCATATCCAAGCAAACTGGGCTGTCAACTCCCCCAGGCTAGGAAGGGACTGGAAGGCTGGCTGCCCCGTTTCTTGGAGGTGTCTTCTAGTGATGGACTGGGATTTCTAGTTCCAGGGAAAAGACAGCATCCCGAGGGGTTATTCACCCTGAAGGAAGGCCCTCGGCGGCTGTGCTGCACCAGGACACAGCCCAGCTGTCCGTCCGCCGCTCCCTTGCGGGGACCCGCAGTAATGACACAGTAGCAGATGCCATCGGAAAATTCCAGCCCGCCACCACAGAGTCCGTTTCTTATTTGTCAGTTGACTGTGGCAAGTGGGATTGTTTGTTGTTGCTGTTTCCAAATAGAAACAGCTGAACTTTATTTGAAATGTTTTTCTTTGATTCTTTTTTTGATCTGTGTTTTGATCAGTTGTCCTTGATGTGGGATATATATACATATATATATTGTTTTTATTGGAGGAGGAGGGAACAAGGATAGGATGAGCATCTAAACTGGGTTGGGTTTTTTTTCTGTTCTTTCTTTTCCTTCCTTCCTTTCTCTTTTCTTCTTTTTTTATTGAAAAGCCTCGTTTGTAAGTGTTAACATGTGCCCAGAAACGTAACTTTATAGGAAAAATAACCCGAGTTTCCCCAGTCGTGTCACGTCGAGGAGGGATGGATGGCACAGTGGCAGGAGCATCAGCCCTGGGGGCTCCACAGACACGGGCTCTGCCGCTTCTCGGCCTCTGAACAGTCGCTTCACCTGTGCTGCGAGTCTTAGCTTATTGGTCTAAAATGGGACAGAGCCCCCCAGGGCTGTGGTGAAAGTAGAGTGTGCTGTGTGCAAAGCGCCCAGCCTGTAGCCTCTCAGCAGGCAGATGCTGCCACGCAGACATCCTGCGACAGCTGTTGCTGCCCAGGAGAAAGGCGAAGTTTCATCTGTGAGCACACTGTGAGTCAGTGTTAAGACTTAAATAATAGTAATGATATTGCAAAACAGAAAAGAGTCCTGAAATGTACTCTAACATACACAACAAAGGCCCCCTGTACTTGAGGAGTAAAGTGTGGTCTTTTTGCATAAATGATGCTAGACCAATTTAATATCTGTTACGGGGAAGAAAAACCTGCCACCCGTGTCTCACCCTGCTCACCCACACTAATTGAAGACAGCTCGTAAACCTTCAGGTGGGAGGTAAAACACAAGAGCTTCCAGGAGGAAGCATAAGGAAGTACGGTTCTTGTCTTGGAACAGGCAAAGGTTTCTTAAACAAGACATCAAAATTTTAACTGGGAAAGCAGTAACTTTGTAAAATTATTTGCATTGTAAACGTGTATCTGACACAGGACTCATACCCATACTAATTTAAGGACTGTTGTGAAACAACAGAAGATAAGTCAGGTTCTGAGAATGAACAAAAGGCCCATGGCATCTCACAGAAGAGGAAACCTGGATAGCCAGTAATGGTACAGAAAGGGCTTAGCATCCTCGTCAGGGAAATACATGTTTAACCCACAGTCAGGAACCCACCAGAAGGGCTGGTGAGAAGATGACAGGGCCAACGGATGGCAAAGGTGGGGGCAGCCTGAACTGTGATGAATTGATTTGGGAGGCGTCAGTTAGAAAAGTCTCTTTGGAGAACTTGGGCAGTGTCTGCTGACTCCAGCCCTGCCCTGTGAGCCCGCAGTCGCATCCCTAGACGCGCCCCGGCGGGGGGCACACATGTGTCTGTCAGAAGATGCGTGCAGGAGCGTTCCTAGTCACAGGGTTTATAACAGCCCCAAAGCAGAACCCTCCACATGGTCAGCAGTCGAGAAGAACGTGGCCATCTATTCCCCGGAGCGCTGGGCAGCAGCAGAGGGAGCCGCCCGGTGTAGCGTGGGTGCGCCTCACTGCCATAACAGAGCTGAGGAGGCTGGGCTCAGAGTGCGCACTCTGTGGCTCCCTGTAGAGGAAGCTCAGCAGCAGGAGGAGTTAGTCTGTGGCAGTAGCAGCAGGATGGCAGTTACCTTGATGGGGAGGAGGGTAGGTATAGGTGGGCAGTGGTACCCAGGGGCCTTCCAGGTGCTGGGCATATTCTCCATCTCGACCTGGGCAGGCTCATGTGGCATGCGCCCGTGAGGAAATGTCAGGATGTACACAAGGAAGTGTGCGTTGTTGCTTCTCACACTGACGTTTTAAAAATCATTGAGTAGTTTCTAGGTGCCCAATCCTGTGCTGTATATATATATACCCTTTAAGCTACATTACCTTGCACAGGCAAGGTTTCTTTCCTTTTTTAACAGGCCTCTTTGTTAAGCACTGTCATTTCACAGATGAGAAGAGAGGTGTTCATGGAGTTGGTTCCCCAAGCACAGCTGGCTCTGCCAGCTCCTGGGCAGCGGGGCCACGGGGCCAGCCCAGCGCTGTCTGTGCCCTGCTCCTCGTTCAAGCGTCTAGATTTCTGTGTGGGCACCTCTCCAGCCCTTCCTCCTCTTAGACTTGAGCGTGCGTGTCCTCCTCCTAGAGTTCTCCCGTGGCCCCCAGCAGAGCCCGAGCGCCTCGGCTCTCTGTGCCAGCTGGGCTCCTCTACCCCTCCATGAGCGGAGCACACGCAGACCCCTGGATGCGCAGCCTTGCCCTCCAGAGGAGCCTGTCCTGGGCAGGACTTGTGCCACACTGCACGCCCCATGCCAGACCCCACAGACCCCAGGGGTGTCACCGCAATGTGTCCCAGAGTGCATTTCTGTCTGCAGCATCTTAAATAACCTGTCACATCAGAGAAGTCTTCTCAGTAATGCATATCCGTGTTGGAGGTGTGGTAGGAAGGCGTCTGCTGCAATGCTCCCTGGAATCTGTACAGTTCTTGTGTGCCTTTTGGAAATTCTGGGCCACAGTGCCACATCTTGGGGAATGCAGGGATTTTAGTGGAAACATGAGAACATTCTCCATCCCGTCCTTCTCTTCACGAGCAGTCTAGCTTGTGTCTGAGCCTGCTGAGCCGCCGCCAGAGGGAGGTGTTCGAGGAAGCACCTTGAACACCTCAGGCTGGCACAGCTGGCTGACCTTGCTGCTGTTTAGAAAGGCGCCAGCGAGCTCCCTCACCAGGGGAGTGCTTGTGTTGTGTTCACTGCAGGCCTGCTGCTCGTGTCTTACTCTGCCCACTCTGACACTCCTGTGGCCAGGACGTCGTCCTGCGGAAATAGGTCTTGCATCCTCCGGAGGGGAATGATGCCTGCTGTTGACTTTTGTGTCCCCAGCATCAAGCCCCTGGTGGTTGATCAGTGATCTTTCGTTCATTTGTTGAGCTGACATTAATTAAAGCTAGGAAACCTTTTACTGCCGTTTGGCTTTAAGAAGATAAACTTTGGGTTTAGCTTCCCAGTTACATGATGTGGGTTTTTAAGAGCCTCTCACTGATGCTTTTACCCATTGCCTGGTGTGGCTGAAGGTGTGTGAACCAAGTCTTTGTCCTCGTCGAGAGCAAACAAGCGTGGCCACAACTTGCCTCCCTGCGTCCTGTGTGCAGTGAGTGGGCGTGGGGCTAAGGATGGGTGGCACTCTGCCACCACACTGCACCCCAGATCCCTCAGGCTCCACAGTTGCAGGCCAGACCCGTTCAAAGTGAGAGGGGGCAGGAGCCCTACCTTTGATGTAGCTTCTACAGTATCCTAGCAACTGTTTGATGTAGCTTCTACGGTATCCTAGCAACTGGTTCCCCAGCAATCCAAGCTAGAAGTTGGAGGAGTGGGATGTCCTATTGTGAATGATACGCTCGCAAAAGTGGACTCTCCTTGTTCAGGTGTGTTGGCAGATGGTCCAGCTGTTTTACAACAAGACTGAAATGCTTCAGGTTATACTCCTTCAGATTGTGTCTGCTTGGCTCTTGGTTGTACACCTCTTGTTTTTTTACATTGTGAAGCTCACAGCGGCTCGAAGTGGACACTGTCATCACACACTGAAGCGTCTGCGTGTGGAGGCTGTGAGCGGCACGTCCCTCGTGTGCACACACAGGCCAGATGTCGGTCTGCCCTCTGCACTCGGGCCTGCACTCATGCCTGGCCCCCCTGGGTCTTGCTCAGCCTGCCTCACTCGGCCGTCTCCTCTCCTCCCAGAGGTCAAGAGTACATCAGTCCTGCTCCGGCCTGTTTACTTGCACGAAAAGCAAGAGTACTGGAGGTTCACCCTCACGTCTCTTAGAAAACGGGAGTCTATCCTTTTGCAAGGTGAGGTGCTTGGTGTGAGACACGTGGCCTGCAAGCGACCATGTGCCCCATGCTCCTCCTCCGCCTGGGTTGGTGAGAAAGTAGAAGCTGCTGTGTTCGCGTTCCTGTCAGTCACTTGGCCCACCTGGCTTGGCGATGACAGTGTTTTCTTAATTTGGCTCCTCCGTGGTTACTGTTAATGTTTTAAGTGCCACCGTGCACCGTTCATTCCAAACCAGAAACAAAACTTCATGCGAACACTTATTGCCATTCGTTTTTGTCCTTAAGGGTCTGCTCCTTTGGCTGGTTGATTTAACGAACACCATTTAAAGTTTAAGTTTTATTTTCCCTAGGGGTCATCTCCCTAGACCGTCCCCACACTACCACACCCAGCGTCAGGCGGCCCTTCCTGACTCTCCTTCGGCACCTTGGCTCCCTTGCGTCCGTCTTCCCGGGGTCTCCTTCCATCTACACTGGCCGTTCTCCCAGGTAGAGTTAAACCTTATTTAGTTGAGAGAAGTCTGCCAAAATCCCAGTCAAATGAGGCCACTTTTTATTGTCTGGTGTACCCTGTCATTTCACATTGGGGTTGTTACACCAGTTAGTAGTGTGCTTGTTTCTCTCCGCTGGACATTCTAGGAAGTTCAGGAGGACTGTGGTGTCAAGCCTTCACCTCATGGCCACTTAGCTGAAGCTGAGCTTACAGGTGAACACACACATGCCCCCCTCTCTGCTCTGCCTCCCTCCGTGGTGATCACCTTGACTCTCTGTCCCTTAGTTGGAGACTGGCACAGGGAGAATGAAGACCTGAGAAATGGTGTTGTGTTTAATGAGATCCTCTTGTGGCCTCTGATGCTGGTTGAGAAACATTGACTCGTGAGAGGCCGTGAACTGGCGACCCTTCCTCGGGAGGAGTGCTGGCAGCTGGAGAGCCAACCGCTGTTGATACCTGAGCAGAC
The DNA here is from genome assembly GCA_006410735.1 of Raphicerus campestris. Lineage (NCBI taxonomy): Eukaryota > Metazoa > Chordata > Mammalia > Artiodactyla > Bovidae > Raphicerus > Raphicerus campestris. The sequence goes on from SJYW01040254.1 coordinate 268,644, forward strand.
GGGGTTTCATCGACCTGCATGATCTGGCTTTTCTAGCCCCCCAGGCGACTCTGTCCATGGGGTTCTCTAGGCACGAATACTGCAGTGGGTTGCCGTGTCCTCCTCCAGGGGATCTTCCCCACCCAGGGGTGGAAGCTGCATCTGCTTTCTCTGACAAGCGGGTTCCTCACTGCCGTGCCTGCTGGGAAGCCACCTCGCCTGGGCATGGAGCTCAGGTGGGCAGCGCTGGAGTCTGAGCCCAGGTCCTTCCTCGTCTACTCTCACTCCTGCTGTTACGGATGCTGGTTGGTCCCCATTCCCACTCCATCTTCCCTCCAAGCCACCCTCCATGGCTGCCGAAGAGAGCTGCCTGATTTTTCTGCTTCAGCTCTTTCAGTGGATTCTCATCGTATAAAATGCAGACTCCTTCCTGCAGCCTGAAACTACTCTGGCCTCTGGCCTCGACCCCTGCCCTCTGCCAGCATCCTGCCTCCAGCCCCAGCCTTGCCCGGCTCGTGTCTCCTATCATGAGGTCGCACACGGCTGGCACTGCTGCTGTCTCCCCAGCCCACCAGGTAACCAGCTTCTCTTTGTCCCGAGTTCTCACCTCAGTCCCCTCCTCAGAGAAGCCGTCTCCCACCTCCCTCATCCATGTCTTGTCCTCCTGTGCTCATGCTTGGCCACATCAGCCTGAAGGTCTGTCTCTCTGAGGCTGCTGCCCGCCTCCTGTCTGGAACTCCAGTGCCACAGGGGCGGGGACCTGCGTGTCCTGTTAGTTACTAGGTCCCCAGCGCCGAGCACGGGGCCTTTTTGTTTGTCAGATGAGCACCCAGATGACAGTTAAATCCTGAGAGGCTGGATGTGTGTTAACAGTGGAAGCCCGCCTTTGTATCTAAATCGCTTGCTCTCATTCCAGTGTAAGTGTGAAGAAGCGTGTTGTTCACAGAGGAGAGGGAAAACATGTTGAAGTATTAGATTTCTGAAATTGAGTGAGGTTCCCCCAATGTGGGGCAGCCAGTGCTTTAGAAGTTTTAGAAAGACCTGCGTCGAGGGAGAGCTTGAGACGCTAGTGTCCCCCTGCAGCCAGCTGGGCTTGGGTGTCGCGGGTGCTTATTTCCAGTTAGTGCTGGAGGCACTTGCACACTCCCAGTTCCCGCTGAGAAGGTGGTCTTGACTGTGCAGCGGACGCTGCAGTGCCCCTCCCTCAGTGAGGCGACAGGATCGCCCATGCCCCCAGTGCTCAGCTCAGCTGGTAGTGGTCGCAGTGTGCACAGATAGCGTGAGGCGTCCGCAGGTCTGTGCCCGTCCAGACCGCGGGCTGGCCGCTCTTGCCTGCTGACTCTGGTTGATGCTCTGGGTGGCAGGAGGAGAGGCCACCAGCCCGGGCTGGGTGACTGGGGGCTCATCGTGTCCAGACTGGTGGAGTTTGGACTGAGGACAGGTGGCATAGGCACTCGGGTGGCCCGTGTGCAGTGTGCCAACCCCTGGGAGCCGCTGGGCCTCGCCCAGCCCAGAGACCCGCACTGCTGGTGCTCCTCGTGTATGCCTTCATGTCTGAGAGCTGCTTTTGACCCCTGGCTGTGCTTTATTCATATAAAGATGTTGTTACTACCAGGCAGACAGTACTCTTCCATAATTTAGATGTGGTTACTTACTTGTTTCTGGGCTTCTCAGGTGGCTCATTGATGAGTCTGCCTACAGCACAGGAGATGCAGAGACATATTTGATCCCTGGGTCGGGGGGTTCCCTGGAGGAGTGCCTGGCACCCGCTCCAGCGTTCTTGCCTGGAGAACCCGTGGACAGAGGAGCCTGGCGGGCTGCAGTCCACGGGGTCACACGACGTGCCTGAGCGCACACGCACCTTTGCTACTCCAGACTGGAGTTCTAGCTTAGACTGCTCACTGTTACTCATAAAGGAGGTGATTGCTCTGACCAGTATCTGAAGGCTTATTCCATCTTTTGAGAAAAAGGTACTCTGTTTCAAGTCTTAAAAACCTGCTGCTCCTTCCCCTGATGTGTAGGCAGAGCTCAGAAGCTTGCAGTCAGCCTGGCTGGAGGGGACTGCTCCGGGCCTCCTCCAGGTCTCCCTTCATGGGCCGTTTTCCCCTCTTGGGCCGGTTCCCCCTCATGGGCTGTTCTCCCCCCATGGACTGGTCTCCCCTTATGGGCTGGTCTCCCCCCATGGACTGGTCTCCCCTCTTAGGCTGGTCCCACCCCCCATGGACCAGTACTCCCCCATGGACTGGTCCCCCCCATGGACTGGTCTCCCTTCATGGGCTGGTCTCTGAGGAGGGCTTAGGGCAGAGGGGCAGGGGCTGGAGCCCGCGTCCAGACCAGGCCAACCCCATCAGGTCCTCTACCTGCTGGGTCTGTTTTCTCGCCAGTGGAAGGGTTGGCATCCCTCCCGCGAGTGCCGCGCTGCGGAAGGCGGAGACTGTCAGTGCCTGTGNCTAGGTTGGTCATAACTTTCCTTCCAAGGAGTAAGCGTCTTTTAATTTCATGGCTGCATTCACCATCTGCAGTGATTTTCAAGCCCCCCAAAATAAAGTCTGATGCTGTTTTCACTGTTTCCCCATCTATTTGCCATGAAGTGATGGGACCGGATGCCAAACAACTTTATGCAAAAAATAATTGAAGAAAGCAAGTTATTTCTGTTTACAGACATGAATTATCGAAATGGACAAAAAAGAAATAGAAAATCCAAGGTAGTCCTGTGCCTGTTAAGGAAATGTGCGATTGATCTTTCCACAAAAAGAATCCCAAGCCTCTGTCTTCGTCTTCGCTCTCAAAGCCTCTAAAGCACGCCGCTCCTGCCCTCCAGTGGGGTCTTTCTGGAGCATCACTCTGTCCCATCATCCCCTACCCCAGAGTGTGGCTTATTCCCCAGAATGCCTCTGAAGGCAGTTTGAGCCTCCTCACAGCCTCATCTCTGACCACCGTCCTTCCCCATCCTGTGCACCCCCTCCACACACACACACGGGGGTGTGCACACACCTGACTTCTGCCCCACTAGCTCTCGAGTGGCAATACCCGGCTCCCCCGCCAGCGCACATTTGGGGAAGCCTGGGAGCACGAGTTGTCACAGGCAGCATGGATGTCGCTTGACGCTGAGCGGGCAGGGCAGGCAGACACCCAGCAGTGCCCAGATCAGACGCCACGGTGAAGGCTCACTCTGACTCTTCTCTGGGCATCCCCTCTGGGGGAAAAACACTCTGTTGGCTCTGCCTGCAGGCCTCGTCTTCACCTGGCTATTCCCCACGCAGGGCAGGTTTCGGGCTTCTGCTGCCTACAAGCTGCTGCTGCTGCTAAGTCACTTCAGTTGTGCCCGACTCTGCGACCCCGTGGATGGCAGCCCACCAGGCTCCCCTGTCCCTGAGGTTCTCCAGGCAAGAACACTGGAGTGGGTCGCCATTTCCTTCTCCAGTGCGTGCATGCATGTGAAGTCGCTCAGTTGTGTCTGTGCAACCCCATGGACAAGCAGCCCACCACACTCCCCTGTCCACAGGACTCTAGGCAAGAGGCCTGGAGTGGGTCGCCATTTCCTTCTCCCTACACAGTGACTGAGTCGATTTTCCCTCCCTCTTACTGCTCTTTTTAATTAAGGGTTCAGTTCCAGGAGCAGAGACTGTTCGTTTCAATATACCCTGACAGTCACTCAGTGCAGAGGGGTGAGGGGCTGCCAATTCCAACATTTACACGGGAACCACAGTTAAGCCTCCCCGCTCTGGAAAGAGAGGCTCCATCCTGATCTTCGTTTTCCTTTCCCTGGCTCTCCGGCCCATACCTGGGCCCTGGAATGGGCCCGCCTCCTCTCCTCAGCACCTCCCCTCCCTGGCCCGGTTCATCTCTGTTTTTTAATATCCTTCATCTTTCCCCCACGGCCGGGCTGTGGAGCTTTCCCCTTTCCCACTCCCAGTCCGGCAGCGCCCATCCACTGTGCCCGCCCTTGGTGGGCAGAGGGCTGAGAACCTGAGGGTTAACCCCAGGCAGGCCCAGAGCCACCCTCAGCCCTTGCCCAGCGTGCTCCAGGTCTGCTGTCTCGAACGTTTCACGTGGTGATTGCAGGCGGTGGTCTTCCCAAGACCCAACAAGGAAGATGAGAAGACCCCCCAGAACCCAGCCGCCACACTCTTATCATTGACTCGCTGCTTCTCTGCATGCCTTCGAAGGCTGAAGACCTGTCAGTCAAAGCAAAAGGATTAGCTTCACCCATGTGAAGGGAAAATTGGGAAGGAAAAAAAAAAGATTCATTGTCTGAACTTGAAAATAAAAATGCTGATGTGGTTTTTCTTCCAGAAACATATCTTACTGATTAAGGGCACACAGCCCTCCCGGCTCGTGGGTGGGCCAGGTCGTCCGCCTCCCAGCGCTCCACGGCCAGGCCTGGCGGCAGAGGCAGGAGGCAGTCGGGGTGCCCAGCGCCTGTCTCTGGCGATGGTCAGCTGTGCACGCGGGCACACGCAGGATGCTGAAATGGACCCTCTGAGGCAGGGCCCATCCCTTTGCTCAGCTAGCTCACCTTCGCATCAGGGGGCAGCATGGACATGGGGTCAGGTAGGGCTGGTCGAGGCCCGCTGCCCGTGAGCTAGCGACCCTGGGCCATGACAAGCCCCTTAGGCCCTATCACCATCTGTGAAACGGAGGTAGCAGCGCCTACTTTGCAGAGGTTTAGATCAGGCAACGACAGTCTTGCATCTGCCTGTGCAGGACACACCCCGCGATGGGCCACTGGGCCAGTGCCAAGACGGCAGCCCAGAGCACCCCCCACCCTCGACACCCGAGGCCCTTGCCCTCTCCTGGCTCCTCTCTCAAGGCTCACTGCCGTGGGTTGGAGCGGCAGGAGCGGCCTGGGCCCCGGTGGGCCTCAGTCTCCATGGCTGTGAAATGGGGCCAGCACCTTTGCACACCGCGACCACACAGGGCTTGTGGCTTGGCACGGCCTTGGAGGCTGCTGCCAGGGGGGGTAGCCTTCGCCAAGGGCTGGATTCCTCCCATCCATGCCCAGCTGGCATTTCCTCCAGTTTCACTGGGTTGGGTTTCAGAGCGATGGCACGATTGATAATGCCGTAATTGGGGTGACTTGGGTATTTTCCTAGGTACGGCTGCCGATGACTCACGCTTGGAAAGTCAACATTCCACTGCCATCAGGCCCAGGAGACAGTTCGGTAGCCTCACAAGGATTTGGGTTTCACAACTTCGGCGTCTGATTGTGAGGTCCTTGAGTCACAGGATTGCGCACCTCAGGAGATGTTTAGGTGGGGCCTTTGTTCCCCGGGTCCTACGCAGAGAGGCTTTTCTTTGAGGCATTGAGCTGGCACCTAGAGGGTTTCCAGCTGCAGTCTGTTCCCAGCAATTAAGATCCTGTAAATAATAAATCTGCTCCAGAGCCCAGCTGCTCAGGCCCTCAGCTGTTCCTTGCCTCTCTCCTCCTCCCTGCGTTCTCGGTCCTTCCAGCTACTTCCTCCCCACTTCTCCCCTTCTCTTGATTGCTCTGTTTCCTTCTGCTTCTTTCTGGGGTCCCCCCTTCGCCCCGGTGCTGGGTGCACTCATTCCTTGCCCCCCGCCACAGGGCACAGAGCTGGCCGCAGCTGGCGGGTGGAGGGGGCAACGACACCCAGGGGAGGGGCAGGTCCTGGGGGATCTCACAGACTTGGTGTGGGGTCCAGGGCACCCCAGCCATCCCAAGCCACCTGTGAGCCTGGCACCTCGCCGGGGGCTGCACTGAGGGACGTGTGCCTGGGCTCAAGAAGGCGAGCGCACTCTCCTGTGGGTCCCTGCAAATCCCGAGGTGCCCCGTGGCACCTGTTAGTCAAACCAAGACTGCCTGTGGGGGGAGTGGAGCCCTGTGGGCCCAGAGTGGGTGCCCTCCTCCTGTGCCCATGTGTGGTCAACGGCGCTCACAAGTGTCCTGTGCAGGCCGGTCCCTGCCCTCCTGAAGCCAATGCCAGTTACAAGACAACCACTGGTGATGGGCCAAGGAAGGGACAAGCTGGTGGGGGGTGGGAGGACGGGGACCCTGTCGAAGGTACCAGGGAGCCTACGCGCGCCCACAGCACCACGGCGGGACCAGGGTCCCAGCTCCCCAAGGTGGACCCCAGCTCCTTCTTCCTGGCTGGGTGGCCTTGGGCAAGTCGGTCCACTTCTCAGGGCGTCAGTTTCCTTCTCTACAAAATCAACGGAGGGATGGTGGTCCCGACCTCCAAGGGTCTGCTCTGAAGGCCCCATGAGACAGCTTGCACACAGCAGCTCAGGGTCACCCGGAGCCCAGATGCTTTCCCCAGCCAGGGGAGAGGAGGAGGACAGGAGCTTTCAGGGCAGAACCCAAGCTGGGCAGGTGGAGGGCCTCTGGGCACAGCCGGCTTCCAGCCCTGGGGAGGCGGCGTGTGGCCCAGAGGCAAGCCTGTACTGCCCTCTGGGGGACAGCCATGAGGGGAGGAGGAGGCTGTGGCCCTGGGCACGGGAGCCTGGCCCCCAGGTCCCCCCCCCCGGGGGGGCTGCCCCTGTGTCTCCTTCCGTGCCACAGCCCCTGGCTCACTCTGAGCTCCTGTGACTTCATGGCAGTGCCTGGACACCTCCCCTCCAGAGACTGCCCTGGCCCAGGTCCTTGGTGCCTCCACTTCCCATGATGGTGCAGATAGGAGCTGCCACACGCCCGGTGTCCCACTCCTGCGGACAAGAGGCTCGCACCAGGCGTAGCCCCTCAGCAGTCTCTGGGGCGGTGCCGTCATTGGTTCCATTTTACAGATGAGGAAACTGAGGCTCAGAGAGCGATGTCAGGGACCCGCTAAGCCTCCGTCTTCCATGGGCACAGCCTGGAACTTGTCCCTGCCAACAGCCGCCACTGGTTCCAGATGCCCCCAAGCCACGGCACCCTGCCTGCTCCCTGCATCCTCCTCCCGCCACCCGCCTCCCCACCGGACCCTTCCACAAACTCCCTCCACGCTTGGCTCAGGGCATCCTTCATTTCCATCAGCGCCCGCACACAGCCCCTGGCCCNCTGCTCCCTGCATCCTCCTCCCGCCACCCGCCTCCCCACCGGACCCTTCCACAAACTCCCTCCACGCTTGGCTCAGGGCATCCTTCATTTCCATCAGCGCCCGCACACAGCCCCTGGCCCCTCTCCCACAGGGAGCTCTTCTCTGGCATAACCCCAACCCTGGCTAGATCCCCCTCCTACTCTCTTCCCTGGGGAAGCGTTGGCTACACACCTGGGCAGTGCCCACGTGACCCTGTCCCCAGCGCCTGAGTGCCTCTGCCCACGGGTCATACCCCTGCCCCCGGCGCCCCTTGTTCCAGACTCCACCCTGTAGAGCCCCTGGCCCCCAGCTCTGGGCCTTTCCTCACGGGCTCTGCACACAGCATCAACCGGAGACCTTTACATCTGTCAGCGGGTGACGGGCATGCAGAGCTCCCCAGGCGCGGCGTGGCCCCGGCGGGCACCCTGGCCCTTTCTCCTCGTCCCTGCCCACGGCTGCCAGCCACTCCCTTGACTGCCTTGTCCCCCTCGGCCAGCCCACAAAGCCCATCCTTCTCCAGGGTGTGGATGGCGGAGTTCTCTCTTTAGCATCCACTGACGCCTGGAAACCTGGCCAGTTTCAGAGCTTTAAATTGCAGCCGTAATCTGACGGCCACAAACTCGCCATCACACATCCCAGCGCCGCAGTCTAAGCCTCCACAGACCCCTCGTTGTTCCCTGGGGTGCTGGGGATTTGCCTGCTTAGCTCAGTCTTCTGCCGAAAGCCCCCACAGACTCTGCTCTTGTCCAGGGCAGGGCCGAGTGTCTCGGGGGTCCACGGGGCTGCCTGCTCTGACTGGCCGCCCTCCAGCTCCCCTGCACCCATGAGCGGGCCTGGCCCTTCCCGAGCGCCCCTCCCGCAGCCGCCTGCCCGGCTCACCCCTCCCCTCCCCCTTGTGTGCTCCGGAGCTTAGTCTTCTCTGACCCCGCCAGGCTCCCCTGCCCGTGGGATCCTCCAGGCAAGAATACCAGAGTGGGTTTCCGTTTCCTCCTGCAGGGGATCTTCCCAACCCAGGGATGGACCGCACGTCTCGCCTCTCCTACGTTGTCAAGTGGGTTCTTCACCCCTGTGTCCCGGGAGCCCCTGCTCCTGGTCTTGGCTAAAATGTCCTCTTCTCAGTGAGCCTGCTGCTCAGGCCCTTCCCCACAGTAGCCCTGCCTCCCGGCTCCGCGTGCGGCCACCCACCGGCCCAGGGCTGGGTCACACGTTCTCGGGTGCCTGAGGGCAAGGCCTCTTCCTCTCTAGTCGCTGCTCAGTACCTCGCGCCCAGAAGAGCCTGGCACACAGCAGGTGCCTGGGACTTGTCCGCTGAGTGAATGGCACAAGGAAGGCCCTTGGCACCATTCTCAGAACAAGGCATCCCAACAGGGAGGTGCTGGAGCAGGTTCTCTGTGGTCCCAGGGAGGCCCTGGCCCCCACCTGCCAGCCTTCAAGTGGCTTCAAATCAGGTTGGGTGGGCTCGAGTCCACTCAGTGTCTCTCCAGGGCCAGAGCAGGTGGTCCTGACCCCAGCGCCCTGGGCGCTCCATGGGTCAGCATCAAAGTCAGATTAGCTGGAGCTCAACCCCGGCTGCCACATTCTTCTGACAGTTATCGGCTGGGAGAGTCAGCGGCTCCAGTTTCAGACTTGGACTCAAACTCTGGGAGTCCCAATTGCACGTGTGCGTGCACACACACACACACACAATGCATACATGCACACACACGTGCACACCCACACATGCATGCGCTGTTTAGGGAGCCAGGGGCCCTTGCCTTTGCTGAGAGCTCGCCATGGCCCTGGTCTCGGACGCAACCCCAGAGAGCCAGCACTGGCAGCCCTTTCCTGGCAGGGCGATCTTGCCTGGCATCTCGCAGCGCAGCCAAGGACCCTGCCCAGAGGCAGCGTGTGGTTCGCATCACCTTTTACTCCCAGTTCCAAGGGCCATGTTGCTCTCGTGTGCCACTTTATGGGGCAAGCACCAGCCTCAGTAACTGCTGCCCAAGTGGAAATGTGTAGGGAGGTCCCCCTGGTCACTGCGTGAACCCAACCAGAGGGCCAATGGGAAGGGCCCAGAGCACAGAGGCACAGGGGCTTCTCAGAGATGGGGTGGTGACGACCGGCTGTTGTCACTAATCCTACAGATGCGCCCTGCATGACAATACACTCCTCCCCGGCTGTTCCTACAATACACTCCTCCTGGCTGTTCCTACAATACACCCCTCCCCGCCTGGTCTCACGACACACCCCTCCCCAGCTGTTCCTACAACACACTCCTCCCCGGCTGTGACTTTGTTTTGTCCTCCTCTGAGTAGATTGGGTCACACCCTTCTCCCTGACCCGTCACACCACAGACCTTCCTTGCTGGGGCATCAGTCTTTTTTCTCCAACTCGGAAGAAAACCGCTCCCTGATCACCAACCAGAACCAGAGCCCAGGGTTCCCGGCCCTCTTGGCGAGCACCAAGTTCCTTTTATCCGAAGCAGCAGAGGCCCTGAGCATCCTTACTGACCAGGAGGCTGGCTCATCTGCGTCCAGCAACGTGTCCTTCCCTGACCAGCCCCAGCACCTGACAGCTTGCATCAGATCACATTCCACTCTCTTTCTGCTGAAACCTCTGTCTGTACCTTTTGCCACTTCTCTTCCCCGCCGCCCCCACCCCCACCCATACCATGCTCCTTTGATTTGGCTTTATAGTATAGTCTGAAGTCAGGAAGGGTGATATCTCCAGCTTTGTTGTTTTTTCTCAAGATTGTTTTGGCTATTTGGGGTCTTTTGCAGTTCTATATAAATTTTAGGATTATTTGTTCTAGTTCTTTGGAAAATGTCACTGATATTTTGTTAGGGATTGCACTAAATCTAATAGATTGCTTTGGGTAGTATAAATAGTTTAACAATATTAAGTCTTCCAATCCATGAACAGAGATATCTTTCCATTTCTTTAAATGGTTTTCAATTTTCTTCATCAGTATTTTATAGTTTTCAGAGTATGCCTTTCCCCCTCTTGGTTAAGTTTATTCCTAGGTATTTTATACTTTCTGATGTAATTTTTCAATGTGATTTTTAGCTTTCTCTTCCTGAGAGTTCATTATTAGTGTATAGAAAAACAATAGTTTCATGTACATTAATCTTCTGCAACTTTAATGAATTCATTTTTTGGTTCTAAGAGTTTTTTCGTGGAGACTTTAGGGCTTTCTAGATAAAGTATCATATTATCTGCAAATAGTGACAGTTTTACTTTTTCTCTTCCAATTCGGATGCCTTTTACTTCTTTTTCTTATCTGATTATTTTGGCTAGGACCTCTAATACCGTGTTGAATAGAAGTAGTGAGAGTCTGAATCTTTGTCTTTTTCTTGAATATAATGGTAAATCTTTCAGGTTTTCTCTGTTGAGTGTGATGCTAGCTAAAAGTTTGTCACAACTGTTTTTTATCATGTTGAGATATGTTTTCTTTGTACTCACTTTGAATTTTTATGGCTGGATATTGAACTTTGTCAAATGCTTTTTCTGCATCTGTTGAGATGAGTTTTTTTTTTAATGCTTCCTTTTGTTAATATTGGGCTTCCCCGGTGGCTCAGAGGGTAAAGCGCCTGCATGCAATTAATTTCAAAATTTCAAACAACCTTGTGTCCTTGGAATAAGTCTATTTTGATCATGGTATACAATCCTTTTATATATTTGGTTTGCTAATATTCTGATGATTTTTGCATGTATAATTACCAAAGATACTGGCCTGAAATGTTCTTTTATCTCTAGTGTTTTTTTCTGGTTTTGGTATCAGGGTAATGGTTACCTCATAGAATGAATTTGGGAGTGTTCCATCTTTTCCATTTTAAAAAATAATTTGAGAAGGATAGGTATTAGCTCTTCTTTGTATGTTAGGCAGAATTCACCAGTGAAACAATCTGGTGCTAGACTTTTGTTTACTAAGAGGGTTTTTTTTTTTTTTTT
>SJYW01040254.1:280148-307941 GCA_006410735.1 Raphicerus campestris
CCAAACTTGCTATCTTTTGGGAGGTGTGGTGAGGACTCGTAGTCAGCAGAGGGCTGGTGCCTTGTCCAGCGTTCCAGGGTCACACACCCAGCAAGGGGAAGGCAGCCAACACTTGGTTTAAAAAGAGCGCTTCTGTTTCTGGTCAAGATGGAGTAACAGGCTATTTTTACCACAACATGAAGCAAACAATAGAGAAGGCTGAGCGCCAAAGAATGGGTGCTTTTGAACTGTGTTGTTGGAGAAGACTCCTGAGAGTCCCTTGGACTGCAAGGAGATCCAACCAGTCCATCCTAAAGGAGATCAGTCCTGGGTGTACATTGGAAGGACTGATGCTGAAGCTGAGACTCCAGTACTCTGGCCCCCTGATACGAAGAGTTGACTCATTGGAAAAGACCCTGATGCTGGGAAAGATTGAAGGTGGGAGGAGAAGGGGATGACAGAGGATGAGACTGTTGGATGGCATCACCGACTCGATGGGCATGAGTTTGATAGGCTCCAGGAGCTGGTGATGGACAGGGAGGCCTGGTGTGCTGCAGTCCATGGGGTCGCAGTCGGACCTGACTGAGCGGCTGAACTGAACTGGAGCAACCAAAAGAACCAGACAGAATATACCAAAGAGCAGTTTCCAAGACATTGGACGTGCACAGAAGGTGGGCTCTACAATATGCCCAGCGCGCTGCCGTGAGAGTCCTCAGGCCACAGCACAGGGAAGGGGCCCCAGGAAGACCCTTGGAATCACCCTGAGTGCTTCCAAAGATAATTCCAAAGATGGAGCTGAGTGCCCTGGAGGACCAAGGCGCCCCAGTTGACAGGCTTTGTTTCAGAGAAGAGAGAGCTGCAGAGGGGCAGCTCCGGAGGCATCCACAGGTTGCCTCCAAGCGCTCCCCAAAGGACCGGTCCCTGCCTGTGTGCGAGGACACACTACTCAAGGCCCGTGAAAGAATCGTCCTAATGGATAAAGGAAACAGTGCCCAGTGCTCCCAGAGGGCAAGACTGACGCTGGTTCCCACCAGCTAGACTGGAAAAAATCATAATTCTGGTGAGTGAGACATTTGGGGGAAGAGCACAGAGAACTCGGAAAAGTGGTGGAAGACACTCATCCCTTGACTGACCCCTTCCCCACGCCTGCCTGGCACATCGTGAAAGCAAGGCCCCGAAGCATCACACTTAGCCAGAGGAACCTACCTGCACTCCGCGTCGCAGTTCAGGAATGCTCACGGAGATACAGCACTAGCTAATGCCCCCAAAGGTAAATGCTTACAAACGTCAAGCATTCCACCAGAGATTATGAGGCAGTCACAGCAGGAAGTGTGACCCATGATGAGGAAATAATCCATCAAAATTGACCCAGAATAGACATAGATGTTGGGACTTCCCTCTAGCTCAGATAGTAAAGAACCTGCCTGCAATGCACGAGACCCGGGTTCAATTCCTGGGTCAGTAAGATCCCCTGGAGAAGGAAATGGCAACCCACTCCAGTATTCTTGCCTGGGAAATCCCATGCAGAGGAGCCTAGTGGGCTACAGTCCACGGGGTCACAAAGAGCTGGACACAGCTAAGCAACCAACACACAGACCAGACAAAGACGCTCAGATCTAGTGGAGAAGGGCATCCTAACTGTACTCTCTCCCTAGGTCAGATAATGGACGTATAGAGGACAAAAAAAGACCCAAATCAAGCTTCATGAAAAACTGAAATGCACAAGATTAAAAAATACAGTGGATGGAACTAACAAAGTTAGCGGTTAGAGGAGAGCTGAATGAGCTTGAAGACACAGCAGCAGAAACCGCTCACGATGAAGCTCAGAGAGCGACAAGAGCACCCCGCTGGAAAGGGCATCACGGGGTGGGGGCAGCCTCATCTCTGTGTGAACAGAGTCCCTGAAGGCGAGAAGGAAATGGCACCCACTCCAGTGTTCTTGCCTGGAGAATCCCAGGGACAGGGGAGCCTGGTGGGCTGTCGTCTCTGGGGTCGCACAAAGACGGACATGACTGAAGTGACTTAGCAGCAGCAGAAGGTGAGGAGGCAGGAAACAGGAAAAATATTTGGAGAAATAATGGCCAAAAACTTGCCGAAAGGATGAAAGCCCATAGATCCAAGGGCTCAACAAACTCCAAGCACAATAGGTATAAAGAAAAGCAAGACACATTATAACCAAATTGCTCAAAGACAGTGCTCAGGATAAAAGCGGCCAGATAATAAGAAATAGTCCATGGAGATGAAGAAAATTAGCATGGCAGCAGACTTCTTGTCAGAAACAATGCAACTGGGAAGACAGTGAAGCAACGCCTTTAAAATACTAGAAAACTATCCACCTGTACTTGCCTCTAAAACAAAGATATCTTTCAAAAGATAATGTCAGCAAATATACACCAAGTGAAATAGCTCTCAGAAGCAAAAGTGAAATGACATTTTCAAACATATAAAAGCAGGAAAAAGATTTATCAGCAACGCACTTGAACCACACGAAATATTAACCTGCTTCATGCAGAGGAAAAATACTACCATCGGGAAACATGGGTCTAACAAAGAAATTAAGAACCCTGGAAATGGTATCTACATAGATATGTAGATATTATGTAATATTTTAAAAAATTGAATCCTTTTAGAACATAATTGAAAAGCCTAAACTATACACTTTAGAAGATCTTTGTGATCTTAGGTTAGACAAAGATTCTTTAGGTATGAACCCAAAAGCATTATTCACTAAGAGACAAATTGATAAATTTGACTTTATGAAAATTAAGCTCTTCCATAGAAAACACTCTTATGATTACCAAGGGGGGATGCAGGGGTGGGAGGAACTGGGAGATTGGGATTAACATAGGTGACTACTGTATATAAAACAGATAACTGATGAGAACCGACTGTGCAGCAAAGGGGGCCCTACTCAGTGCTCTGCGGTGGCCTATGGGACGGAAACCCAAGGAAGAGGGGCTACAGGTGTACACACAGTGGACTCTCGCTGTGCAGCAGAAACCAACAGCATCGTAAAGCAGCTATTTGTTGCTGTTGTTTCCTGTCATTCTTTAGCCACTAACTCTCATCTGACTCATATGCAACCCCGTGGACTGTAGCCCACCAGGCTCCTCTGTCCATGGGATTTCCAGGCAAGAGTACTGGAGTGGGTTCCCATTGCCTTCTCCAGGCTGTCTTCCTGACCCGGGGATCGACCCCACGTTTCCTGCATTTGCAGGTAGATTGTTTATCACTGAGCCACCTGGGAAGCCCCATTATTAACCTGCATTTCTGGCATCCCCTACACTGTCAGGTAGATTCTTTCAATGAGCCACCTGGAAGGGCCAATATTGCTCATTCAGTTCAGTTCAGCTGTGTCCAATTCTTTGCGAGCCCATGGACTGCAGCACACCAGGCCTCCCTGTCCATCACCAACACCCAGAGCTTTCTCAAACTTGTGTCCATTGAGTCAGTGATGCCATCCAACTATCTCATCCTCTGTTGTCCCCTTCTCCCCCTGCCTTCAATCCCTCCCAGCATCAGGGTCTTTTCCAATGAGTCAGTTCTTTGCTCAGGTCTCAACTTCAGCATCAGTCCTTCCAATGAATATTCAGGACCAATTTCCTTTAGGATTGACTGGTTTGATCTCCTTGCAGTCCAAAGGACTCTCAAGAGTCTTCTCCAACACCACAGTTCAAAAGCATCAGTTCTTCNCTGGGCCTGGCCCCGGGTGGCTGGGACTCCGGGGTCTCAGTGGGCAGGACTGGGGCTCTTCCACAGTGTCTGAACTGGTGTGAGCGACCCCCACTGGGACCCTGTCCCTTCCTGCACCACGTGCCCAAGGCCCTAGTACAGGGGCTCCCTGCAGCGTGAATGCTCGAGGACCTCTCTGTACCAGTGGGGAAGCTGAGGCAGGGAGGGCCCAGCTGCAGGCTGAGCAGGGGGCTCCGTGGTGAGAGGCTGCCCCGCAGGCTGGGCTGCCTCTGCCCCCAGCTCTCTCAGCTGCTCTCACTGCAGCGGTGGCGAAAGCAGGTGCTGCCTGGTGATTCCCAAACGGTGCTTCGCAGAACCCCTTGAGGCACGATAGCTGGACCGTGAAAGGGCTTCANGGCTGGGCTGCCTCTGCCCCCAGCTCTCTCAGCTGCTCTCGCTGCAGCGGTGGCGAAAGCAGGTGCTGCCTGGTGATTCCCAAACGGTGCTTCGCAGAACCCCTTGAGGCACGATAGCTGGACCGTGAAAGGGCTTCACGGAGGCACAGGGAACACTGCCCAGCACACGGGGCCATGGGTGGATGGCCAGGGCGCCGCCACGCCAGGCAGTGGGCAAGCAGCTTAGGCGCTGGGACATCCCCACCTCCGGGCAGGGCCTTGCTGGCCTCCGTCCCCAGGGGCAGCAACCCTGGTCGTGTTCTTGCTCTCACCCAGGAGGCCGGTGTGCCCAGACCCTGGGGCACCCCAGAACAGACCCCTGGGCTCTCACAGCCCCCAGCCAGCACTGCCGTGGAGCCCCATGACCTGCCGTGGGGAGCGGCTGTGACATGAGGACTGCTCAGAGCCGCCTTCCCGCTGTGCCTCGCCACCCAGCCTGGAGCCCCCCGCTTGCCACGTGAGGAGTGCGTGGGGCCCACAGCCCAGCCGCGGCTCGCTCTCCTCTTGCAAAGTGCAGAGGGGTTGAGTAGCCTGTCTGAGGTCATGGTACAGCAGGGCCCCCAGAACTCACTTTCTTCTTTATCTGGTTGCATGGGGTCTTATCTGCTGCACTTGGGATTTCGCTGAGGCATGTGGGATGTAGCTCCCTGCCCAGAGATTGAACCCGGGCCTCTGCACTGGAAACCCAGAGTGTAGCCACTGGACTACCAGGGAAGCCCCAGAACTTACTTTCTTGACCACTGTCCTTCTGCCTTGCTTGCTTCCATAGAGGTGTGAATGGCCAGTGTCAGGCCCACCTGACTCTCCTTCTTCAATTACTCCTTCTTATTGCCTCTTAATTTAAACCTCTGCTCCATCATCACTTCCTACAGGAAGCCCTCCTGGCCTTCCGGCAGGCATGGCATCCTGGATGTCCCTCATCAGGGCCTTGCCTGGTGAGGAAGCAGGGAGGGCTTCCTGGAGGAGGAGGGGAGCTGGAGCTTTGCCTCAGAAGGTAAGAGAGAGTCGGCCCGGCAGAGAAGGGAGGCGAGGACCCAGCTAGACTCTGAGGTCAGACAGGGCTGCTGGAGGTTGGGGGCCCAAGGTGAGGAGACTGGCAGGAGGGGAGGAGCTGAGGCCAGGTCTAGGGCGGCGGGAGGCCCCGTCTGGACAGACGTTCATAGTCTGTGCCCCGTGCAGCTGCTGGTAAACCCACACCCGTGACTGGTTTGGCCAGTTTCTAACGTCCTCCTCGGGAGCCTGGGGGGCTCGCTGGACTTGACAGATGATTCTGTCAGGCCTGCTGGGTGCTGTGCACCCTTTAGGGGCCAGGGGGCTCTGCCCTGGGCTGGCCTGGCTTCAGCTCCAGGTCTGTGAGACGAGGGCTTGTCCACAGTCCCTGAGGCCCGGGTAGGGAGCACAGCCTGGGCCTGAGGAGGAGGCTACCGGGAGCCCCCACCCACCGGGCCTCCTTGCTTCCTCGACCCAGTGATGCCTCCAGAGCCTTGAATGTGCTCTTTTAGTCAAGAGATTGGACGTCCTGAGAGGGACTTGTAAATTACAGCCACCCACCAGGGCCCACCATAGCGGTCTCCCTCCACCACCACGCCCTCCCCCCCTGGAACCTTCCATGGCTCCCACTGCCCAGAGAAGAGTCTACATGCCCAGGCCTGGCTGACACCCCTTCCTGCTGCTCCAGTCTTAGTTCTTAAAATTTCCTTAACCAAGCCCCAGGCCAGTGGGTTGTCTCAGTCCTCACCGGGTGGAGAGTCCAGCCCCTGAGTGAGCTGGTGCGGGGGGGCAGGAGGAACCGGGCCTGGGCCCCCCATGATTCATGCATCTCATCTGTGCCTGGCACGCCACGCCCCTTGCCCCTTGGGGAACAGGGAGACACCTGTGACTTAGGGACAGAGGTGCCTCAGAGCTCCCCTCGAGCCCCTCTCCACCGCCTCTCTGGGCTGCCTGCACCATGCTCACGCTCCAGTTGACCTTGGCATTCACAGGTCTGCCTGGCACTTTACAGTTTGCAAAGTGCTCTCTGCCCATTGCCTGACCAGACCTCACACCTTCTCTGGGCAGGGCTGATGCAGGTGAAGAAACAGAGGCTCAGAGAGAGAGTGACCTGCCAAGGTCCCACAGGGACTTGGGTCCCCTGCTCACTCCTTCCCCCCCGCCCTGAGCCTGCAGTAGCACTGATGGGGAGTCCTCTCTAGAGTGGCCATGGGAAGCCATCAGTGGGAGAGGCCCACCTCAGGGGAATGGAGACCCCACGTCGGGTGCCCCCAGGCCTCGTCTGACTGATAGAATGGTTAATGTTTAAACCACAGCGAGGAATTCCCCCTCCCCATTTCCCCCATGTACACACACTTCCTACAAGCCTGAGAAAATGGGGAGATGAGGAGGGCCCCCTCCCCCCTGCCCTGGCACCCAAGGGTCCATGGTGGCCTGGAGGGCACTGCCAGGAACCAGGGGCGAGCTGAGCAGACGCCCCAAGAGCAGGGCAGCTGCAGGCGGAGTCCTTCCTACCGTGACATCTCTTAAAATAGTGCTGGTGGGTTTTGGAGCGTTACACGAGACTCACTATAAAGCTACAGCGATGCACGACACACAGAGCTGTAAAGCTACAGTAATCCAGGCATGGGGCACTGGTGAGAGAACAGACAAATGGGCCAGTGGGACAGGACAGAAGCCCAGAAATAGACCCCTGTAAATGCAGGCCGCTGACCTTTGATGAAGGAGCAAAGGCAACTGAAACAAAGGAAAGTCTTTCCAACAAATGAGGCTAGAATCGCTGGACAGTCACATGAGAAAGGGAGTCTAGATGCAGACCTCACCCCTCCACAAAAATGGCCTCAATGTAAAGTGTAAAACCGTAAGATGCCTGGGCTTCCCTGGTGGCTCAGACGGTAAAGAATCTGCCAGCAGTACAGGAGACCCACGTTCGATTCCAGCTCGAGAAGACCTTTGAGAGTCCCTTGGTCTGCAAGGAGAAGGAAATTAACTCAGAATATTCATTAGAAAGACTGATGCTGAAACTGAGGCTCCAGTACTTTGGCCTCCTGACGTGAAAAGCCGACTCATTGGAAAAGACCCTGATGCTGGGAAAGATTGAAGGAAGGGGAGAAGGGGACAACAGAGGATGAGACGGTTGGATGGCATCACCAACTCGATAGGCATGAGTGTGAGCAAGCTCTGGGAGTTGGTGATGGACAGGGGGGCCTGGCGTGTTATCGTCCACGGGGTCTCAGAGAGTCAGGCACGACTTAGCGACTGAACAGCAACAGCAATAAGACTCCTAGATAATAGCACAGGAGAAAAGCAAGATGGTTTTGATAAAGGCAAGGGCTTTTTAGATATTGCACCAGTGGTATGATCCATGAAGAAAATAATTGATTAGCCAGACTTCGTTAAAATGAAACACTTCTGCTCTGTGAGAGACAACGTCAAGAGAAGAAGACAAGCCACAGCCTGGGAGAAAATATTTGCAAAACACAGCGGACAGGGCTTCCCGATCCACCAGGGAACAAGTGCTGGGTTCCTGGTCTGGGCAGATCCCGTGTGCTGAGGGACAATTAGGCCAAAGCTCCAAACCACCAAGCCCATGTGTCGCAGCTACTGAAACCTGCTCGCCCTAACGCCCATGTTCTGCAATAAGAGAAGCCGCCGCAGTGAGAAGCCCGCACCCCGCAACCAGAGAAAGCCCAGATGCAGCAGCGAAGACCCAGCACGGCCAAAAACTATTAATTAAAAGAACAGTCTCTTTAAACACCTGATAAAAGGCAGGTATCTTAAACACACACGCAAAAATTAAATATACAAAAAAAAAAACAAACCCACTTAAAACTCAACAAAAAGAAAGCACGCAGCCTAATTTAAAAAGTGGACAAGAAGTCTGGAAAGATACCCTCACCAAAAAGGATACATAAGCACATGAAATGGCTGTTTCACAGCCCACCTTGCGGAAAATAAAGCATATGAAAAGATGTTTGTCGTCATGCAAATCAAAACAGCAATGAGATACCAATACACACCCATTAGAACAGCCGAAATCCAGCTCTCCGACAGCTCCAAATGCCAGCGAGGACGTGGACCAACCAGAATACTTGTGCCTTGCCGGCAGGAGGGCAGATCGGCGCAGCCACTTTGGAGGAGACTTTGGCAGTTTCTTATAAAGCTAGACTTACTTTTACCGTATGTTCCAGCACTCAGTCTCCTTGGTATCGACCCAAAGAAGTGGAAAGCACGCCTGCATAAAAGCCTGCACCTGGATGCTTCTAGCAGCCTTACTCATAATTGCCCAAAGTTGAAAGCAAACAAGATGTTCTTTGAAGTGCGAGCGCATACACAAACTGTGGTCCATCCAGACAACAGGACAGCTTTCAGCACTGAAAAGAGACGCGCTGCCAAGTCATAGAAAGGCGTGCAGGAAGGGACCCTGAGTGCACGTCAGAGAGTGAAGGAAGCCGGGCTGAAAGGCTTGTAGTTCAGTCTGACTCGTTGTGACCCCATGGACCACAGCATGCCAGGCTTCCCTGTCCTTCACAATCTCCCAGAGTTTGTTCAGACTCCTGTCCATTGAGTCAGTAACGCCATCCAACCATCTTGTCCTCTCGTCCCCTTTTCCTCCCGCTTTCAATCTTTCCCAGCATCAGGGTCTTTTCCAATGAGTCTCTTTGCATCAGGTGGCCAAAGTATTGGAGCTTCAGCTCCAGCATCAGTCCTTCCAGTGAATATTCAGGGTTGATTTCCTTCAGGATTGGTTGGAACTCCTTGCTGTCCAAGGGACTCTAAAGAGTCTTCTCCAGCATCACAGTTCAAAAGCATCAATTCTTCAGCACTCAACCTTCTTTATGATCCAACTTCCACATCCACCCATGACTACTGGAAAAACCATAGCTTTGACTATATGGACCATTGTTGGCAAAGTGATATCTCTGCTTTTTAATATGCTGGCTAGGTTGGTCATAGCTTTTTTCAAGAAGCAAATGTCCTTTTATTTCATGGCTGCAGTCATCATCCACAGTGATTTTAGAGCCCCCAAAATATAGTCTGTCACTGAAAAGGCTACATATTGTATGATTCCAACTCTATGTCATTCTGGAAAAGGCAGAAGTATGGAGACAGTAAGAAGACCAGTGGTTGCCAGGGGTTAAGGAGAAGATGAGATGAGAACAGGTGGAGCACAGAGGACTTTTCGGGCAGAAAAAGCACCCTGTATGTTCCTGTAATGCTGGATGTGTGTTCTTATATATATATATTTGTCCAAACCGGTAGAATGTATCTGGGCTTCCCAGGTGATGCTAGTGGTAAAGAACCCAGTTGCCAACACAGGAGACACAAGAGAATCCGATTCGATTCTTGGGTCAAGAAGTTTCCCTGGAGGAGGAGATGGCAGCCCCCTCCAGTACTCTTGCCTAGGAAATCCCATGGACAGAGGAGCCTGGAGGCTACAGTCAATGGGGTTGCAAAGAGTCAGACACAGTTTAGCAACTTAACACAGTCAGGCACAAGCACACAGAATATATGACACTGAGTGAACCCTAATGGCAACTGTGGGCTTTATTAATAAACGTGCATCAGCATCGGCTCATCAGCGGTGACAATGTGCCTCACTAATTGTAGATATTAATAACAGGGGAAACTGTAAGGGTCTGGAGAGAGGTATAAGGGAGTTTTGTATTTTTCCTCAATTGTTTTGATAAACCATAACTGCTCTTCTAAAAAGTCTGTTTAAGAAAAATGGAGCATTGGACTTCCCTTATGGCCCAGAGGTTAAGACTCCATGCTCCCAATTCAGGGGCGTGGGTTTGATCCCTGGTTGGGGAAGATCCTACATGCAGAATAGCCAAAAAAAAGGGGGCGGGCAAGGAGCATTACATGAGTTACAACCACACACAATATCTTGCAAACACCACTTTTGTTTGTTGATGTACACTTTCATTTTCAGCTTTTCTGGGGCACCGCCGACCCCAGAAGTGTATCATTTGAGATGCACCGTGTGAAGTTCTGATGAAGCACACGTGGGGTGGTGATTATCCTGATCCAGGTAACTCACACGTCCCTCCCTCACATAGTCATCTTCCCTGGCAAACACAGAGCTGAATACAGCATCTAGACAGCTGAAGGGACAGGCCGTGTGACCCTCCCTGCAGGGGTAAAGCGGGCGGGAAGTGAGGGGCACAGCCCCTGGGGGGGACCGCAGCCAGGAGGGGCTCTGGGCCTCTGGGCACCGGCCTCTCTCTGCTCCTGGTCTGCGGGCGCTTACGTGCAGGGTTTGGTTTGTGAAAATCCGTTGAGCTGTACACTTCTGCGTCCACTTTCCTGTGGGTTATACTTCATTAAAAAGTTCCAGAAAAAATAGTGTTTGCGGCAGAAAACTGGAAATCCCAGAAAAGGAGAGGAAGGTGGTTCCTCTCGTCCATCCTCTGCCCATCAGGAGGGGTCCTCGACTCAGGGTTGGCGGAGCGGCTTGTGAAGGGGACGTCTACGCTGCAGATTGCCTGGCTTCCTAACCCCACACCTCGGGCCCTGGACCGGGTCAGGGTCTTCGTTTCCATGGGGCTCCAGCGCTGAGCCTGCCGGGATGGGTGAATCACTGCATCCTGGAAGGATGATATCTGGTTCGGGAAACTCCCACTCGGTACCCCTGAGGCCCAGCCCAGGGACAGGGGACTCGGGCCCTACCTACCGAGGGACCCCCACATTGATGTCCTGGGTGTCCAGGGGCAGGGATGGGCAAGGCCCCTGAGTCTGTCTCAACCCCGGGTGCCCCACCACAGCAGCTCTGAACAGACCCCACTGTGCCCCTATTCTAGGGAGGCGGGGGCCTGGNCGAGGGACCCCCCCACATTGATGTCCTGGGTGTCCAGGGGCAGGGATGGGCAAGGCCCCTGAGTCTGTCCCAACCCCGGGTGCCCCACCACAGCAGCTCTGAACAGACCCCACTGTGCCCCTATTCTAGGGAGGCGGGGGCCTGGCCGGGGCCAGGGCCAGGGCTGGGCCTGGGCCGGTGACATCATGGATCAGGCCTTGCCAGTTCCTTCCCGACCTCGGAAACCCCAACACCCCACTCCAGGAACTGGCCTGTGGAGTTGGCTTTGGCCAGCTGCCCCCACAGTGTGGCAGGGAGGCCCCAGCCCCACAAGTCCTGGCGGCCTGTCCCCAGGGCTGCCCTCCTTTCGGGGGCTCATGGGGAGCCTGCGCCCGTGTGAGAACCAGCGGGGTCAGCTCTCTCCGCCCCCGCCCCCGCCGCCCCCCTGAACAGCAAGGAAAATAAACAGCTGTCCGCCCCTCTCCACAACTGGAAACACCACCGGGCCCGCGGCCTCAGACCAAGCTGTGGGGCTGAGTCACCGGCCAGCCACCGGGGAGGGGGCAGACCCGGGGCTGCCCCGCGGAGACCTCAGGCCGGGCCGCCCCGTCTGGGCCCCACGCTCTGTCCCTCCTGCTGCACCCCAGCTCTTCCGAGCCTCAGCTCCCGACCGCCCCGGGCCTCCGTGGCTTCACTGGCTGACCCACGGGCGGGCCCGGCGCTCTTGTTCCGTCCATGATTGTGGACAGTGACCACACTGCCTGTGGCTCTGGGATCCGACCGAGGGCCACAGCCCGTGGCAGGCCTCATGGGGCAGAACAGGAGAGCAGACGTTTCAGAAAAGTCGTTCACAAAGGTGGAAGTGTGATGGGCCTCCCGGGGGGTCTTGCCCAGCTGGGGGGTCTGATGACCCTAGAGGTGCTGCGGTTTGGTCCCCAGGGTTGGCACCCCCTCCTTCCTGCCTTCTTCCCTTTCTCCTCCACCCTGTTCTCCGTCCTTCCTTCTCGTTCTCTGATAACCTTTTTCTGGGGCAGCACCCTCCTGACTCCAACCTGCAGTGACCTTTGCGGGTACCTGGCCGTCCCCAGGGGCTTATGGTGTGCTGGGCCCTGAGTGCTTGGGGGGGACCCCAATCCTGCCTGGGGATGGATCCACACAGGGACCAGTTGGAGGTCGGGGTGTGTAGCTAACAAGCTACCCACTGTGAGGGCCCCACGGCGGCTCCCTGCCCAAGGATGGTCTCGGGTGAGGCTGGGCCAACCTCTCTCCTGCAGGAGGCGTTATCCTAGGATCGAGATGGTGGCAGTGGAGGGTGTCAGCTGGGAAGGGGGGCCGGCCAGGTAGAGGGGTTAACCCCGAGCAAGCTGCAGGTGCTATGCGTGGCTGCACCGGACCGAGGGAAAATGTGCCTTTGGGGCAGAGTGTGGATGCTGGCCCAGGCGGCAGCAGCTCCAGGGAGACGAGCCAGGGCTCTCCCAGACTCCCCCACCCCCCACCCGGGGCTCTGCAGGGCGACGAGGGCGGGGCGGAGGCTGAGCAGAGGGCCCAGCGGGGCAGGGAGGATCAGAGGGCAACCGGAGTCCCTGCTGGGTTCCCACGCCGGACAGCGGGGCAGGTGTGGCCTCGAGGTCACCGAGCAGTGGGAGGCCAGGGAAAGCCCGGTGTCTGGCCTGGGCGGGCGGCGGGAGCATCAGCCAATTAACCTGCGATCGCCCGGGGAGACGCTAAGAGGATTTGCCTTTTGTCTGGCTAATTATTCCGCGTCTCCACTTTTCCTTTCCTGGGGAGCCCGAGCCCTTTGCAGAGCTTTAATTAAAAGGAAGCCGCTTTCTCAATTACCCCAAGGGTGGGGCAACCAGTGGAAACCCCAAGGGTCACCCTCCGGGCCGAGCAGAGTCTGGGGCGTCTTCCCAGGGCCTCGGATTATCACCGACGGGGAATCAGAGGCCCTCGAGGGGCCCACCCGTGCGGGCTCTCCTGGCCTGGTCGACCATGGCCTGCCAGGCCCCTCCGAGCTCTGAGGCGTCCCCATGAGAGGCGGGAGCCCTGTCAGCTCACAGGAGTGAGGTCATGGCTGTGACGGTGTCAGACAGGGAACCCGGGGGGCTTTCCCAGAGGCCCGGGACCACAGGGCCACTTCCTGGGCCCCTCAAGTCCCAAGGGGTGCCCCCACATCCCCTCCCCAGCCCTACCGGTTACCCTGATGGGTCAGAGAAAGTTCCCTGATTAGGGAGAATGGAACCAGACCATGAAAACCAGACCTCATCTAGACAGCAGCCCCCGGCGGGCACANGGCAGGCTCCCTGGTTCCAGCTCCTGCGGGACAGTGCTGGTGGGTGCGGACCAGGGCGGCTCTGGAGCTCAGGCTTGGGGCTGCGGGGCATGCGGGGACAGGCGCATCTTCCCCGAGCAGCGTGGCTCAGCCAGGCATGCGCTGCAGGCCCCAGACCCGCCGCCCAAGCCCTTTTAAGAATAAAAATAAATATTTGTGATGCGTGTTGTGTGTGTTGGGGTTTAATTTTCTTCTCCAGGCTAAAAATAGGCACCTCTCCCACCCCGGCAGGGGTTCCTGCCCCGCCCGCCCCTGGGCCGGGCCTGGCCTGGCGCTTGGGGCCCCTGCCAAGTTCTGGCTTAACGGCCGGTGACAGGCGCGCGCAGGTATCAGAGGACGATTACAGGATTGAGGTGCCCGTTACAGGGGCCCCGGGAGGCGCTTCAGTGCTGGGCCAGCCAGGACGCATCGGGGGTGGGGGTCCCCAGAGGAGCACACCGCCCCAGGCCCCCTTCACCCGAGGGTGATGGTGCCAGCACCACCCCCATCTGCACCAAGGAGAGGCAGCACTAGCTCCACCGCTCAGCGGGGGAGCGGGCACAAACGGGCTGTCCCGGCAGAAGCCGCGTCCCAGCCGGGCAGTGACCGGGGGGCCTCCGGGGAAGGGGCAGGGACCCCAGGAAAGGCATGAGAGAGGGGGGTGGGCCGGGGGGGGGCAGGGAGGAAGGACAGGTGATGGGCAGGCTCAGGGGGCTGAACGGTGCAGGGAGGTTCCGCCCGGAGGTCTGTTCACTCCAAGGCCACGCTGCCGTCCAGGGTACAGTGGGGGCGTGGACCTGGGGGGCCTAGGGGAGGTCGGTTGGCCAGACGATGGGGTGGGGTCTAGGGCAGGTGGCCCCAGGGAGTCCTCAGAGGGGAAGGGCAGTGTGGGGGACACGCTGGTGCCACCTGCAGGAGCCAGGGGCTGGAGGAGGTCTACGTCCACCCTGGCCCGGGAGACAGTAATTCAGAACCACGGACAGCCCTGTGACGATGAGAACCCCCGCTGGGGACAGGAGACGGGGCCAATAGAGTCCCTGAGCCCAGCCCCACACGGGGGCCAGCTACGGGTGAGGAGACCCCCAGAAGGAACCAGGGAGGGGCAAGGGCATCAGCTGGGGGGGGCTGGAAGGAGAGGGAGAGGTCGGGACCTGGGTCTCCCGGGCCCTGTGGCTGAGCCAGACAATGGTCTTCAAGGAAAGGTGTAAAGTGCGGTGGGCACACCAGGGCGGCGCTCCTGGGGCCTTTCCATGCAAACTGTAAAGTGCGGTGCCCACTCTGGTCTGGGCTGGCCGGGGCTGTGTGGCGTCTGTCTTCAGGGGGAGTTCCCCAGGGAGACAGTCCTGCTTTTCCCTGGGGATGGAGGAGGCGAGCAAGGAGGGGCTGCCCAATCCCACAGCTCTCCCACTGCCCACGAGCCTGTCCAGCAAGGTGGGGACCGAGCAGGGTGGGTAGCAGAGGGGCTGCCCCGTGTCCTTGCTCAGCTGCCAACCTGGGGGACACTTCTTCCCTCTGCCCCTCGGTTGGACGGATGGTGAGGAAGGGGAGGAGCAAGGTGGAGGGCAGATGAGTTCTGAGCGCTCCGCACAGGCCATCTTGCTGGACGCTCCTTGTAGGCCCTGGACAGGCAGTTCATCCTGTCTTACAGAGGGGAAACCGAGGCACAGTGGACCAAAGACACAAGGAGAGGAAAGGGCTGGTCCCAGAGCCCCTGGTGTCAACCAGCTCCCGGCCCCGCCAGCCACGCTCCACCCATGGATGGCCCCTGCCCTCCGTGCGGGGCCAGGCCTGCGTCCAGTCTCCTCCCCGACACCGAGCACCCTGCGGAGGCCCCCGTCCTGCACCAGGGGGGCTGCTGGCGCCCAGCTCGCCACCCACCAGCCGTCCCCTCTCTTCCCGGCCTCTGGCCCAGTGGGTCCCGCTGCCTGGGGCGCCCTCTCCATCTCCTGCCCTGGCCTCCGTCAAGCAGCAGCTTGTCCGCCTCACGTGGTCCACTCTGACCGCCCACCCGTCTTATGCAACCTGCCTTGGCTTCACCTCAGCCTTGTCTCCCTTCTCGCATGCTGGACCCTTCACGGTTTATGCTGTTCATTACATTTCTGATAGATGGCCTGTTGCCTCGTGGCCCCTCCAGACGGTCAGCTCCCCAAGGGCAGGACTTTCACTGCCTCCCTGGCGTCTGACACACGAGAGGGCACAGTGAAATTCAGCGAGCAAACGAGTGAGACCAAGTGCTTCTTGCCTCCAGAGGGGACTCCAGAGGAGGCAGAGGAGAAGGGGACCTGGGCACGGCAGGCCTCCCGGAGCCCAACACCATGCATCCCCTGCCCGCCTGGGCCCTGGCCCACAACCGTGACCTCCCCCCAGGCCGCAGAACCGAGATCCCGGAACACTAGACAGAAAGCACAGGTTCTCCACGTCTGAGAATCGTGAAACCAGAACGCCGCGGGGGCTGCAAGCCCCCCTTGCCATTGTGTGCAGGTCACACCATGCTTAAATTTCTCTAGTGACGAGGAGCTCCCTCCTTCCAGCAGCTTGGGCAGTGAGCAAGGCCTCTAATGTGGCCTGAGGCCCACCCTGCCCCGGACCTCCTAGGGCTGCCCCTCCGTGTCCTCAGTGAGCGGTGCTGGCAGGCCCTTTCCACCAGAGCAGGGATGGGAGACTGCCCCTCCCAGCAGCGCGCACGCCCCCAGCTCCTGGGGAGACAGCCCCGGTGACTCAGCTGCATCCACTCCCTCCCCTGGCGTGTTTGCCGTTGAGATTCAATCGATGCTCCTTCCCTGGGAACACAGGAGGGGAAGCGGGCGTCCAGGTCAGGCCCAGTCCGCGGGGCCAGCCCTGCTTACTCTGCCGGCAGCCAGCCGCCTCCCCGGACGGGTCAACAAGGAGCTCAAAGCCCTGGCTTGGCCTCAGCAGCTCAGAGCCGGGGGTGTGGGGTGCCAGAGTGGCCAGGNCCTCGGAGGCAGGGTGACCTCGACCAGCCTCGGGCAATGCTTCCTCACTGGCACACGGCCTGCGAGCGTGAGCCCGGCTAACCCAGGCCTGCTGTGCCCCAGGACAGCCCTCCCCACCCAGCCAGCAATCACACCTGGAGGGCTGGGGTGCACCCAGGAGCTCTGCGTCTCTCCCCCAAACCCCAGTTCTGGAGACAGGGCTGCCCTCTGCCTTGTGGACCCCAGTTCTGCCCTCTTCTCAGAAGGCACTGCCTCTCGGGGGCTTTGGGATGTCCCTCCTGGGGAGTCGCCAGGCTGTCAGTCCTGGGCTGAACAGTGACCTCCGAGACGGCCAGATCCACACGCCGAGCTTGCCCATCTTCCCTTATATGGAATGTGTGGTTGAGCGAGAATCCTGAGATAGGAGCTTTTCCCAGATTATCTGTGGGCCCTGAACGCGATCACAGGTGTCCCAGGAGGGGGCAGAGAGGCTGACGGGGCAGGGAGAGGTGGGGAGACGCTGGCCTTGAGGGTGGTGAGATGGGGGCGCAAGCCAAGGGTGCTGTCGGCCACCGGGGCTGGGACAGAGCCTCCCAGGGGACGGCCCTGCCCGCACCGTGACTTCAGACTTCTGCCTCAGTGGGAAAGCCGCCTGGCTGCAGAGGCTGTCAGAGCGGCTGCAGGAGAGTGTGCGCTCCCTGCCTCCTCCCCAGCACCCGGGGGAGCCCAGGCTGTGTCCTCAGTGCAGCGAAGACGTCCCCACACCCCTCGCCCCGGATGTGAGCACTGTGGGATGTCTTCCTCACACCCCGGTGGACGCAGGGCAGGAGCAGTCAAACTGGCATCCCCAGATAGGGCGTGTCTGGCGCAGTAAAGAATCCGCCTGCAATGCAAAGACCAGGGTTCGATCCCTGGCTTGGGAAGATCCCCATGGACAGAGGAGCCTGGCAGGCTACAGTCCATGGGGTCGCAAAAAGTTGGACATGACTGAGCGACTTTCACTTTCTTTCTCATTTACAAAGGTCTTCTGGTGGCTCGGACCGGCAAGAACCCGCCTGCACTGCAGGAGACCTGGATTTGATCCCTGGGTCGAGAAGACCCTCTGGAGGAGGGCACGGCCACCCACTGCAGTACTCTGGCCTGGAGAACCCCATGGAGGAGCCTAGTGGACTACAGCCCATGGGTCGCAAAGGGCTGGACACAGCTGAGAGCCAAGCACGGCACGGTGCAGTCCCCCGGCTGATGGAGGGCCCGTCCAAGGGCACGTCGGAGGAGACACCCCAGGAGGTCGGGGTTCCGGGGCTGCGGTGGAGAGAGGGGCATGGTGCCCCGGCAGGCTCCCTGGTTCCAGCTCCTGCGGGACAGTGCTGGTGGGTGCGGACCAGGGCGGCTCTGGAGCTCAGGCTTGGGGCTGCGGGGCATGCGGGGACAGGCGCATCTTCCCCGAGCAGCGTGGCTCAGCCAGGCATGCGCTGCAGGCCCCAGACCCGCCGCCCAAGCCCTTTTAAGAATAAAAATAAATATTTGTGATGCGTGTTGTGTGTGTTGGGGTTTAATTTTCTTCTCCAGGCTAAAAATAGGCACCTCTCCCACCCCGGCAGGGGTTCCTGCCCCACCCGCCCCTGGGCCGGGCCTGGCCTGGCGCTTGGGGCCCCTGCCAAGCTCTGGCTTAACGGCCGGTGACAGGCGCGCGCAGGTATCAGAGGACGATTACAGGATTGAGGTGCCCGTTACAGGGGCCCCGGGAGGCGCTTCAGTGCTGGGCCAGCCAGGACGCATCGGGGGTGGGGGTCCCCAGAGGAGCACACCGCCCCAGGCCCCCTTCACCCGAGGGTGATGGTGCCAGCACCACCCCCATCTGCACCAAGGAGAGGCAGCACTAGCTCCACCGCTCAGCGGGGGAGCGGGCACAAACGGGCTGTCCCGGCAGAAGCCGCGTCCCAGCCGGGCAGTGACCGGGGGGCCTCCGGGGAAGGGGCAGGGACCCCAGGAAAGGCATGAGAGAGGGGGGTGGGCCGGGGGGGGCAGGGAGGAAGGACAGGTGATGGGCAGGCTCAGGGGGCTGAACGGTGCAGGGAGGTTCCGCCCGGAGGTCTGTTCACTCCAAGGCCACGCTGCCGTCCAGGGTACAGTGGGGGCGTGGACCTGGGGGGCCTAGGGGAGGTGGGTTGGCCAGACGATGGGGTGGGGTCTAGGGCAGGTGGCCCCAGGGAGTCCTCAGAGGGGAAGGGCAGTGTGGGGGACACGCTGGTGCCACCTGCAGGAGCCAGGGGCTGGAGGAGGTCTACGTCCACCCTGGCCCCGGGAGACAGTAATTCAGAACCACGGACAGCCCTGTGACGGTGAGAACCCCCGCTGGGGACAGGAGACGGGGCTAATAGAGTCCCTGAGCCCAGCCCCACACGGGGGCCAGCTACGGGTGAGGAGACCCCCAGAAGGAACCAGGGAGGGGCAAGGGCATCAGCTGGGGGGGGCTGGAAGGAGAGGGAGAGGTCGGGACCTGGGTCTCCCGGGCCCTGTGGCTGAGCCAGACAATGGTCTTCAAGGAAAGGTGTAAAGTGCGGTGGGCACACCAGGGCGGCGCTCCTGGGGCCTTTCCATGCAAACTGTAAAGTGCGGTGCCCACTCTGGTCTGGGCTGGCCGGGGCTGTGTGGCGTCTGTCTTCAGGGGGAGTTCCCCAGGGAGACAGTCCTGCTTTTCCCTGGGGATGGAGGAGGCGAGCAAGGAGGGGCTGCCCAATCCCACAGCTCTCCCACTGCCCACGAGCCTGTCCAGCAAGGTGGGGACCGAGCAGGGTGGGTAGCAGAGGGGCTGCCCCGTGTCCTTGCTCAGCTGCCAACCTGGGGGACACTTCTTCCCTCTGCCCCTCGGTTGGACGGATGGTGAGGAAGGGGAGGAGCAAGGTGGAGGGCAGATGAGTTCTGAGCGCTCCGCACAGGCCATCTTGCTGGACGCTCCTTGTAGGCCCTGGACAGGCAGTTCATCCTGTCTTACAGAGGGGAAACCGAGGCACAGTGGACCAAAGACACAAGGACAGGAAAGGGCTGGTCCCAGAGCCCCTGGTGTCAACCAGCTCCCGGCCCCGCCAGCCACGCTCCACCCATGGATGGCCCCTGCCCTCCGTGCGGGGCCAGGCCTGCGTCCAGTCTCCTCCCCGACACCGAGCACCCTGCGGAGGCCCCCGTCCTGCACCAGGGGGGCTGCTGGCGCCCAGCTCGCCACCCACCAGCCGTCCCCTCTCTTCCCGGCCTCTGGCCCGGTGGGTCCCGCTGCCTGGGGCGCCCTCTCCATCTCCTGCCCTGGCCTCCGTCAAGCAGCAGCTTGTCCGCCTCATGTGGTCCACTCTGACCGCCCACCCGTCTTATGCAACCTGCCTTGGCTTCACCTCAGCCTTGTCTCCCTTCTCGCATGCTGGACCCTTCACGGTTTATGCTGTTCATTACATTTCTGATAGATGGCCTGTTGCCTCGTGGCCCCTCCAGACGGTCAGCTCCCCAAGGGCAGGACTTTCACTGCCTCCCTGGCGTCTNGGACCCTTCACGGTTTATGCTGTTCATTACATTTCTGATAGATGGCCTGTTGCCTCGTGGCCCCTCCAGACGGTCAGCTCCCCAAGGGCAGGACTTTCACTGCCTCCCTGGCGTCTGACACACGAGAGGGCACAGTGAAATTCAGCGAGCAAACGAGTGAGACCAAGTGCTTCTTGCCTCCAGAGGGGACTCCAGAGGAGGCAGAGGAGAAGGGGACCTGGGCACGGCAGGCCTCCCGGAGCCCAACACCATGCATCCCCTGCCCGCCTGGGCCCTGGCCCACAACCGTGACCTCCCCCCAGGCCGCAGAACCGAGATCCCGGAACACTAGACAGAAAGCACAGGTTCTCCACGTCTGAGAATCGTGAAACCAGAACGCCGCGGGGGCTGCAAGCCCCCCTTGCCATTGTGTGCAGGTCACACCATGCTTAAATTTCTCTAGTGACGAGGAGCTCCCTCCTTCCAGCAGCTTGGGCAGTGAGCAAGGCCTCTAATGTGGCCTGAGGCCCACCCTGCCCCGGACCTCCTAGGGCTGCCCCTCCGTGTCCTCAGTGAGCGGTGCTGGCAGGCCCTTTCCACCAGAGCAGGGATGGGAGACTGCCCCTCCCAGCAGCGCGCACGCCCCCAGCTCCTGGGGAGACAGCCCCGGTGACTCAGCTGCATCCACTCCCTCCCCTGGCGTGTTTGCCGTTGAGATTCAATCGATGCTCCTTCCCTGGGAACACAGGAGGGGAAGCGGGCGTCCAGGTCAGGCCCAGTCCGCGGGGCCAGCCCTGCTTACTCTGCCGGCAGCCAGCCGCCTCCCCGGACGGGTCAACAAGGAGCTCAAAGCCCTGGCTTGGCCTCAGCAGCTCAGAGCCGGGGGTGTGGGGTGCCAGAGTGG
This sequence comes from Raphicerus campestris, assembly GCA_006410735.1. Taxonomy (NCBI): domain Eukaryota; kingdom Metazoa; phylum Chordata; class Mammalia; order Artiodactyla; family Bovidae; genus Raphicerus; species Raphicerus campestris. Next base: position 300,703 of record SJYW01040254.1, read on the forward strand.
CCAGGCCCCTCCTGGGTCTGAGGAGGACCCGGGAGCCGCCGGAAAACAGGGCGACGGACACCCGGCCCCCCGGGCTCAGCGAAGGAGGGGTGAGGTGGCGGGGGAGCTGCTTCAGGAGGGGCTCAGCGCCCAGCCCTCCTGCCCACAGCCCTCCCAGCCTGGTGACTCCTGTTCGAGAGCCTTCTTTCTTGTAATGGGTTGGGCATGTGGATCGTAGTTCCCCAACTGGGAATCAAGCGCGTGCCCCCTACACTGCAAGTGCAGTGCCTTAGCTGCTGGACCACCGGGGAGGTCTCACGGAGAGACTTTTCCATGGAAGAGAAGGCGTGGATTGCAGTTCAGGTGTCAGGGAAGCCAGCTGACTTTGGCTGGAAGGCCCAGATCCAGGATCCGCGGTCCGCGATGGCCCTGAGGAAAGGAGACGCAGGGAGTGCAAGTTCTGAAAAACCTGGAAACCATGAGCCTCAAGGGCCAGGCTCCCTCCTGTCCACCCAGAGCCTTCTGTAACCTGGTCAGCAGTGGGGCAGCTGCCCAAGCTCCACTCTCCCCACTGCCCAGCCCCCGCACACTCCAAGCTCTGCGTCCCTCCAGCCAGCCAGCCCCCGGTCCCGCCCGAGACCCTCACTCGCCTCTGCTCCTGACCCCAAAGCAAATCTTTCCCTCCGGTCTCACTCGCAGCCCCTCCCTTCCTCCCTTCTCTTCGAGGCCTCCTCAAGGGAGATTAGCCGACAGCCCCCAGGGCTGGTTTCCTTGCTCCCACCCCTCCGGCCTCCGCTGCAGCCTCCAGGATGGGGGCAGGGAGGAGGGATGAACGGACCTGCTGTTCATCATTCTGCCCCTGTCCTGGTTTGAAGCTATTAAGGGACCTGATTTCAGCCTCAGCTCTGGGCCCCACCAGGCCCAGCCAGGCCCCGGGCCCCAGGGAGATGAGCAGTGATGGATGAGGGGACAGAGGAATGCGGGGAAGAGTGCCGTGCTGTCCTGTCCTGCCTGGAGGAGAAGGGGAACTCAGGAGCCAGCAGTGAGGGTCTGAGCCAGAAGCCAGGGGAGGGACTTGGTCAAATGCCCCCAGCCCACTGCGGGCCTGGGGACCNGGGGAAGAGTGCCGTGCTGTCCTGTCCTGCCTGGAGGAGAAGGGGAACTCAGGAGCCAGCAGTGAGGGTCTGAGCCAGAAGCCAGGGGAGGGACTTGGTCAAATGCCCCCAGCCCACTGCGGGCCTGGGGACCCGGTGAAGCAGCAGAACAGCCCCCGTTGTGGGCCAGCCCCCACAGCTCAGGCAGGGGGCTTCCAGAGCTGCAGACCCCTGGAAAGTCCTCCTGCCTGGTCTTACCAGCGAGACCCTACGCTGGGCTAGTGTGGGTGGACTGGAGTCCTAGGGACCACCCTGGAGCCTGAGGGTGGGTGGGCCGGCCACCCACAGGGGACGAGCGAGGCCACCTGTGCCCAGCACCTGGAGGGCGCCCCAGCCTGGCGCTGGCCTCTGCCTGCAGGTGGAGTAAGAGGACTCCTGATCCAGGGCTCGCATCTGGGCTGCTTCCTGGTGAGCCTGGAGGGCTTGCTGTTCCTTGGCGTCCCAGGAGGCTGCAGGATCCCAGTTGAGCTCAGGGCAGCATGCCACCCAGACCTCAAGAGGACAGGCCAGCCAGAGGGGCCAGCCAGGCAGTTCTGCCTGGGCGTGGCTCACCCCTGGCACCCTAGGAGCAGTGCCCGCCCAGGGCAGGCTGCAGGTAGGCCCTGACTCCCCCTCTTGCCAATTCATTTGGCAAAGCACCTGCCACAACCCAGGCCTCTGCTGGGCACTCCTGGGGGTGCCAGGCCTCCCTGTGGCCCCCTGTGTCCTCAGACCTACAAGATTCCCAAGATTCCTGGATGCTCAGGCCAGGCAGCTGAGTCCCCAGGTCCTACAAGACCAAGGACCTGATGAGGAGGCAGGGGCATCACAGAGAAGGGAGGTGGGCACAAGTTCAGACTGGGAGGGGGAAGGGCAGGGGTAGCCGCAAGTGAGATCCAAGGTGACGATCAGCTGAGCCTCCCGGCTCCCAGGGCCCATGCCCCAGTGCCGTGCCTCCCAGGAGACATGCTCTGCTCAAGGGCCCTCAGCCTGCCTGTCTGCCTGAGAGCCAGGAGCTCGTCCTCACTCACCTCTCATGTCCTCCTGGGCTCCTCAGACTCCCTAGACCACAGCCCTGCTTGCCCCAGGCCCCTCTTCCCTTCACCAGGCCTGTGACTCTGCCCTCCTGACTCCTCCCCACCTCCCGGCTCTAGGAAGTAGGAAGTTCACCCAGGTGTCTAACCCAGATCCTGCCTGCTGCATTTTAGCCCAGTCTTCATCATTCTGTGCTCAGTGAAGACAGCTGCTGTCATCTCCTCCCCAGACCCGCTGTAGTTGTTCTCTTCCCATTCATCTCTGTGAGGCCTTGGACTAGGCCCCGGGGCCTCAGTTTCCCCTCTTGGGGGTTGGCATGGAGCTGGGTAGAGGGAAGACGCCAGAGATTTGAGTTCAAATCCCGGTTCTGCCTCTCACAGGCAAAGGACCTGGGACAGAACCCTCTATTCTCTGCGCCTCGGTTCTCCCATCGATAAAACAGAATTAGCACCAACCTAACTAGGGAAGCGATTCATGGGGTCGCAAAGAGTTGGACACGACTGAGCAACTGAACTGAACTGAACTAAGGAAGTGGTTGTGGGTAACCGTGGGCCAGAGCCAGGCACTGGCATGAGGGGGGGGCCTGCTCACTTCCAAGGGACCCCAGCCTGTTGGGGAGAGGGCAGTCATGGCAATGAGACCTCTCTGCCCATGAGGACGGAGAGCCAGGATGGAAGGTGAGGGAGGGCCGGAGCCCTGGCAAGCTTGCTGGGGGAAGGTGGGCGTTTTGGGGAAGAGGGTTGCAGGCCAAGGAGGGAGGAGACACAGCTGCAGCAAAGGCTGGGCGCGACGCGGGGGTGAGGGGGGGCTTTGCGTGTGGATGGGGCAGAGTTTGGCTGTAGAAGATGAGACAGAAGATCAGGAAGGGCTTCCCAGCCCGCAGCAAGGAGAGAGCCTCTATCACCACGGCCACAGGACCCCTGGAGACTGGTCGCTGGACAGCAGCTGAGTGGGCAGCCCTGTGGGGAAACAGGGTGGGAGGCCTTGTTGCCAAAGCTTGGCCTGAGAGCAAGGTGTGGGCAGGAGCGCCCCCCAGACAGAGAAAGCAGGAACGCTGGCCTGGCCAGACAGCTGGCTCCCCTGCGTCCACTCTACAGAGGGGGACATTGCGGCTCAGAGGTGTGGGCGAGCCAGTCCAAAGCCCTTTCCTCTCTCCCAGGCTGCCTCAGCCCGGTTACACCCCTGGAATGGGCTGCCTTGCTTAGCGCAGGAGAGAAGCGAAGGCCTGGAGCCCCCAAGGGGCAGGGGCAGGCTTGAACCACCGCCATCTCCAGGGCCAGACGGGGCCTCCAGCAAGGCTGAATGAGTGAATGAATGAATGAGTGGGTGGTGGAGACATGCCCCCAGGACTGCAGGCACTCTCCATCCCACCCCAGCGTCCCCAGATCCGGCCCAGGGAAGCCCTCGTGACCCATCAGCCTTGGTGATCCTTGCTGTCTCAGGCACAACAGTAAGGCAAGCCCACAGAAGCTGTGTTCTGTGCAAGTTCAGAGGCAGGACGGGGCTGCACACCTGGGGCCCACAGACAGAGAGGGGGGCATGGGCGTCACTCGGGGCTGTGGGGGTGCCAGGCTGCCTGGGTAATGCTTCTGAAACATCAGCCTCAGAGGTGGCGCCTGGGCTGGGGTTGGGGGGTCTGGGGGCCCCCAGACCAGGCCGGGCCGTGTGGGCTCCACGCCTGGGGCAGGGCTCCTTGGAGGGTGTGTTGGGCGGCCCTGGGAGGCCGGGGCTGGGGTTGAACCGTGGCCAAGCAGCGAGTACAGTCTGGGCGCTGGGGCTGGGGCATTCTCAGAGCTCTTTCCTCATTCCTGGCCCTGTGGGAGTAGCCAGACCCTGGCGTTCCACGGCCGCCGCCACCACGGACGCACTCACCGTCTCGTGGGGATCAGGGGCCTCCCGCCAATCTCTCCAGGCCCCCGGGGCCTGGTTTGGGGCCCTCCAAAGGGCCCCTGAGTCCTGGCCCCAGCCACCTCCCACTCTGGGATGGGGACGCTGATGTATCTGATTCAGACGCTGATAAATTCGGGGGCAGGGGCGCTAGAGGCTGTGCCCAGGGTGGGGGCGCCGGGAGGGACAGAGTTGAGATTTCAGGTCCAGGGCTTGCCCTATCTCCCTCCCTCTCCACACCCTGAGGGGCACGTCCTCCTCCGAAAGCCCACCTGGGGGCCCCTCCCTCTGGATCTGGGCCTGGGTGCCCAGGCAGATGGGGGCTATGTGATGCCAGGCTGCCTCGGGACAGCGGGCAGTGGCCAAACCGGCCCCACCGCATGCCTCCGGCCCTCAGCAGGAATGCCATTCATCCTCCCTGCTCACAGGGCCTCTGGCAGAAGCAGTGAGGCCTGATGGCCAGCCAAGGGCCCGCGGAGTTCCCAGGGACCTCAGGCTGCCCGGCCTCACTTGGAGAGGGCAAGAAGCGCCCCGGGGCAGGGGGGTCATGGAGTCAAAACCCCCCAGATACAGCTGGACAGACCCACGGGGACCCTGAGGACAGATCCCACTGGGATCAGAGGGGGAAGGAGACACAGAGGGAGACAGATGGCCAGGGCCTCCCACCTTCAGCTCCCCCTTCTCCCAAGAGCAGCCCCCTGACACCAGGCCATGACCCTCCTGCCCCTGTGGCCTGACCCAGGCTGTCTGGGGAGGCCTCAGAGCCTGTGTCCAGCCCTCCAGCTATGGCCCTTGCTTGGTGGGGACAGGCCCAATGTGCTTGGGGGCAGGCAGGATGAGAACCAAGCCCCCGCGGCGAGGTGTGAAGGACGGGGTAGGGGAAGGGCCATCAGCACAGCGCCAGCTCTGCCCACACAGCAGGGTCCAAAGGGTGGGGGGCCTTGTCTTCAGGGGACTGCTCCTGCATCCCTCTCCCACCCCCGAGGCAAGGGCTGCAGAGACTTCACACACTCGCTTCTCTGATTCCAGCTTTATTGGAGCCGAGCGCTCCCCTCCCGGGGAGGCCAGACACAGCCCATCAGAAACCCGCCAGCTCTCCTGCAGGGGGCGGCCACCACAGGGACACACAGCGCCTCGGCTACCAGCGTCCCTGCCTGGCCACACGACAGCCCCGCCCCACCCGAGGGAAGGGTGCTGTCCTATTAGGGGAGGGCGGGGTCTCGGTGGGGGCCACCAAGTAGCCGAGGGACAGTGCACGTGACTTGGTGGCATCAGGGGCCCCAACGGTCCAAGGGCCGGTTTCAAGCAGAAGGAGGAGCCTAGCTCGGGGACAGCGCGGCCATCCCCCCGCCCCCCAGTACCCAGTGTAGGTCACAATAATTTAAAAGACACTATAGACATTTCGACGCTATATAACAATATAAGTTAACCAGGTTTCTTGGCAGAGGATGCTAGTGTGGACTCAGCGGGGTATCCTGGGACCTGGGGTAGGGGATGGGAAGGGGGCTGGGGGGCATTCACAGTGGCCTGGGAGCTCCCAGGACAGCAGCTGCTGGTGGCATGTCCTGGCACCGTGCGGGCAGACAGGGTAGACACCAGGGCCAGGGCCCAGTGTCACTCACCCCAGGCTAGTGTCCAGTCCACTTGTCTGGTTAGCGGCCTAAAGACCATCTCCACGGGATTCTGCGAGAAGAGCCTTAAGCTCAGGACAGGGACGAGCGCACGGACGGCGGTGCACACGGACGGCTGTGCACACCGTCCTTTCCGGCCCCGGACACCTCGTGCCTCGGTCTTCCCAAGGTGGGCAGGAGTACTGGCAGAGGGCATATCCAGCGCTGAGCCTCTCCCCCCCGGCCCACAGCTTAGAGTCAAGCCAGGACCCTTTTCCATTCCTGTCTCCCCGGTTTCAGGGTAACCTAACCTCATGGAAGGGTCTGTGTGGGGTGGGGACCACGGATGACTGGAGGGCAGCCATCTGCTGGCGCAGCAGGTGGGACCCTGGTGGAGCAGTGCCCTGGATCTGAACTTTCTCAGCATCAGGGTCGGGATGAAAGGACCTGAACTGGGCAAGGAGACCACCAGAGAAACCCTCAAAGGCACCGCAAGGTGGGGCGTGGACCCCATTCAAGCTGGCAGGGGGAGGAAGGGCACAGCCAGAGTTTTCAAGGCCTGGGACTGCCTGTCACCCTGGGTGTCCCCAGAGCACACCCTTCAAGGTCAGGAGCCCTGGGATGGCCGTCAGGGAGCCTGAGCCCAGGTGAGAGGCTCCACTCATAGCCTTGTGGGGTCTCCCACTAGCGCTTGAGCTCCTCTGGGCCTCAGGGTCCCCATCTGTCAAATAAGACAAATGCCCCTGAACTGTCCCCCTGTCCCACCAGCCTGCCCCGGCATGGTGCTGTCCTGGGGGTCCAGCTGATTCCAGGGTGGGAGGGGGTTCTGTAAACCAGGGGGCGTCGGGCTGGTGGCGGGCTGGAAGAGCGACAGCACTCAGGGATGCGGCACTCCTGGAACCTGACGGGGGTGACAATCTGATTTGCTAGATATGATTTTCAAAAGAAGGGAGCAAGGGGCCAGCCTCACAGCCTCTCCGCAGTGCCCCCCGCGCGGCTCACATGGAGACTGCGTGCACTGGCCACCTCCCCCGGGACAGGGCCGTGCACAGGGATACTTCCGCGGGTACCCAGGGGCCAGAGGGGAAGCAGAGGGCGGCAAGGGACACACTAACAGAGCACAGAGTTAGACCGGCCATGCCTTAGTGTTAAAACCCTCTCCAGATACTAAGAAAACATAAATAATTTTTGTCGACATCTGCCCAGACTGCCCCGGAGCCCAGTGATTGCTGAGGCCTGGGACGAAGTCTTTCTGCGTCCTGTATCACCAGGCTGGGAGAGAAGGACGCGCGGAGTCTTGTCGCTTTGCTTTCCGAGTATGTGTGTGTCCTTGAGGTTCACTAGGAAATGCACTGGGCGCCGCTGGGGACACTCACGCCGTCGGCCTCGCCCTCTGGACCAGCTGATGGGCACTGTTCTGCCACAAGAGGGGACTGGCGTGGCATGAGAGAGCCACTGGTGGGCCAGGAAAAGGGGACCGCCCCGTGGGAGCTCTCTCGCGCCTGGAGCGCCCACCTCCTGCACACACGTCGGCCCTTGCGGTCAGGCGGGCGGGAGCAGAGACGCCAAGGGCGCGGGGCGGGGCGGGGCCGCGG
>SJYW01040254.1:341471-372367 GCA_006410735.1 Raphicerus campestris
CATCTCCAGGGCAGGCTGCCCCGGGCTGACCCCCTCAGGAGAGGGGCCGCCCAGCAGAAGCTGGGGTCCCGGGCAACGCCCGACCTGCCCTCCCAGAGCCCTGGGCGGGACAGGAGCCCCTGGAAGGCCAGCCCGAGCCTGGCTCCGCGGAAAGGCCGCTGCGGGTGCGAGGGCCCCGCTAGGTCAGAACAAAGGCCTCGGGCGCGGGTGTGCCGGCGTGTTCGGACCTGGCAGGGCTGTTTCCAGCCCTGTGTTTATGACGACGGCTGGGAAGAGCTTAGCGCAGAGACACTGACTCAGCCAGGAACCAGTGGGGTGGGGGCCGGGTGGGGCCGGAGAGGGGCGCAGCAAGGGACAGAGGGATGGAGGTGCAGACAGGGGGCAGGAACCAGCAGAGCCTCCCAGCAAGAGGGACCCGGAGAGGGCGACACACGCGGGTCACAGGCGGGCCCGTGCCCACCCGCTCACCCACCCAGGCCCAGGGTCCAGGTGGCTCGGAGACGGCCACGCGTGCTGAGCACTTCCAGAACCCTCACTCCACTGCCTGGACCCCGGGAGGTCGTGGGGGTGGATTCAGAAAGAGGCAACAGGGAGCAAGAGAGCCTCTCTGCCATCCCCCAGGGGGTCCAGGCCGGGCCCCCTTTCCCAGAACCCTAGGTCGGGCTGCCAGGGGCCCTGGCGGGCCAGGGGCTCTGGGCTCCTGAGTCTTCAGGTGCACAAATGGGGCTCCGGGGCTCGGCAGCTTCGAGACCCCTGTGGGCTCGCCTGCTCCCGACTCCTGCCTCAGTCCACGTGTGCTGGGACACAGCGCAGGCAGGGAGCACCTGCCCAGGTCCCATGACTGGGCCAAGGCTGGGGCCCAGGGGCCAGGCTGGAGCGTGGCAGCTCTGAGGGCCACACGGCACTGCACCTACCCTGCTGGGGGACCCCAGGAGCTGGTGCAGCCAGGGGTGTCTCCTGGCCTCTCTCTCCACCTACACGCTGCGGGTAGGGGAGGTGTTCTCCCCGCCGTCCAAGCTCGTGGGAGTCTGAGACCCAGATTGGGTGGGGGTCTCAGAGGACTGGAGGAGCCTGCCGGCTGGCAGCGACCCACTGGCCTGCTTCAGCCCTGGCAGCCTCACTTGGNCCCCCAGGGGGTCCAGGCCGGGCCCCCTTTCCCAGAACCCTAGGTCGGGCTGCCAGGGGCCCTGGCGGGCCAGGGGCTCTGGGCTCCTGAGTCTTCAGGTGCACAAATGGGGCTCCGGGGCTCGGCAGCTTCGAGACCCCTGTGGGCTCGCCTGCTCCCGACTCCTGCCTCAGTCCACGTGTGCTGGGACACAGCGCAGGCAGGGAGCACCTGCCCAGGTCCCATGACTGGGCCAAGGCTGGGGCCCAGGGGCCAGGCTGGAGCGTGGCAGCTCTGAGGGCCACACGGCACTGCACCTACCCTGCTGGGGGACCCCAGGAGCTGGTGCAGCCAGGGGTGTCTCCTGGCCTCTCTCTCCACCTACACGCTGCGGGTAGGGGAGGTGTTCTCCCCGCCGTCCAAGCTCGTGGGAGTCTGAGACCCAGATTGGGTGGGGGTCTCAGAGGACTGGAGGAGCCTGCCGGCTGGCAGCGACCCACTGGCCTACTTCAGCCCTGGCAGCCTCACTTGGACCTTGAGTTCAAGTCTGGCAAAGGCTTCTGTTAAGGAGGCTTGGAACCCACTGCATTGGGCCCCACCCCTGGGTTACATGGGCAAACAGACTTGGGGGAGGGAAGGACAGGGCCAGGGCCACCCAGGAGCCCCAGGCCGGTCTGGATGGGGCTGCAGGTCTCCTGGGCAGGGCGTGAGTGCTCAGCTGGCCCCTACTTGTGGCCAAGGCGGCGCCTTGATTTTCCCAGCCGGGACCTCTCTGCGCCTCTCGTGATGACGGCCCTACCAGCTGCCCATTCCTTTTGGACGCGTCCTTCCCCAAACCTCCTCACCCAGCCCCCAGCTGGTCCCATCGGCTCCACCCTCAGACTGTATCCCAAGCCTGTCTGCTTACCTCCTCCACCTGGCAGCCCATCAGTGTTTCTTACCCAGACCCTTCCACAGCCTCCCCATGGGTCTCCCCGCTTCCACCACACCTCTGCCATCAGCAGAGGGTCCTTTCCAATATCTGTCACAGCAGCACCTTCCAGGGGCTCTTCGTCTTCGTAGAATAAAATGTAAACTCCTCCCTGTGGGGTGTGGCTGTCTCTCCTCCATCAAACCACACGCCCCCAGCTCATTCTCTCCGCAGGGAGCATTGCTGCTCCCTCTGCCTAAACACGGTTTCTTGCGTCTTTGCCCAGCTGGCTTCTCTTGTGGTTTAGAACTTACCTTCGGTATCCTTGTCTATTTATTGTTTTGGCTGTGTGGGTCTTCGTTGCAGCACATGGGATCTTCCTCTTCGTCGTGGCAGGTAGGGTCTTTTTAGTTGCGGCATGTGGGGCCTAGTTCCCTGACCAGAGGTCGAACCTGGGCCCCCTGCATTGGGAGTGCAGACTCTCAGTCCCTGGACCACTAGGGAAGTCCCTGCAGCCTCCTTCCTGCGAGGGGCCTGCACTGGCCACCCTCCACCCAAGTGCCTCCCTGCACCACCCTGTCCGGCTGCCCCTCCGCGGCTCTGACTGAGGCTGCTGCCTGCCCGCCCTGTGAACCCCCTCCAGCCCATCAGTCACCTGGGCTGTGATGCGCCGGTCTTGCCCTGCTGTCTGGTGGCCTTGGGCTTGGGGGTGGGTAAGGGCTCCAGTCCGTGGGGTCGGTGAGGAGGGCGGACTGTGCTTGGTACTGGGGAGACATGTGGATGGTAAGTGCAGGGACTGAGGGAAGGAGGGGTGAAATGGAGTAGGGTGCCTGGGTCCCAGGCCTGGTCAGAGAGGCGGGAGACAGTGCAGCTTCCCCATTCTGGTGGGTGGAGAGTGGTCCGAGCATGGACTCTGGGGTCCGGGGTCAGATCCCAGCTCTGAGGTCAGCCTGCCTTCCGTGTGGCCTCGGGCTGGTCCCCTGCCACCTCTGAGCTAAGCGCCCTCACTGTGAGGGGGGACCCCATGAAGGTTTGAATCAACCAGCACGAGTTGTGTGCAGTCCGCTGGAAAACCGCTGGAGGGTTTTTTGTTTGTTTTTGGTTGGGGGCAGTTTTTTCGCTGTATTTTTTAAAATATTTATTGTATTTGACTGCGTCGGTGCAGCACGCAGGGTCTTTCATCTTCCTTGCAGCGTGAGGGATCACTTTTGGTTGCGGCATGTGGGATCTATTTCCCTGACTAGGGATCGAACCTGGGCCCCCTGCATTGGGAGTGTGGCGCCTCAGCCACCAGGCCACCGGGGAGGTCCCTGCTGTGTTTGTATAACAGCTTTATTCAGGTATAGGTCATCTCAGCGCAACACATGCATTTAAAGTATACAGCTCAGTGGTCTTAGTGGAGTCATCGGCTGTGGGACCGTCACCACAGGCAGTCCTAAGAGCGACGCTGTGCCCCACGGCAGCCACCCTTCAGGCCCCTCGCCCTCGGCAACGCTCGCTGCTTTCTGTCCCCGTGGACTCGCCTGCTCCGGGCATCTCACACCAGCGGCATGGTCTGGCCGCTGGGAGCCCCGCGTCTTCAGGGCTCATCCACGCAGCAGCCTGTGTGCGTGCTCTGCCCCTCTGTGTCTGCCGTGTTTCCTTGTGTTGAGGGACCGGGCTTTCTTCATCCGCTGATGGGTATCTGGGTTGTTTCCACCTTCTGGCTGTTGAGAATCATGTGCCATGAGTATTCACATACAAGCTGTTGCGTGGACACGTGTTCGTTTCTCTTGGGTACGTATCTAGGGGAGGGGTTGCGGGGTTGCAGAGTCACTCTGTATTTAACATTTTGAGCAACTGCCAAACCGTTTGCATAATGAACGCACCATTTTCCATTCCCACCAGCGGTGCGTGAAGGTTCTGGTTTCTCCACATCCTCATCAACACTTGCTAGTGTCTTTTTATTTTAGTCATTATAGTGGGTGTGACAGAGGACGAGAGGGTTGGATGGCATCACTGATTCAGCGGACATGAACTTGGGCAAACTCCAGGAGATGGTGAGGGACCGGGAAGCCTGGTGTGCTGCAGTCCCCGGGGTCACAAAGAGTCGGCCACGACTCGGCCACTGAGCACCAGCAGCAGGGTGGGTGCGGCACGCTCGGCGTGGCTTTGGTCTGCGCTCCCTTGACGGCTAATGATGTCGAGCATCTTTTTGTGGGCTTAATGGCCATTTTTATTCCTTCTTTGGAGAACTGTCCATTCAGATCCTTTGCCTGTTTTTAATTGGGTGGTTTGCCTTTTTATTACTGAATTGTAGAAAATACTGTGGTTTTTCAAAGCAGGGAAGTGCAGGATGGCAGAGAGGTGGGGTTTGACAGAACCAAGCTGTTGGCCATAAGCACGGGCACACGTTTGCTCACACTCATGGGAACTGCATTTATGCACATGTGAGTCCAGGCATATACCCAGGACACGTGTGAGAACACAGGCAGCGGTACACAGGATGCCCGAACCTGTGTACACCATGGAGAGTCCGTGTGTGGTGTGTGCCACACATGTGGACATGAAGTGCAGGTTAGCAACCCTCTGTGTGCTGGGCCAGGCCTGCCCCTGGGACCACACATGGGTCCTCTGACATGGGGACTCAGCCATATCAGAGCAGTTACCCTTATTATCCTTATTTTGCAAAGTGGGAACACTGAGATATTCAAAGGTCCCTTGATTGGTCCAAGGCCACCCAACTGGTCAGTTTTAGGGTCTAGACTTGAACTCGAGGGCTCTGACTCTGAGGTCCCTCCCTGGGACCTTCGACTTTGACCTCACCTCAGTCATTTTGGAATGTCAGGTCTGGGTTCGCCCACTTCCTGAGCCCCTGGGTGACTTCGGGCAGCATGCTGTCTCAGTCTGGGCCTCAGACTCCTTGTGGAGTGGCACTGGATGCCCCCCAGGCCCTCCCAGCTCCTCTTCTCAGAGGGGACAAGCTCCTTTCTCACCGTGCCTCCCCAGGCCCGCAGCTAATCAGGTCATCATGAGCTCAGTTAGTGCTGGCCATGGCTTTCTGAAGATAGCGTGCCAGGCCCCTCGGGATACTAGGACGTGGGATGTGGCTTAAGAGGACCATGAGCTAGGTGTGTGTGCCTGGGGCCTGGGGCGGGCCGGCAAGGGAGCTCTGTCCTGGGAGCGCGAGAGGAGCCCTGCTCTGCCAGGCCCCCTCTTACCCTGGAGCCACACTTGTCCCCAGCGTGTGCGTGAGTGCAGTCGCTCAGTCACGTCTGACTCTCTGCGACCCCACAGACTGCGCCCCGCCAGGCCCCTCTGTCCATGGGATTCTCTGGGCGTGAACACTGGAGTGGGTGGCCATCTCCTCCTCCAGGGGATCTTCCTGACTCAGGGATCAAACGTGTGTCTCCTGCACTGCAGGCGGATTCTGCACCACTGAACTACCAGGAAGCCTGTCTCCTCCAGTAACTGCTCACAAATCACTGCCTGGCCCCTGAGTGGCGAGTGCCTTGGTTTACCTATGGGTCAGTGGCCTCTGAGGGTCAGCTGTTCTGGATTCATCTAGAGTATGTATGGAGGGGCAGCTGGGCAGGCTGCCTGGGAGGAGGCTGCAGGTAGCACAGAGAGGTGCCCATCCCGTCCTGGGGCCCCGAGCAGCACCTGGCTGTCCGTGGCCCGCCTTGGCCCCCTCATTTGGTGACCGTGAGGGCAATGCCTATTCATATTGTTTGCTCTTTGAGCTCTCCTGGGACTGTGGGGCCAAAGGGGCACAGGCTTTTGTGACGCCTGGGGCTGCGCAGCAGGTGTGAGACTGCAAGTCCAGGGCTTTCCTGCCTGCTTCTCCCCGCGTCTGCCCGAACCTCCCTCTCTGCTTCCTGAAACCTCGGGCTGGGGCCCCTGTGTGGCTCACAGAGCCCACCTTGACTTCCCAAATGCCAGACAGCCAGCCAGACCTGCTGCTGGCTCTGGGGTCTGCAGGTGCAGATCCATCTAGTGTGGGCTCCGGATCCCAAGCGGGGCCCCTGGGCTCCCGAGAGCAAAGAGTGCCCCCCAGGACAGCGGCTGGCCCCACACAGACTGTCCCTGCTGCCTCCACCCAGCTCCCCACCCCCATCACCAGCTGCATCTGGAGCAGCCGCTGTGCTCACGCGTCCGTCACTGCTGCTGCCTGAGCAAATCACTTCCCGGCACTGAGGCTCAGTGTTCCCATCTGTGAGATGGGTCTCATCCAGAGGAGTTATTCCATGGGTGGTCATGGAGACAGAAGGGGATGAAGCCTGTCGCGCGTCCAGCCCCTGCCCTGCTCACGTGCAGGCTCAGGGAGTAACGCTGCGGGGTGGGGGCACACAGAGGAGTCAGACATGGATCCTACCCACCACCCCTGCAGCCTGCGGCCACCTGGCAAGAGCCAGGGGAGGGCATTTCACCCCAAAGCGGGGCTTCTGGAAGCAGGGGTCCTCCTGACTGCGTTCAGAGCCTGGGTGGGCTGCAGGCACATGGGCAGGCAGGCAGGGCTCCATGAAGAGGGAGCCAGTGTTCTCCACGCAGGCGGCAAGGAATCGGGCTGCTGCTTATCCCAGCAGAGCGGTGTGCCTGGGGGTACAGCTGCACCTGCCCACAGGCGACCAGCTGTTGAACTTGGACAAGCAGGGCTTCAAGGAGTGGTGGGTGAGACAGGTGGGCAGGGCTGGAGGGCTGGGAGTCCTAGCTGTTTGCTGGGACAAGGCGCATGGGTTTGAGGGGCTTCCCTCTAATCCAAGCCCTCCTCCTTGTCACCCTGGAGGACAGGCAGCTGCCCTGGTGTGATCTGGTAGGGGAGGGGCCCATGTCGTCCCTCCAGGCCAGGCACACTGTGAGTCAGCCCCGAGTCAGCGTCCAGTTCTGTGAAATGGGGTGACAGAGCCCTTGCATTAAATGAGATGCGCCTGCAGAGCGCGGGGGTAGGGGTGAGTGATCCCCTCCATCCCAAACCCCACGTGACTCCTCGGCTCCCCAAACCATGCCTCCCTCATGCTCACCTCCCACTTGTCTCCATGGTGAGATGAGAGGGCTTGGCTCATTAAAACCAAATAAAAAAGGAATTAGCGGGAGTGGCAACCGGGTGAGTAACTGATGAGTAACTGGGTCTGAGCTGAGCACGGGCAGAAACCAGGCTGGAGCAGAAAAGATGGGAGGGGGGGTTCTGTGAAATGCCCTCCAAACACGCAGCCGGCCCTGGCCTGGGCACCTGCTGGCCTGCTTACGGTGGGGAATGTGGGAGTCCCCCTCTGGCTGCTGCTGGGGAGGAAGGGCATTTGGGAAGAATAGGCTGGAGGGTGCCAGGGGTCCAAGGCCCCCAAGGGCACGCCCACATCCTGCTCGCTCAGGCAGGGCTTGGTTGTAGGACTTTTAACTCTGTGGGCCTGGCCTCCTGGTGGATTACACAACCAGAGGAGATTCCTCACCCCGGCCTGGTGCCCCGCACACCCACTCTGAGGCTAGCTCCGCCTCCCCAGGGCTCCCAACCACTGTTCACCTGTTGGTCACCACCCCCACCCCCGACCCCACTGCCCACAGAGGGGAAGCAGAGGCAGAATCTCGCCCCTCCAAGGGGCCGTGCTTCCTCTTCCCCGGCCTCCTCCTGCCCAGATGCCCGAGGGCAAAGGGCCACAGAGGGGCAGGACGGCCTTCGTGACCTACGCCCCAGGCCCTCCCTCTGCACAGCTGGGCTTGGATTCAAGTCCTGCTTCAGCCATTAGCACCTTGTTTCACAGCTTCCTGATAGCTCAGTCGGTAAAAAATCTGCCTGCAATGCAGGCGACCTGGGTTCAGTTCCTGGGTCAGGAAGATCCCCTGGAGAAGGGATAGGCTACCCACTCCAGTCTTCTTGGGCTTCCCTTGTGGTTCAGCTGGTAAAGAATCCGCCTGCAGTGAGGGAGACCTGGGCTCCATCCCTGAGTTGGGAAGATCCCTTGGAGAAGGCAAGGGCTACCCACTCCAGTATTCTAGCCTGGAGAAGTCCATGGACTACAGTCCGTGGGGTTGCAAAGAGTCGGACACGACTGAGTGACTTTCACTTCACTTCACTTCACAGCTTCTGTGTACCTCGGTGTTCTCACCTGTGACATGGGAATCAGGATAAAACCTGTCACATGATCGTCAGGACAGGGTGATGAGAACACATATGAAGGGTCAGGGGGTGCTGGTGCCGTGAGAGCCGGTGAGGAGGGAAGCACAGCTCCGCTGATCTGCTTGCTAAATAGTTCCAGGAGCCCCCTCCCCCCGCAGCCAGCGTGAGCTCTAAGATCTTAAATCCCGCAGCTTCTCGCTCACCCCCACACCAGCAGAAAGTGCCACCTGCTTCACGGGACATCTCTGGCCCCCTGCATGGTGGCTCCCTGGCACCTCGGCCACCTCTTTTTTCATGACTGTTGATCTCCTACTCCTGGCCCAGGAACACCAAACTGTTGCACACCTCTGCACCTGCTGTACATGCACCAGGAGCGTGCACCCACCACACACACCCCACACACAACTATACGTACACACGCTCACATACCTGGACACCACACACACATTCACACACACCACACACATATTCACACACACACACACCATGATGAGTTAACACATGCTTCTTGTTAAGACTTACTTTAAGATGTCACCTCTTGCAGGAAGCCTTCCCTGACTACTCCACCCCACCCCCAACCCTGCACCAAGAGGCCAACTGAGGAATCCTTGGAGATTCCGTGGTTCCTTGTGCCCCTCCATGCAGAGCTCTGTGGTCGCCTCCTCTCCTGGAACCCCACAAGCTCACTGCCACCTCCCCTGCCCATGCATGCCCATGCGTGAGAGTCAGCAGGCTCTGCTGGGCTCAGCGACACCAACACCAACAGGAGTTCAGGCGCCCACTTCACACCGCGCTTTCCCTGCCCCTGTCTGTCTGGTGCTCCTGGCTAGTGGCCTGGGTGGTGTGGGACCAGGGCGCCTCCGTGCTTCTCCAAGAGCCCCTCACCGGGCTGAGGCTGACTTCTGACCAGGCAGTGCCATCAGAGTGGTCCCCAGGCAGGAAGGGAAAGTGTAGGCAGGACGGGCCCGCCTTGGAGGAGGGGCGGATGAGCAGCAAGGCCCTGGGAAGGCCGTGCCCTTTGCAGCCCCTGGTCTTTCTGGGGAGGAAGGGATGTTAGACACCACCCTTCCCTCAGCTCTTCTCAGAGGATGAAAGTTTCCAGGAAGCCATGGCTCCCTCCGAGAGGCAGAGGCTGACCAAAGCCTCCTCCGCCCTGGGCCCCTGAGACCTTGGTCCTCATCCTGAATGGGAGAAACCCCAGGAGCAGGGACCCTAGATAAGTGAGCCCCCAGGGTGAGCCCCCAGAGTGTAGGTACTCGCTGAGGATGAGTACCCCCACCAAGGGTGAGCCTCCTAGGGGAGTGGAGACCCCCTCTGGATGAGCCCCCCTCAGCCGGTTGGTGGGTGAGGAGGCGAGCCCCAGAGCACACGGCCAGCACCCAGGACAAGGCCGGGCAGGCAGTTGGTACTCAGTGGATGCTTGTGGAATGGACCTAACTTGACTCTCAACCCTCTCTCAAGCTGGGGGCACCATGCCAGCCCCCAACAACAGGGACAGTAGGCAAGCACACGGGGCACATTTGCACTCTTGGGGCACAAGCGCTGGGCTTGTGCAAGGAGGGCTCCTGGGTTTCCAGGCGCGCCCCCCCCCCCCGCCCCGAGTCCGACTGGGCCACGCCCTGCTGTGGCTGAGAGCACTACCATCCCCGAGTCCGACTGGGCCACGCCCTGCTGTGGCTGAGAGCACTACCATTCCCGCTCACCAGAGCCGGGCTTTGGTGCGCTCAACACCGCTGAGCTCCAGCACCGTAGCGGCAGGTGCTGGGGACCACACAGTCCTGGTCGTGGCCCTCAGGGAGCCTCTCTGCTTGTGGGCAAGGTGAGGGGCTTGTGGGCAAGCCCCCCCTGAGANTAAACACGGTTTCTTGCGTCTTTGCCCAGCTGGCTTCTCTTGTGGTTTAGAACTTACCTTCGGTATCCTTGTCTATTTATTGTTTTGGCTGTGTGGGTCTTCGTTGCAGCACATGGGATCTTCCTCTTCGTCGTGGCAGGTAGGGTCTTTTTAGTTGCGGCATGTGGGGCCTAGTTCCCTGACCAGAGGTCGAACCTGGGCCCCCTGCATTGGGAGTGCAGACTCTTAGTCCCTGGACCACTAGGGAAGTCCCTGCAGCCTCCTTCCTGCGAGGGGCCTGCACTGGCCACCCTCCACCCAAGTGCCTCCCTGCACCACCCTGTCCGGCTGCCCCTCCGCGGCTCTGACTGAGGCTGCTGCCTGCCCGCCCTGTGAACCCCCTCCAGCCCATCAGTCACCTGGGCTGTGATGCGCCGGTCTTGCCCTGCTGTCTGGTGGCCTTGGGCTTGGGGGTGGGTAAGGGCTCCAGTCCGTGGGGTCGGTGAGGAGGGCGGACTGTGCTTGGTACTGGGGAGACATGTGGATGGTAAGTGCAGGGACTGAGGGAAGGAGGGGTGAAATGGAGTAGGGTGCCTGGGTCCCAGGCCTGGTCAGAGAGGCGGGAGACAGTGCAGCTTCCCCATTCTGGTGGGTGGAGAGTGGTCCGAGCATGGACTCTGGGGTCCGGGGTCAGATCCCAGCTCTGAGGTCAGCCTGCCTTCCGTGTGGCCTCGGGCTGGTCCCCTGCCTCCTCTGAGCTAAGCGCCCTCACTGTGAGGGGGGACCCCATGAAGGTTTGAATCAACCAGCACGAGTTGTGTGCAGTCCGCTGGAAAACCGCTGGAGGGCTTTTTGTTTGTTTTTGGTTGGGGGCAGATTTTTCGCTGTATTTTTAAAAATATTTATTGTATTTGACTGCGTCGGTGCAGCACGCAGGGTCTTTCATCTTCCTTGCAGCGTGAGGGATCACTTTTGGTTGCGGCATGTGGGATCTATTTCCCTGACTAGGGATCGAACCTGGGCCCCCTGCATTGGGAGTGTGGCGCCTCAGCCACCAGGCCACCGGGGAGGTCCCTGCTGTGTTTGTATAACAGCTTTATTCAGGTATAGGTCATCTCAGCGCAACACATGCATTTAAAGTATACAGCTCAGTGGTCTTAGTGGAGTCATCGGCTGTGGGACCGTCACCACAGGCAGTCCTAAGAGCGACGCTGTGCCCCACGGCAGCCACCCTTCAGGCCCCTCGCCCTCGGCAACGCTCGCTGCTTTCTGTCCCCGTGGACTCGCCTGCTCCGGGCATCTCACACCAGCGGCATGGTCTGGCCGCTGGGAGCCCCGCGTCTTCAGGGCTCATCCACGCAGCAGCCTGTGTGCGTGCTCTGCCCCTCTCTGTGTCTGCCGTGTTTCCTTGTGTTGAGGGACCGGGCTTTCTTCATCCGCTGATGGGTATCTGGGTTGTTTCCACCTTCTGGCTGTTGAGAATCATGTGCCATGAGTATTCACATACAAGCTGTTGCGTGGACACGTGTTCGTTTCTCTTGGGTACGTATCTAGGGGAGGGGTTGCGGGGTTGCAGAGTCACTCTGTATTTAACATTTTGAGCAACTGCCAAACCGTTTGCATAATGAACGCACCATTTTCCATTCCCACCAGCGGTGCGTGAAGGTTCTGGTTTCTCCACATCCTCATCAACACTTGCTAGTGTCTTTTTATTTTAGTCATTATAGTGGGTGTGACAGAGGACGAGAGGGTTGGATGGCATCACTGATTCAGCGGACATGAACTTGGGCAAACTCCAGGAGATGGTGAGGGACCGGGAAGCCTGGTGTGCTGCAGTCCCCGGGGTCACAAAGAGTCGGCCACGACTCGGCCACTGAGCACCAGCAGCAGGGTGGGTGCGGCACGCTCGGCGTGGCTTTGGTCTGCGCTCCCTTGACGGCTAATGATGTCGAGCATCTTTTTGTGGGCTTAATGGCCATTTTTATTCCTTCTTTGGAGAACTGTCCATTCAGATCCTTTGCCTGTTTTTAATTGGGTGGTTTGCCTTTTTATTACTGAATTGTAGAAAATACTGTGGTTTTTCAAAGCAGGGAAGTGCAGGATGGCAGAGAGGTGGGGTTTGACAGAACCAAGCTGTTGGCCATAAGCACGGGCACACGTTTGCTCACACTCATGGGAACTGCATTTATGCACATGTGAGTCCAGGCATATACCCAGGACACGTGTGAGAACACAGGCAGCGGTACACAGGATGCCCGAACCTGTGTACACCATGGAGAGTCCGTGTGTGGTGTGTGCCACACATGTGGACATGAAGTGCAGGTTAGCAACCCTCTGTGTGCTGGGCCAGGCCTGCCCCTGGGACCACACATGGGTCCTCTGACATGGGGACTCAGCCATATCAGAGCAGTTACCCTTATTATCCTTATTTTGCAAAGTGGGAACACTGAGATATTCAAAGGTCCCTTGATTGGTCCAAGGCCACCCAACTGGTCAGTTTTAGGGTCTAGACTTGAACTCGAGGGCTCTGACTCTGAGGTCCCTCCCTGGGACCTTCGACTTTGACCTCACCTCAGTCATTTTGGAATGTCAGGTCTGGGTTCGCCCACTTCCTGAGCCCCTGGGTGACTTCGGGCAGCATGCTGTCTCAGTCTGGGCCTCAGACTCCTTGTGGAGTGGCACTGGATGCCCCCCAGGCCCTCCCAGCTCCTCTTCTCAGAGGGGACAAGCTCCTTTCTCACCGTGCCTCCCCAGGCCCGCAGCTAATCAGGTCATCATGAGCTCAGTTAGTGCTGGCCATGGCTTTCTGAAGATAGCGTGCCAGGCCCCTCGGGATACTAGGACGTGGGATGTGGCTTAAGAGGACCATGAGCTAGGTGTGTGTGCCTGGGGCCTGGGGCGGGCCGGCAAGGGAGCTCTGTCCTGGGAGCGCGAGAGGAGCCCTGCTCTGCCAGGCCCCCTCTTACCCTGGAGCCACACTTGTCCCCAGCGTGTGCGTGAGTGCAGTCGCTCAGTCACGTCTGACTCTCTGCGACCCCACAGACTGCGCCCCGCCAGGCCCCTCTGTCCATGGGATTCTCTGGGCGTGAACACTGGAGTGGGTGGCCATCTCCTCCTCCAGGGGATCTTCCTGACTCAGGGATCAAACGTGTGTCTCCTGCACTGCAGGCGGATTCTGCACCACTGAACTACCAGGAAGCCTGTCTCCTCCAGTAACTGCTCACAAATCACTGCCTGGCCCCTGAGTGGCGAGTGCCTTGGTTTANTCTCTCAGTGGACCAAAGCTTAAGCCAGCAGTTCTGCAGCCAATGGGTCCCACACTGGCCACTGCACCCCCCCACCAAGGGGTTCATTCCTGGGCCAGCTCTCCCCTCTGACCCAGCAATTCCACTCTGGGGTCTATATACCCAAGAAAACCAAGCACTGATGTCTGCCAAAGGACATGCGTGCTGGTCTCCAGCTCACACTGAGAACAACCACCCACCATCACCAGGAGGATGGCAGGCAAATTACGGCATATTCACCCCGCGGGGCGAGACCACTTACACCGGCGACTCTCTCAGACGCCACGCTGCGTGAAAGGCGGCACAACACAAATGCTGCTACACGGGAGAAGCTCCAGGCCAGGTAAGACTCCGCGCCAAGCCGGAAGCCAGGAGAGTTACCCTTGGGGGGAGGTGCTGACTGAGGGGAAGGGGTGCACGGGCAGCCTCCTGGGCCTGGAGCGCTCTCTGTCCCGAGCTGGGCGGTGCTCACACAGGTGCCCGTGCAGACAGACATGCGTCACACTGTCCATCCGAGATTTCTGTGTTCTAGGTAAGCTATACCTCAATTAAAAGAGTAAATTTTTGCAGTACAGCAAGTCCCCTACATACAAACCTTCACGTTGTGAACTTTCAAAGATGTAAACGCACCTGCCAGCCCCTGGATGCTAACTGTCGTGCCGACTACTGTACTTTTCAAGGTGCTGTGAAAGCGTCAGTTGCTCAGTCGCGTCTGACCCTTGGCGACCCTACAGACTGTAGCCCGCCAGGCTCCTCTCTGCTATAAAGCTGTCTTTACTGTTTGTGCTTCTTTTTTATGTTCGTATGGTTTATGTGAGAAGTATCGTAAACCTATTACAGTACAGTACTATATAGCTGATTGCGATAGCTGGGTACCCGGGCCAACTTTGTGGACTTACGAACGCACTCTCAGAACAAAACTCCTTCGTGTGTAGGGGTCTTGCTGTGCAAGACTTTACTGGGGTGGCCGAACAAGGCAAGAATGAAAAATCCAAGTTTTCTTACAAAAACTAAAATTAAAAAAACACCTTTAAGAAATAAAATGTGAATATTAGAGGACATGCCTGGTGGTCCAGTGGTTAAGAACCTGCCTTGCAATGCAGGGGGCGCAGGTTCAATCCTCGGTCAAGGAACTAAGGTCCCACGTGCTGTGGAGCAGCCAGGCACTCGGGCCACAGCTAAAGGGTCTGTTTCACAGTGAAAGGTCCTGCACGGCACAACTATGACCACAACACGGCCAGATAACATGTTTTTTAAAAACGTGAGCCTTGAAGCTGATTCCTGTGTGCGTGAAGGCCGCTCACCCCTCCTGCAGCACAGGCTTGTTGGGGCAGCTATGAGCTGGCCCCTCTGCAGGCGGAGCTGGGCTGGGCCACAACACAGCCCAAATCCAGGCTCAGAGGCTCTGGGGTCAAAGGGCACCCCCAGCCTGGCTCTGCTTAAGGCCCTCCCCTGCCTGCCCACCACCCTCTGCCTCTGCCTAGACTCTGTCCACTGATGTGGCCAGCCTGTGCCCACGGGGTCCTGGTCCTCTGGGAACCCTGAGTAGGGAGGCAGACTGCACCAGCAGCTCCCGGGGCAATAAGGAAGGTGGGCACAGGGACCCTGAGGGCCGTGGGGGTGGAGGGAGCCCTACGTGGTAGTGGGGGGCTGCACTGGGCAGGCCTGTTGCTCTTGGCCTGCGCCTGGCCAGCACTCGGGGCCAGAGGCAGAGCTGCGAACCTGCTAGCTGTCCTCTGCCCAGAGGAGCTGGGCCGGGCCCTAACGGGCAGCCTCCTCCCAGCACTCCCCACTAAGACCCCTGTGGAGGCCAGGCCCCTCTCCTGCCATGGCCCAGCCTCAGGACTCTTCGAGCATCCTTGCGAAACAACCTCAGGGATGCTGAGGATCCAAGAGGGGTCGACGGGCGGGAGCCAGAGTCTCCCCAGCGCTCAGGACTAGAACCATCCTGTCCTTCCCCGTCCCTGTGTAGGACACCCCTGCTGTGTTCAGGAGCCAGCACCCTCCAAACCCCGCAGCTAGTAGTCTAGCCTAAATCCTTCATGCTGTTGGACTCAAGGTGGCATGAGTGCCTGATGTGTGCTGGACTTGGCTCAGAGTCCCCTGAGTAGTGCAGAGGCGAATGTTATGACAATAATAGTAATAGCTGTTGTTGTTATTCCTCAGAATAAGCACTGAAAGGTCCCGAAGGTCCAACCACTTGCCCAGGAACTCAGGGAGGGAAGGAGGGAGGAAAGGAGCCTGGTCCCAGGTGGTCAGTACCTCATCACCTCATCCTTGACCCTCAAAGACAGTTAAAGGTTCACCTGTCCACCTGGAGAACCATCCTCCCCCATTGGTCCGCAGGGGCCGCATTGGGGGGCTTCCCCGGGGGGCTTCTGAAGGAGGCCCCCAAACTCGTGCCAGGCTGGGAGCAGGGCCTGAGTCCCAGGCCCTCCCCACACCGGCAGCCCTCTGCCACCCCTGCTGACTCACTCCCCACAGTGCGCTCTGTCCCGCCCGCCAGGCCCCATCCAGCTTCAGTGGTCCCTGTGGATGCCGCATGGACCTTCGAGTGAGCAGGACGGATGGGAACATCCGCTGGGGCCTCCCAGGGACAGGGACCCCACCCCCCGCACAGAGAGCAGGACGCTGCCACTGACATACCCTCGGCAGGGCGGGGGCCCAAGCACACCCCATCTTCTCTTCGACTCTTCCAGGTCCATAGAAAGCAGCCTGTGACAGTGAAGGGCAAGGAAGTCTGGCGTGTTGCCGTCCACGGGGTCGCAGAGTCAGACACAACTGACTTAGCAGCTGAACAAGAACCTTGCCACTTTACACACTGTTGAGCGGATGCCTGCCTCCATGTGAGGTCTAGCGCCGCGAGCCCCCGGAAGTGGGCTGGCTGCTGTGATTATGGGGGGAGGCCACCCCAGAGTGCCCTCCCCTGGGCCCTGATCCACTGGCACCCCTGTCTTCCTGCTGAGAAAGCCAGACAGAGATGGTGTCACTGCCAGCTCGGCCCACGTGGCAGAACAGCCTCTCAGGCCCAGAGGAAGCCTCAAGCCATCTGGTCCGTCCACGGGGCCTTAGGTGACGCCACACACGCGGCCGCTGGGCCAGGCACCTCCACCTTAGCATGCTGCTTTGCCTACAAATTCCCTGACAACCGGCCCGCAAGCCACAGCCCGGGCCAAAGATGCCTCCGCAGAGGGCAAACGCCTGCTGTGGCAGGGACCCCCGGCTCCCCCCTCACAGGACATAGTCCCGAGCACTCCATGGGGGCCTGGCAGCCAAGGACTTTCCAGAACCCAGACCTCATGACTTAGCCCAGATGGGCCTCCACACCCCAGACCCCTCCCAGAGCCACCAGAGCCAGGAGCGGGGGAGTTACGGGGGAGGGGGCAGGGGGACGACCTCTGACCCCTGTCGTCCCCCTGGGGAGGAAGCATGTACCTGTCTTGGGGAGGTGAGCAGTGAAGAAAGGGTTTTCCCGCAGGACGCCAGCCAGCCGGCCCCCTCTTCCCTCTGGGGATGCCCACCCCAGCCCCGGCCTGCCCCTCTGCCCCGCCCCAGCACCGGCTGGGCGTGGCTTCAAGGCCTGAGCCCCGCGCTGGACTGTTCCTCATTGGCCCTGGGTGCTGTCAATCACGAGGCTGCCACACCCTTATCCCTCGGGTCACCAGCTCTGAGCTCTGCCTCTGCACTTCACCCTCCGGTCCTTCTCCCAGACCTGCTGACCTCCCCACCTCAGAGACCCTCCTCCGAGAGGCCTTCCCNTGCTGACTCACTCCCCACAGTGCGCTCTGTCCCGCCCGCCAGGCCCCATCCAGCTTCAGTGGTCCCTGTGGATGCCGCATGGACCTTCGAGTGAGCAGGACGGATGGGAACATCCGCTGGGGCCTCCCAGGGACAGGGACCCCACCCCCCGCACAGAGAGCAGGACGCTGCCACTGACATACCCTCGGCAGGGCGGGGGCCCAAGCACACCCCATCTTCTCTTCGACTCTTCCAGGTCCATAGAAAGCAGCCTGTGACAGTGAAGGGCAAGGAAGTCTGGCGTGTTGCCGTCCACGGGGTCGCAGAGTCAGACACAACTGACTTAGCAGCTGAACAAGAACCTTGCCACTTTACACACTGTTGAGCGGATGCCTGCCTCCATGTGAGGTCTAGCGCCGCGAGCCCCCGGAAGTGGGCTGGCTGCTGTGATTATGGGGGGAGGCCACCCCAGAGTGCCCTCCCCTGGGCCCTGATCCACTGGCACCCCTGTCTTCCTGCTGAGAAAGCCAGACAGAGATGGTGTCACTGCCAGCTCGGCCCACGTGGCAGAACAGCCTCTCAGGCCCAGAGGAAGCCTCAAGCCATCTGGTCCGTCCACGGGGCCTTAGGCGACGCCACACACGCGGCCGCTGGGCCAGGCACCTCCACCTTAGCATGCTGCTTTGCCTACAAATTCCCTGACAACCGGCCCGCAAGCCACAGCCCGGGCCAAAGATGCCTCCGCAGAGGGCAAACGCCTGCTGTGGCAGGGACCCCCGGCTCCCCCCTCACAGGACATAGTCCCGAGCACTCCATGGGGGCCTGGCAGCCAAGGACTTTCCAGAACCCAGACCTCATGACTTAGCCCAGATGGGCCTCCACACCCCAGACCCCTCCCAGAGCCACCAGAGCCAGGAGCGGGGGAGTTACGGGGGAGGGGGCAGGGGGACGACCTCTGACCCCTGTCGTCCCCCTGGGGAGGAAGCATGTACCTGTCTTGGGGAGGTGAGCAGTGAAGAAAGGGTTTTCCCGCAGGACGCCAGCCAGCCGGCCCCCTCTTCCCTCTGGGGATGCCCACCCCAGCCCCGGCCTGCCCCTCTGCCCCGCCCCAGCACCGGCTGGGCGTGGCTTCAAGGCCTGAGTCCCGCGCTGGACTGTTCCTCATTGGCCCTGGGTGCTGTCAATCACGAGGCTGCCACACCCTTATCCCTCGGGTCACCAGCTCTGAGCTCTGCCTCTGCACTTCACCCTCCGGTCCTTCTCCCAGACCTGCTGACCTCCCCACCTCAGAGACCCTCCTCCGAGAGGCCTTCCCACCCCCCACCCCCGGTCCTCCGGGAGAGCCAGACTCTGAGCCTGACCCCTCAGGCTTTTCCTGTGCCATGTGGGGCAGGGTCTATCCACAGCCAGCCGGGAGGGGTCCCCACCATTGCCTGGCACCCAGCCAGACCTTGGACATGAGCCCCCTCCCCGCCCCAGCCCTGCCCTGCCCCCAGCTCCCTGGGAGGCAGGGACAGGCTGGCTGAGCTGAACCAGATCCCGCCTCCCTCCAGGCCCCCAGCCCTGGCCTAGCCCCGGGGGGCCCAGCAGCCCAGAGCTCCTCCAGCCCACGTTCCTGGCCTGGGGCGCTTTGTAGTTCTTCCTTCTCGGGCATCCTCCGGCAAAATATTTGAAGAATGTTCTAATTATCTGCGATCAGCCAGGGAGGCGAGCCTGGGTCCACTTGTCCAGGAAGTAACTGGGCAAATGCCTGGGAGGGAGGCACCTGGCCCCCACGCCCACCCATGGCTGTGTCCCCGCCAGCTCTTCCTCGGGTGGCCAGGGGTTGGCCCAGAACTTCCCAGCCACAGATGAGCCGGAAGAGGTTCTCATTTCTGGAGCCCAGGGGGACCCTGAGGGGCAGAGTTGGGGTAAGGAACACACGGTGGCCTCGGTGCTCCTGCTTGTCAAACGCAGACAAGAATGTCTTCCGGGTCAGGGACCACTCTGCAGACCCCTGGGCCCCCATCACAGCCCCAGGGCTCGGCACCAGCAGGGTCTCCACAGCCTTCCTGGGTCGGAGGGATCAGGGGGGAACAAAAGAGCAGGCTAGGAGGCTGGTGCAGCCAGAGCAAAGGCCCAGGGGTGCACAGGCCACCTGCCCCGCTCTTGAATCGGCCTTGAATCTGCTCGTCTCCTTCCCTGGCTGGGGTTCTAGGCTAGCTTGAGGGGAGGCATGTGACTTAGGGACGTCCCCGGACTTCGGAAACGTCCCCGGACTTCGGGAAGGCCACTCCAAGGCTACTCTTCTGAGACTCAGTTTTCTCATCTGATAATAAGGCACAGTCAGCCCTCTGCTGGCAAACGGCTTCTTCCTCTACTGGGTCAGGAAGTGCTTTAACCCCCAGGACAATTGGGGGGTGGGGGCGGATGTGCAGAGGGCTGGCTTACTGAAGTCTGCCAGACCATCTGAGGCATCCCTCTGCCTGCCCAGTCAAATGGCCTGCACCAGAAGGGAGGAGGGGGCCACAGGACAAAAAGACCCTCCTTCCCGAGCAGCCTCCTCCCTGCGTCCCTCACCAGCTGCCGCAGGCCTTTTCAGGGTGTGCCCTGCCAGCCCCCTTTCCAAAGGGGGAGACTACGGGGGCTCTCTGGGGGGTCAGGGAGCAGGGGTCCCTGATGGCCCCCGACCACGTGCAGGCCTCAGTGTCCCATCTGTGCAGTGGGGCTGGGTGGCCATCTAGGTGCTGCAGCTGGATCCTAGAGTGTTCTCCAGGTAGGGTGCTGTGTTGGGTTCAGCTCAGCCCCTGACTCTCCCTGGGAGCCTCAGTTTACCCATCCGTCCCCTGTGGGGAACGGTCCCCGCTCGCAGGCGGGGTCTCCTGCGGGCTGGCTCCTTGGGCCGGTCTGGGCTGCAGTCTTTCCAGGCCACTGCCCCGCTCAGCTCGCTGCCCGTGGTGTTCCGGGGAAGAGAGCGCAGCGTCCGCCCGCTCCCTCGCGCCCCCCCGGGTGGCGCCCCCCCCCCGCCCCGCCTTCCCCGCATAACTGGCATTCCTGGCTTGGCATCCAGGGACCCCACCCTGGAGAGAAACCGGGCGGCCTGAGAGTGAGCAGGCAGCGGGCAGGGGGTCCTGGGCAGGGGCTGCAGCCCCCAGAGGCAGACACGCACACCCCACGCGCTCCCAGGCCCTCTCTGGCCTGGGGAGCTGGAGGATCCATCCAGCCCCCAGTCAGCCAAATCTGTGAAGTCCGAACCTCACCTGGTCACTCAGGACATTGACCTCCGACCTCAGAAACATGCCGACCTCTGCTGGGCATGTGGGCCCTTCACGACACTCACTCCCAGGGTTCTGGCCACATTGTGCCACAGTTCCCCCTCCCGGCCACCCTGTCTCCTCCAGCAACCAGGCAAGATTCAAGGCCCAGTTTGATGCCCTCTCCTCCAAGAAGCCCACCTGGGTCTCTCCTCCATTATCCCTTTCTCTGCCCAACATGGGCACATCGACACCAGGCTCCTGAGGAGGCTTTAGGGGCTGCGACTCAGCAGCTCCGTCTGCCCAGCCCACCCTCTGCTGTGCCCAGACCTTCCCCAGGCCTGAGCCCTGACCTTTCTCCTCACTCCGCAAGGTGCAGGCGGAGATACTGATACCCAGAGGTGCCCGGGCACCTGAGGGCCCACGGCAAGCTGAGGCCCGAGCAGGCATGAGGCCCCCAGCCCGGGGCTCAGCCTCGGCCCTGATGCCCCAGACCTGTTGGATGCGGGGGCGCCTGCAGGCCTGGGTGACCAGGATGCAGTCTGAAACCTCAGGACAGACGGATGGACGGACAAGTGGGCGGGACAGGTGGGAGGAAGCTGGCAGGCTCCGCAGGCCTGTGGCCCGGCTGGGAGTCTGGGCGCCTAATGGCTTGGCCAGCGCCTCGGCCTTCCTAACCACCCTGGANCCTTCCCCGCATAACTGGCATTCCTGGCTTGGCATCCAGGGACCCCACCCTGGAGAGAAACCGGGCGGCCTGAGAGTGAGCAGGCAGCGGGCAGGGGGTCCTGGGCAGGGGCTGCAGCCCCCAGAGGCAGACACGCACACCCCACGCGCTCCCAGGCCCTCTCTGGCCTGGGGAGCTGGAGGATCCATCCAGCCCCCAGTCAGCCAAATCTGTGAAGTCCGAACCTCACCTGGTCACTCAGGACATTGACCTCCGACCTCAGAAACATGCCGACCTCTGCTGGGCATGTGGGCCCTTCACGACACTCACTCCCAGGGTTCTGGCCACATTGTGCCACAGTTCCCCCTCCCGGCCACCCTGTCTCCTCCAGCAACCAGGCAAGATTCAAGGCCCAGTTTGATGCCCTCTCCTCCAAGAAGCCCACCTGGGTCTCTCCTCCATTATCCCTTTCTCTGCCCAACATGGGCACATCGACACCAGGCTCCTGAGGAGGCTTTAGGGGCTGCGACTCAGCAGCTCCGTCTGCCCAGCCCACCCTCTGCTGTGCCCAGACCTTCCCCAGGCCTGAGCCCTGACCTTTCTCCTCACTCCGCAAGGTGCAGGCGGAGATACTGATACCCAGAGGTGCCCGGGCACCTGAGGGCCCACGGCAAGCTGAGGCCCGAGCAGGCATGAGGCCCCCAGCCCGGGGCTCAGCCTCGGCCCTGATGCCCCAGACCTGTTGGATGCGGGGGCGCCTGCAGGCCTGGGTGACCAGGATGCAGTCTGAAACCTCAGGACAGACGGATGGACGGACAAGTGGGCGGGACAGGTGGGAGGAAGCTGGCAGGCTCCGCAGGCCTGTGGCCCGGCTGGGAGTCTGGGCGCCTAATGGCTTGGCCAGCGCCTCGGCCTTCCTAACCACCCTGGACGCAGTCTGAGCAGCAGGTCTGGGGGGCACACTCCGGTTGGACAGTGGACAACGAGCCGTCCCCTCTGGGCAGACAGCGAGGTCCAGCCCCACCCCAGGCACCAAGCCTCAGGCCGGCCTCCCTCTTCCAGGAGCAGGTGCGGGCAGGGGCCTGCCTTGGCCACTCAGCATCTCCGAGTGACAGGGACTCAGCAAGCCCCTCCCACCCAGGCTCTCCTGTGCTCCACGGTCCACCCTCTGCTCTCCCCAAAGCTGGGCAGCCCCTCTGGGCCAGTCGCCCCTGCACAGCGCCCTCGCCACCCCCATCTCTTTAAAGCAGCCCTCTGTTCTGGACTGCTCCCTCCAAGGAGTCCTGGGCCACCGGGGCCTCCCCAGCCAAGGACCTCCCAGGAGCAGCCCATCCACCACCCGCACCAACCCCCGGCAGCATGGCTGTAATGCCCTGAGCAACTTCCTGGGGCCAGCCCCCTCAGGACACCTCCCTGAGTTCAGGGCACCTCCCTGAGCTCAGGGCTCCCCAGGGCTTGACCCAGGTGGCCCAGGGCCTGAGAACCAGCCCTGTCTCCTGTAGGACCTGTCTCTGGGCGGGACCTTGGCCCCAGCCGCCCAGCCACCTGGCGGGGATTTGGTCTCGGAACCAAGAGCAGGCTTGCAGCCTTTCTCCCCACTTCTGGCTCAGCCCCAGGCCCCGCCTGTCCCTTCAGCATCCTTCAGCTCCTGCCATTTTCTCCATCCCCCCCACCCCCCAACCAGAAGTCTCCAGAAGTTGCCAGGCTGAGCTGCAAGCACGGGGTGGCCCCAGGGGGTCAGCCAGAGCCTTCTCTCCTATGCCCACTGCTGGGGCAGAAGCTAGACGTCCAGGGGGACTCCCCAGCCACTGGGGTCATCAGCCCTCAGCCCCTGCCTGCTCCTGGAGCCACATGGAAGGAAATGGCTTCCATTTCCCGTGGGGGAGGGAGCGGGGGAGGGGGCAGGGAAGGCACAGTCCCTTACACAGCCCCCCTGGGAGCTGCGGCCGGGAACAAAGCCCTGCCTGACCACACAGCCCTGGGCCGGCATCTCCCGCCCGCTGTTCCCGGGGACCCCTGGGCCCTGGGCGATGAACCGAGAGTCCCTGTGTGCTCTGAACCCCTGGGAACAGGGGGAGTGGCCGAGCCCAAGGCGGCTGACCCCGTCCGGCGCACCACGACACCAGCTTCACCGCCAGCCTCGGGCTCCTGGCCCGGCCAGCCCCTGGGCACACGACCTGGGCCACCTCCAGGCCACCGCCACCCCAGCCCAGCCCATGGACCCGAGGCTCAGGAGGGTCACCATGGGAACCTGGGCAGGCAGGACCCCAGGCTCCACTCCCCGGGGGCGGTGGCACCACGAGAAGCCAGGACCCTGCCAGGGCGGGTCCCGGGGCCTGGCTTGTGGGGGCCGCCAAGCCAGCACTTTGCCTGCTGCAGAGTGACCCTGGGCAGCCAGGGACCGGGGACGCAGGACAGGCCCGGGAGGATGGGCGCAGCGAGGGGATGGATCCAGCTGCTTCCGGAGGGGGTGTCAGCAGCCCCTGGAAGCTCCCAGGTCTCCTGCCAGTCACCCTGGGAAGATGGGAGTCTGGGGAGCCTAGCTGTCATCCAGGCCCCCGGCGACGCCCTGGGCCCACCTGTGCCAATACACCCAAGGCCGGAAGGCCTCTGCCCCGCTGGGCAGGGGGCCCTGACCAGGTCCATGGGCCTTGCTGGGCCCCAGACATGCAAGCCGCCATCAGACCATCCAACCTGTGTGTACTGGGAACTGGCTGAGAGCCGAGTGGTGTGCTGGGCGCTGGGGGATCAGCGGTCAATCCCACAACCACAGGCCTGGCCTCTCGGAGCCTGGGTGCTGACAGGGCTCCCCTCCCACACTCTGCCTCCCAGCGGCCCTGCTGATCCGCCTCTCCTGGGCACCCCTCCCTCTGAGGCTGGCCGGACCAGCCTCCTCCCTTCCCCCACCAGCCACTCTGCACCCAGCGTCTTCCCTTAGCTCGGAAAGAAGCAGTTCACCCCTGCCCTGCAGCTCCCCAGGCCTGGGGCCCCCTGCCTGCCTCCACGCAGCCCTCGCTCCCCACTGCCCCACCCCACCCTAACCAGGGCCACCTCCTCGCTGTCCACGCCCCCCAGGACCCCACTCCCCTCTCCCAGTCATCTCGCTGCCATAGACACCATTCTCCTCTCCGGCACATTCTCTAGGACCCAGGTCAGAGGTCACCTTCTGGTGTACCGTCACTATTGATGGATTAGGGCTCCTGCTGTGGGTACCACAGGGCTTGGCTCAGTGATGGAGAAGGAAGCGAGCTTCCCAATTACAGCCACGCACATGACCAACATAGTCAAAGCTATGGTGTTTTCAGTAGTCATGTATGGGTGTGAGAGCTGGACCATAAAGAACGCGGAGCGCTGAAGAACTGATGCTTTCGAACTGTGGTGAGTGCACTC
Source organism: Raphicerus campestris (assembly GCA_006410735.1). Lineage (NCBI taxonomy): Eukaryota > Metazoa > Chordata > Mammalia > Artiodactyla > Bovidae > Raphicerus > Raphicerus campestris. The sequence goes on from SJYW01040254.1 coordinate 365,721, forward strand.
TTGAGAGTGCCTTGGACTGCAAGGAGATCCAACCAGTCCATCCTAAAGGAAATCAACCCTGAATATTCATTGGAAGGACTGATGCTGCAGCTGAAGCTTCAATATTTTGGCCACCTGATGCGAAGAGCTGATCATTGGAAAAGACCTTGCTGTTGAGAAAGACTGAGGGCAGGAGGAGAAGGGGACGACAGAGGATGAGATGGTTGGATGGCATCATCGACTCCACAGACATGAGTTTGAGCAAACCGCAGGCGATAGTGAAGGACAGGGAAGCCCGGCGTGCTGCAGCCCATGGGGTCACAAAGAGTTGGACAGGACTGTGACTGAACAAAAGCAACGCGGCCAGTCTTGTGCCCCTGGCACAGGGGCTGCGTGGGCGCTGCTGGTGTGCAGAGTGAGCTCGGAGTGCTGGGAGTCCGCCTGCTGGTGGCAGGAGGGCTGGAGGGGACAGGTGGTCCCTGAGCATCTAGGCCCATCACCTGGAGGGAGAAACTGAAGTCCAGAAAGAGGCAAGGCTGCCCGCAAGGCTGCCTCAAGTCCCTGGCACATGCCCACTCAACAGAGGTCACGAGCTGGCCAGCTAGGGCCACCTCCTCTCTGCTCAAGCTGGCCTCGGAGAGAAAGGTTGGGACCCAAGGCAGGGCAGGAAACTGAGGCCTTCTTGGCTCCCCGCACCCGCTGGGAAAGCATCCTTGCTGGCGCCAAATCTAAGGCAGCCCTCACTTGGACCCTCAGGACTCCTGGTCAGCGGACAGTGCTAACCAGCTGGGTTAGCTGGTTTCTCCACCCATGTGAGGTTACGGGCAGTGAAGTAGAGGGCAGGGGAGTTTGTGGCAGGCAGGAAGCCTACATCAGCAGGACGCCTTGAGGTGCAGCACAGAGCCTAAGAGTCAGGCAGAGTGCGTGTGTCTGGCTCTCTATAATCCCATGCGCTGTAGCCCCCCAGGCTCCTTTGTTCATGGGGGTTTTCCAGGCAAGAATCCTGGAGTGGGTTGCCATTTCCTTCTCCAAAGAGTCTTCCCAACCCAGGGCTTGAACCGGGGTCTCTTGCATTGGCAGGCAGATTCTGTACCAGCTGAGCCACCAGGGAAGCCCAAGAGTCAAGCAGATTCAGCTTCAATCTGGGCTCAGCCCCACTGAGCATGACCTAGAGAGTTACTCCATGCTCTGACCTTCAGCTTTCTCCAAGTTGAGGGCCTTTCCTAGCTCCCCTTTCTGGCAGGCCAGGAGGGAACAGATTCAGAGCAGGCCCCAGATGTGAGAGTAAGCCTTTCCGAGGAGCCCTGGTCCTGCAGAAGCAGAATGCGAAGCCCTGGTCCCAAGTCAGGGGCCCACGGAGCAGGTAGTGAAGGAATTCCCATTCAGAAGCGTTTTTTATCTGTTTTGCAGCTTGGTTCAATGAGGGCCTACGTCCTGGCTCTGGATTCCTCAGCAGCCTTGGCAACACTGCCAGGTGCCATGGGAGGGTGAATCCAGCCCCCACCCAGACTCCCACCAGGGTTTGGCCCCTTTACGGGTCCAGTGGGCATGGCACTGGGGCTTTCCAGCACAAGGAATACCTCTGGCCCAGGAGGCACGTGGGAAAGGGTCGGGAGCAGGTGTGGCCTTGGTAAGTGGCTCCAGAAAGGGAAGAAAGCCCGCAGGTGTCACTGGGCTGGGACCACAAGGCCTGCTGCCTTGGGCTTCTTCTGTCGATGCGGGGGAGCTGTTTGCTGGGCAGGGCCAAGGCCCCCGGGGCCTGCTCTGGGCAGCTGTCAGGCTTTAGGGTCTGTGGCTGCAGTGGCTACTGCAGAATTGCAGTGTCTTCCACTCACAGCCTCAGACCGAGCCTTTCTGGCGTCCCGGGTGCCTCAGAGGCCACCTGCTCCAGCCCAAGGCTGAGCGAGGCTTCGGTGGGCAGGGTGCCAAGCCTCAGTCGGTGCTCCGCTGCTGAGGCTGTGAGATGACCTGCCGGGGGCCTCAGCAGCCCATCCACAGAGCAGGTTGGCCACGCCACGTGGCTGCCTCGCACAGAGGACCAGGAGTGCTGGCTTCCTTCCAGGCGAGGCCTCTCCCCATCATCCCTGAGCCTCCCTCTTGCATCTGCTTGTATGCCTCCAGGGCCAGAGAGCTCACTGCCTCCATGCCAATCGCGGGGCTGGCCCAGAAGATGTGGATGCCCTGGGTGGGAGGCCGGACTGGGCAGGGGTGCCTGGGCGAGGGCAGCAGCTCCTGATGAGGGAGACGGGGAAGATGGGGAGAGGGAAGAGAGCACACCTGTGCCCACCCCCCTCTCCCGCCGGTCAGCCTGGGGGNAAGTTGCCAGGCTGAGCTGCAAGCACGGGGTGGCCCCAGGGGGTCAGCCAGAGCCTTCTCTCCTATGCCCACTGCTGGGGCAGAAGCTAGACGTCCAGGGGGACTCCCCAGCCACTGGGGTCATCAGCCCTCAGCCCCTGCCTGCTCCTGGAGCCACATGGAAGGAAATGGCTTCCATTTCCCGTGGGGGAGGGAGCGGGGGAGGGGGCAGGGAAGGCACAGTCCCTTACACAGCCCCCCTGGGAGCTGCGGCCGGGAACAAAGCCCTGCCTGACCACACAGCCCTGGGCCGGCATCTCCCGCCCGCTGTTCCCGGGGACCCCTGGGCCCTGGGCGATGAACTGAGAGTCCCTGTGTGCTCTGAACCCCTGGGAACAGGGGGAGTGGCCGAGCCCAAGGCGGCTGACCCTGTCCGGCGCACCACGACACCAGCTTCACCGCCAGCCTCGGGCTCCTGGCCCGGCCAGCCCCTGGGCACACGACCTGGGCCACCTCCAGGCCACCGCCACCCCAGCCCAGCCCATGGACCCGAGGCTCAGGAGGGTCACCATGGGAACCTGGGCAGGCAGGACCCCAGGCTCCACTCCCCGGGGGCGGTGGCACCACAAGAAGCCAGGACCCTGCCAGGGCGGGTCCCGGGGCCTGGCTTGTGGGGGCCGCCAAGCCAGCACTTTGCCTGCTGCAGAGTGACCCTGGGCAGCCAGGGACCGGGGACGCAGGACAGGCCCGGGAGGATGGGCGCAGCGAGGGGATGGATCCAGCTGCTTCCGGAGGGGGTGTCAGCAGCCCCTGGAAGCTCCCAGGTCTCCTGCCGGTCACCCTGGGAAGATGGGAGTCTGGGGAGCCTAGCTGTCATCCAGGCCCCCGGCGACGCCCTGGGCCCACCTGTGCCAATACACCCAAGGCCGGAAGGCCTCTGCCCCGCTGGGCAGGGGGCCCTGACCAGGTCCATGGGCCTTGTTGGGCCCCAGACATGCAAGCCGCCATCAGACCATCCAACCTGTGTGTACTGGGAACCGGCTGAGAGCCGAGTGGTGTGCTGGGCACTGGGGGATCAGCGGTCAATCCCACAACCACAGGCCTGGCCTCTCGGAGCCTGGGTGCTGACAGGGCTCCCCTCCCACACTCTGCCTCCCAGCGGCCCTGCTGATCCGCCTCTCCTGGGCACCCCTCCCTCTGAGGCTGGCCGGACCAGCCTCCTCCCTTCCCCCACCAGCCACTCTGCACCCAGCGTCTTCCCTTAGCTCGGAAAGAAGCAGTTCACCCCTGCCCTGCAGCTCCCCAGGCCTGGGGCCCCCTGCCTGCCTCCACGCAGCCCTCGCTCCCCACTGCCCCACCCCACCCTAACCAGGGCCACCTCCTCGCTGTCCACGCCCCCCAGGACCCCACTCCCCTCTCCCAGTCATCTCGCTGCCATAGACACCATTCTCCTCTCCGGCACATTCTCTAGGACCCAGGTCAGAGGTCACCTTCTGGTGTACCGTCACTATTGATGGATTAGGGCTCCTGCTGTGGGTACCACAGGGCTTGGCTCAGTGATGGAGAAGGAAGCGAGCTTCCCAATTACAGCCACGCACATGACCAACATAGTCAAAGCTATGGTGTTTTCAGTAGTCATGTATGGGTGTGAGAGCTGGACCATAAAGAACGCGGAGCGCTGAAGAACTGATGCTTTCGAACTGTGGTGAGTGCACTCTTGAGAGTGCCTTGGACTGCAAGGAGATCCAACCAGTCCATCCTAAAGGAAATCAACCCTGAATATTCATTGGAAGGACTGATGCTGCAGCTGAAGCTTCAATATTTTGGCCACCTGATGCGAAGAGCTGATCATTGGAAAAGACCTTGCTGTTGAGAAAGACTGAGGGCAGGAGGAGAAGGGGACGACAGAGGATGAGATGGTTGGATGGCATCATCGACTCCACAGACATGAGTTTGAGCAAACCGCAGGCGATAGTGAAGGACAGGGAAGCCCGGCGTGCTGCAGCCCATGGGGTCACAAAGAGTTGGACAGGACTGTGACTGAACAAAAGCAACGCGGCCAGTCTTGTGCCCCTGGCACAGGGGCTGCGTGGGCGCTGCTGGTGTGCAGAGTGAGCTCGGAGTGCTGGGAGTCCGCCTGCTGGTGGCAGGAGGGCTGGAGGGGACAGGTGGTCCCTGAGCATCTAGGCCCATCACCTGGAGGGAGAAACTGAAGTCCAGAAAGAGGCAAGGCTGCCCGCAAGGCTGCCTCAAGTCCCTGGCACATGCCCACTCAACAGAGGTCACGAGCTGGCCAGCTAGGGCCACCTCCTCTCTGCTCAAGCTGGCCTCAGAGAGAAAGGTTGGGGCCCAAGGCAGGGCAGGAAACTGAGGCCTTCTTGGCTCCCCGCACCCGCTGGGAAAGCATCCTTGCTGGCGCCAAATCTAAGGCAGCCCTCACTTGGACCCTCAGGACTCCTGGTCAGCGGACAGTGCTAACCAGCTGGGTTAGCTGGTTTCTCCACCCATGTGAGGTTACGGGCAGTGAAGTAGAGGGCAGGGGAGTTTGTGGCAGGCAGGAAGCCTACATCAGCAGGACGCCTTGAGGTGCAGCACAGAGCCTAAGAGTCAGGCAGAGTGCGTGTGTCTGGCTCTCTATAATCCCATGCGCTGTAGCCCCCCAGGCTCCTTTGTTCATGGGGGTTTTCCAGGCAAGAATCCTGGAGTGGGTTGCCATTTCCTTCTCCAAAGAGTCTTCCCAACCCAGGGCTTGAACCGGGGTCTCTTGCATTGGCAGGCAGATTCTGTACCAGCTGAGCCACCAGGGAAGCCCAAGAGTCAAGCAGATTCAGCTTCAATCTGGGCTCAGCCCCACTGAGCATGACCTAGAGAGTTACTCCATGCTCTGACCTTCAGCTTTCTCCAAGTTGAGGGCCTTTCCTAGCTCCCCTTTCTGGCAGGCCAGGAGGGAACAGATTCAGAGCAGGCCCCAGATGTGAGAGTAAGCCTTTCCGAGGAGCCCTGGTCCTGCAGAAGCAGAATGCGAAGCCCTGGTCCCAAGTCAGGGGCCCACGGAGCAGGTAGTGAAGGAATTCCCATTCAGAAGCGTTTTTTATCTGTTTTGCAGCTTGGTTCAATGAGGGCCTACGTCCTGGCTCTGGATTCCTCAGCAGCCTTGGCAACACTGCCAGGTGCCATGGGAGGGTGAATCCAGCCCCCACCCAGACTCCCACCAGGGTTTGGCCCCTTTACGGGTCCAGTGGGCATGGCACTGGGGCTTTCCAGCACAAGGAATACCTCTGGCCCAGGAGGCATGTGGGGAAGGGTCGGGAGCAGGTGTGGCCTTGGTAAGTGGCTCCAGAAAGGGAAGAAAGCCCGCAGGTGTCACTGGGCTGGGACCACAAGGCCTGCTGCCTTGGGCTTCTTCTGTCGATGCGGGGGAGCTGTTTGCTGGGCAGGGCCAAACCCCCGGGGCCTGCTCTGGGCAGCTATCAGGCTTTAGGGTCTGTGGCTGCAGTGGCTACTGCAGAATTGCAGTGTCTTCCACTCACAGCCTCAGACCGAGCCTTTCTGGCGTCCCGGGTGCCTCAGAGGCCACCTGCTCCAGCCCAAGGCTGAGCGAGGCTTCGGTGGGCAGGGTGCCAAGCCTCAGTCGGTGCTCCGCTGCTGAGGCTGTGAGATGACCTGCCGGGGGCCTCAGCAGCCCATCCACAGAGCAGGTTGGCCACGCCACGTGGCTGCCTCGCACAGAGGACCAGGAGTGCTGGCTTCCTTCCAGGCGAGGCCTCTCCCCATCATCCCTGAGCCTCCCTCTTGCATCTGCTTGTATGCCTCCAGGGCCAGAGAGCTCACTGCCTCCATGCCAATCGCGGGGCTGGCCCAGAAGATGTGGATGCCCTGGGTGGGAGGCCGGACTGGGCAGGGGTGCCTGGGCGAGGGCAGCAGCTCCTGATGAGGGAGACGGGGAAGATGGGGAGAGGGAAGAGAGCACACCTGTGCCCACCCCCCTCTCCCGCCGGTCAGCCTGGGGGAGGCCCCCACCCCGAGCCAGGGAAGGAGGACAAATGCTGGTTTTGTCCTTGGCCAGTGGGCGGCCTACACCACACAATGACCCTTTCATCAGGCTGAGGGAGCCCTGGGCCCGGGTTTCATCTGACAAGGGAGGGCGCCGGGCTCCCGTCCCCTTGCTGGGAGGGTAGGGGGGAGCAGAGCCCTATCTGAGCCGGACCCAGGGCCCCGCAACGTGGAGGCCTCAAGAGTCAGCTGAAGCCCCGCTATCGGCCCCTGGGGGAGTGGGGCCCACGAGGTGAGGGACTGCCCGCAGGCCGCATGGAATAACCTGCTCTGGGTACCCTGATTCTGAGCTGAGTCTCCCACCTCTCCACAGTCAAGAC
>SJYW01040254.1:388301-412875 GCA_006410735.1 Raphicerus campestris
CCCTCCTCCCCCACCCCTCCTCCCAAGTGGGTTTGCAGCTCCAGACATCCTGAGCAAGGTGGTGGCCCGGGTCTGGCTCCAAGGGTCCCTCACCTGTTTGGGGCGGGGGAACGATTGGCTGACGGCAGACAGGGTGCTCCTGCCAGGAAAGGGGTTCTGCCACTCGACGAACGTGGAGACGTGCCGATGTCCAGAGGACGCGTTATCCAGGATCAGGGTGCCCTGGGGATCCCAGATGGGTCTCAGGGCACCTTAGTGGGGCTCAGTGGCTTCAGCCCCTCTCCCTGTGTGGCCTCAGGCAAAGCGCTCAAGCTCTGCAACCTGGGTTTCCTCATGGCTACACGAGGCCAGCAATAGCACACCATGTGGGGTCCTGACATTTGAGTTAACCCGTGTGAAGGGGGCTGATATCTCTGGCCCCTGCCTGCCCCTCAACTCCATCACACACGTGAGCAGCCTTCTTCTCCTCCCCCTTCTGTCTTCTGCTTCTTGAACGCACCAAGCTAGGTCACCCCAGGGCCCCTGCGCATGCTGTCTCCTCCGGCACAGTGCTCTTTCCCTGGGTCTATGTGGCTTTAGCACGGCCGTCCCGCATCGGGGGGCGGGGGGGCTCACGCTCCTCCCCCAGAACGTCCTCACGGGTGTTCTCTGTCCCAACTCTGCTATTCCTTTTGTGACACTGGGGACTAAATATCCTGATTTGCTGATTTGTTTCCGAATCACTCCTCAGGACTTCCCTGATGGCTCAGTGGTAAAGTACCTGCCAATGCAGAAGACCTGGGCTTGACCCCTGGGTCGGGAAGAGCCCCTGGAGAAGGGAATGGCCACCCACTCGTGTCCTTGCCTGGAGATGCTCATGGACAGAGGCGCCTGGGGGGCTGCAGGCCCTGTTGTTACTGCTGTTCAGTTTCCGGCTCGTGTCCGACTCCTTGTGACCCCACGGGCTGCAGCACACAGGCTTCCCTGTCCTTCACCGTCTCCCAGACTTTGCTCAAACTCACGTCCATTGAGTTGGTGGTGCTGTGGGGTCGCAGAAAAGTCAGACGCCACTTAGTGGCGAACAGCAACAGGCTCTCGCTAGGGACCATCTCCACAGCTGCTCTGGCTCCTGCCCCATTCCCAAGATAAGAGGGAAGCTGGCATGCAGCGCAGGTTCTATAGGCAGCTATGGAATAAGGGACTGTGCAGGAGGCAGCTGCACTGGGAGCCTGAGCTCTGTCGCTCCTCCTGCCCCGGCCACACCCCGTTCTTGCGCATGGCCTCCTGCCTCATTCTTGCATCTTGCATTGGCTTCACTCCTAAGTGCTTCCTGAACCCCAGCAACTCCAGCTGAGGTGACAGCGAGCATGTGCTGGGCCCCGTCTAGATAAGCAGTGAGAGGACTCTACGCCCAGGAAGGATCTGATGTGCCCCTGCTAGCTTTGAGAAATTCAGGTAGCCTCTATGAGCTGAGAGTCTTAGAACTGGAGAAAGAAGAGAAGCCAAAGCCCCATCTATAGGAGGAAGGCCCCTTGGGCAAGATGAGGTTGAGAGAAAAGGAGCTGCAACCTTCAAGGTTGGCAGAGGGAGGGGGCAGGACTAGACGGTGGCATGAGGAGGATATTCGGGCCAATCCTTGGAGAGTTACATGGACATGATCCGTCACGTGGAAGTCCATCCAGTATCCGAGGATTGCCATCATGCAGGAGGATGCCGCATGCTTGCCCAGGACAGAGTGGGGTCCCCAGGATGAGAGATTTTCAGTTCTAAATCCAGATAGTCCCAGGCAAACTGGGCCAAGTTGGTGACCTTCACTAGGGCACTTCCTTTTCTCACTGCTGTGGACTAAGAGCCTCCGTCAGCACCTGCTAGGACATCCTTACATTTCCTCGTGGGGGCCCAGCCCCTTTCACTCCCTCTCCAAATTTCCCCATGCAAATACCTTCTCTTCACTCTTTTCAAAGTTCGATAGTCATCAGAAGCCCCACAGGATGGAGGGTGGAGACAGGGATGGACAGTGAGTATGGAAAGAAAAGTCCTCGTATCAGTACTCGGATGGGAGCAGACATCGGATGGGAGAAAATAACCACCACTGATATACACAACTTGCAGAAAGCAAGGAAAGCCACGCTCAGAGGCAAATGGGTTGCTTTCATTACTAAAAGGAAAGACGAAAATAAGTGAGCCAAGTATTGAGATTAAGAATTTTTATAAGTAATGCATTAGTCCAGGATTTAGCAATTAAAAAAAAAAGGCCAGGTAGTAAATATTTTAGACTTTTCTAGGCCACATGCCATCTCTTAGCAGTCTTCTTTGATTTATTAATTTTTAACAACTCTTCAAAAATGTAAAATCCATTCTTAGTTTTGGAATTTGGCCCCCAGCCATAGCTTGCTGACCCCTGTATTAGTCAGGATATTTTCCATTGCGAGTGACAGAAGCCAAGCTGTAGGCAATTTAAAAAAAACAGGGAAACTTGATTCACGCCACTCGAGTCCAATGGTGATGTGGCTTCAGGCATAGCTGGATCAGGACTCAAACAAACTTACCAGTGATTTTTTATCTCTCTGTCAGTTCTGCTAACCCAGAAGTTAGCCACATCCCAGGCAGGCAGTGGCCCCTCGCTGCTCCAGGGTTCTGCCGTGTGGGTTGACAACCACAGAAAAAGAGAGCTTCTCTTTCCCAGGGGCCAACAAGGTTCTAAGATCAACTGTCATTGCCTTCGCTGGCCTGGAGGGGGCTACGTGCCTATCCCGCAGCCGATTACTGTGGCTGGGGAGGGAGGCACTGGCCTGGGATTTCGGAGCCCAGGTTGGGGCTATTCCCATCAGCAGTGACTCCAAGAGGAAAATGGAAGAAGGGAGTGAATGTTGAGTAGGAAAAATAACCAGTGTCTGCTGCATACCAAGAGCTCTGTGTTTAATGAACACTTATATAACACAGCCACTGTTATTAACTCGTTTACTCTTCATCACAGCCCTGTGAGGGAGATTTTATTATCACCCCATTTACAGATGAGCAAACTGAGGCCTTGCTCAGGGACTTGAGGGTGATCGAGTATTGGAAACTTACCATGGCTTGTCTTATCAGCAGCTCAAAGAAGAAAGGCCATAAGCTTATCTCCAAGGATGCTAAAAAGACATTGAGAAAAACTGAAGACTCCTTGATTGGAAAAAACAAACAGAAACTCTTAACAAACAGACAGAAACTCAGAAAACGTGGCCCCGAGGCTACTCCATTAGCAAGACAGGAACGGTTTGCACTCCATCATCTGCCTCCCTGGCTCTCTCTCCCCAGAGCCCGTCTTTTGAGCCCCTCACTTGCTCCTCTAAAGCCATTCAGCCTGGAGTTTGGGCAGTAGTCTGGTCCATGATTTGACACTGCCTCTGTGCCTTTTCTGAGTTCTTCCATTCTCTCCCATCTGAAATTCCTTTCCCTCTCCTTTCTGCCACTATCTACAGCCCAACTCTGACCACTAATCTTCTGAGCCCTTATGCTGAGTCAGGTCCTAAAGGGTTCCAAGAGCCAGACCAAGACCTTGGACCTTGTCCTTGGCAAAAGCCAAACACTATGCCCTCAGGTGCCTGAGTGAGCTGGGGTTTCAATGGCAGTGCCATGGGCGTTCAGGGTGGACCATTCTCGCGGTAGGGGGTGCTGTGGTGGGTGCTGGAAGGCGTTTAGTTGCATCCCTGGCCTCCACCCATTAGAGGCTTACAGCATCCCTCCCCTCCCTGGAACACCCCGAAGTACTTCCAGATATCCTAATGAGAACCAGAGGTGTAAGCTACAAGGTGTGGACTTGTGGGTGTGGAGGATGCAGGTTCTGTCCATCCTGTGGCTCAGACATCCCCAGGACACGGCTGAGTCAGCCAGGCTCAGATAAGCATGGGTACATTTGCAGTCCTGCTTGGTGGAAGCAGAAAATCCCAAATAAGCAATTTCCTTTAAGCCCGTGACGCGGCGCCTGCATCCCCTCTGCCCACATTCCACTGATTCCGGCCGGATTCTGCTCACACTCAGCTACAAGGTGCAGGGAGCCCAGGCCATGAGCTGAGCTGCTGGCCAGGCCAGTCTCCACTCAGAGCACAGGTGGGCACACAGACCCAGACCGGGGAGAAGGGGCAGTGGGTTTTGGAGGACAGACGACAGTCCTTCACATTCCTTTAGGCTCTGGTCCCCCCACAGCCATTTTCTGACATCCTCCATGGTATCCATGGGATTCCCACGGGCCCCTCTAGGCCTTTGGTGCAGAGGTGCAGCCTTACCTTAGGTAAGGCTTAGGACTCATCCTTACCTTAGTACAGGAGGCCCTGAGAGTCAGGTCCTGGCCCAGCCGGCATCCACTGGCCCCACGTGAGCCACCCAAACCACATGCAGCCCTTCAGCCTGATCACTCCTCTGGTTTTCCTGTTGGTCTGGCTTCTTCAAGACTTCTTCCCCACTATACCAGGTTTGACTAGGGCTGACTGCCTATAACAGCAAAACTCAAAACTGCAGTGCTTAAACAAGGTAAATGTGTTTTTTCTTTCCCATAAAAGCACTCTAAATGTGGGCAAGCTAGGGCTGTGTAAAGGCCATACACGTCATCAGGGACTCAGGGTCCCGCCTGCTCATCGCTCTACCTTCCTGAGCACGCGCTCCTTCACCTCAGACTCCAAGGCAGCTGCTAGAGCTCTGCCATCACATCGGCTTTCCAGGCTGCTGGATGGACAAAGGGCCAAAGAAGGGCATGTCTCTTCCCATTCCTGGATACGCCTACTTCTCATTGGCCAGAACTTGGTCACGTGATCATACCTAGCTGCAAGAGAGGTGGGAAATGTCACCTTTCAGCTGAGCGGCACTAGGACCCAGGTGAGACCGGAGCTCCATTACTAAGGCAGGTGGCGAGATGTCTACTGGAGCGCTTTGTCCCTGCCTTCTCCCCACCCTGCGATCTACTCAGACGTCCTCATCCCCAGTCCATTCTGACTGCGGACGACTGGTTGTCCAGACTTCTCCTCCCTTGGGGCTCCGCTGGGCCCCAGGCTGCAGTCAGATCCGGAAGCTCTGGGCTGAAGGAACAAAGGAGCAGGTGGGCACCCCACTCCCCTCCCCGCCAGCCACCCCTGCTCATGAGAAGAGTTTTGAGTCAGAGCCAGCCCAGGCTGATCTAGGCAAAGCCACTGGCACGGGGCGGTGGCGGGCGGTGGGGGTGGGGAGGCGAGGCCTCATTGTCTAATGCAAACACTTTCGTATCTCCTAGTCGTCACCCCGCCACTGCGTTTAACGTCATGCATTTTTCATGCCTCTTAAGCCAAGTATTCTTTAGAAAACAGGACTGAGTCACTTGCTTTCCCAGCCTCTCTGAGAATGACTGGCCAATCGTGTGGGGAGGGGGAAGCTCATTTCTGAACCGGGGACTCATCCTTAAGAAGCTGGATTAACTGTCTGCTGAAATGTAATTGCATCTGAAGCCGTAATCCTATTTACCAGGTTGATCCCCTAAAAGCAATTGGGTGTTTGTTCTTTGTCTTGGGCACCAAGAAGCAGTGCACCAGGGCCGACCACTGACCACAATAACGCCTGGGAATCTGCATTCTTACCCCACACCCNTAGGCCTTTGGTGCAGAGGTGCAGCCTTACCTTAGGTAAGGCTTAGGACTCATCCTTACCTTAGTACAGGAGGCCCTGAGAGTCAGGTCCTGGCCCAGCCGGCATCCACTGGCCCCACGTGAGCCACCCAAACCACATGCAGCCCTTCAGCCTGATCACTCCTCTGGTTTTCCTGTTGGTCTGGCTTCTTCAAGACTTCTTCCCCACTATACCAGGTTTGACTAGGGCTGACTGCCTATAACAGCAAAACTCAAAACTGCAGTGCTTAAACAAGGTAAATGTGTTTTTTCTTTCCCATAAAAGCACTCTAAATGTGGGCAAGCTAGGGCTGTGTAAAGGCCATACACGTCATCAGGGACTCAGGGTCCCGCCTGCTCATCGCTCTACCTTCCTGAGCACGTGCTCCTTCACCTCAGACTCCAAGGCAGCTGCTAGAGCTCTGCCATCACATCGGCTTTCCAGGCTGCTGGATGGACAAAGGGCCAAAGAAGGGCATGTCTCTTCCCATTCCTGGATACGCCTACTTCTCATTGGCCAGAACTTGGTCACGTGATCATACCTAGCTGCAAGAGAGGTGGGAAATGTCACCTTTCAGCTGAGCGGCACTAGGACCCAGGTGAGACCGGAGCTCCATTACTAAGGCAGGTGGCGAGATGTCTACTGGAGCGCTTTGTCCCTGCCTTCTCCCCACCCTGCGATCTACTCAGACGTCCTCATCCCCAGTCCATTCTGACTGCGGACGACTGGTTGTCCAGACTTCTCCTCCCTTGGGGCTCCGCTGGGCCCCAGGCTGCAGTCAGATCCGGAAGCTCTGGGCTGAAGGAACAAAGGAGCAGGTGGGCACCCCACTCCCCTCCCCGCCAGCCACCCCTGCTCATGAGAAGAGTTTTGAGTCAGAGCCAGCCCAGGCTGATCTAGGCAAAGCCACTGGCACGGGGCGGTGGCGGGCGGTGGGGGTGGGGAGGCGAGGCCTCATTGTCTAATGCAAACACTTTCGTATCTCCTAGTCGTCACCCCGCCACTGCGTTTAACGTCATGCATTTTTCATGCCTCTTAAGCCAAGTATTCTTTAGAAAACAGGACTGAGTCACTTGCTTTCCCAGCCTCTCTGAGAATGACTGGCCAATCGTGTGGGGAGGGGGAAGCTCATTTCTGAACCGGGGACTCATCCTTAAGAAGCTGGATTAACTGTCTGCTGAAATGTAATTGCATCTGAAGCCGTAATCCTATTTACCAGGTTGATCCCCTAAAAGCAATTGGGTGTTTGTTCTTTGTCTTGGGCACCAAGAAGCAGTGCACCAGGGCCGACCACTGACCACAATAACGCCTGGGAATCTGCATTCTTACCCCACACCCCGTGTGACTCACGAACAACAAAGACTTTGACTCACGGCCCTCATGGCTTTAAGGGTGGGAAGACTGACAGTCAGAGAGGAAAAGGACCTCCAGGGTCACCCAGTGGCCAAGCACGATTGGAGGAGCCCAAGTCTGCCACCCCAGTACCCTGGGTGCCTGGGGGTTCTCACCCTGCCCCTGCTCCTGTAGCTATAACTGGCAGAGCCAGCATCCAACCCTGGGGCCCGGGTCCCTGGCCTGGCTACATGGACCTCCTCGCCTGCATCCATCCCACTATGCAGGGCCCTGGGGAGGCGGCACGCAGACCGGGACTCCACAGAGGCCTCTTACACCGGCCTGAGATGCACACAGGCCACCAGAGGGCAGCACCCTGGGTGTCGGGGCCGCCTCCAGCCCTGGCCCAGGAAATGCCTCAGGACCTGGGAAGCTCTGGGCCTTGGCTCTTGGGAAGCCTTGGCCAGCACTGATGCCCTGTGACCCCTGGGCACTGGTGGCATCCCACGATGGTGAATGAATGAATAAAGGGGTGAACGAGCAAATGAAAGAGGTGATGGCCCCGCGTCGGGCCTGCCAGACCCTGCATCCTTCCTGGGCATCTTCGCACGGCAGCCCCCCAGCCCTGGCATGGTGTGAGGGGGTTCTGGCATGGGCGCCTCACAGCTGGCTCCTAGGCCTGGAGATGGGGGCTGTGGGCACCAGGCTCTGTGACTCTGAGCCCGTTTCCCCTCCATGGAATGCTTGCTTGGTGCTTCCCTGGCTGTCACCCTGAAGGGGCCTGGTACACGTTTGTGGCCCGTGAAGGGAGGCGTCTTGCCAGGGCAGGCATGACTGCAAACACCGGGGCGCCTCCAGGGTGCTCGTGATACAGAGACTTCTCTGCTCTGTGACGCCTCCTAAGGTTTTTTCCCGTGTGGACTATTTTTACCGTCTTTGTTGAGTGTGTGGCAGTATCGCTTCGGCTCTATGTTTTAGTGCTTTGGCTGCAGAAGTGTGTGGGAGCTTAGCTGCCTGACCAGGGATTGAACCTTCACCGCCCCCCTGCACTGGGAGGTTTGAGGAGCTGTGCCCAAGAGAGTATGGGTGGGCACATGGGAAGGGCAGACCCACCCTCATCCTCTTCCCCCAGAGGGGCAGCCGGGACCCCTCTGGAGGGACGCGGTAAATCCAGGCCAGGACCCAGGACAGAGCCCTGCTTCCGGGAAAGTGGGTCCTGCTGGCACACTGCCCCCTAGCCCGCTACCCGGAACACAGGGAACAGCAGCTCCTGGGCCCCGCTACATGGCCCTGGAGCCACCTGAGCACTCTGGCTGGCTCTCCCCTCCCTGCCTGTGGGTGGTAGACATAAAGAGATGCCACGGTGCCTGGGCCTGGGGACCACACTCAGCCTCCCCTCCCCCACCTCTGCACATTTCCCCACCCTCCCTGGTGCTGGTCCTTTCACCCAATGATTGCTTCTTAAGACGGTCTGCCTGGCTCATCCTTCAGGGCTCCGCAAAGGCTGCCTCCTCCAGGAAGCCTTCCCTGACCTCCCCCATCTGGTGCTGGCCTCCTCGGGGCTCCCACAGCCCTAGGCTCCTGTCTGTTTCTGTGGTATCTCCCCTGGAGGGCAGTGCTACCCGATTTGTTCCTGGGGGTCTGGGGCTTTTACAACATTCTCTCCAGAAACTGGAGACAACATGCTGCTGCTGCTGCTGCTAAGTCGCTTCGGTCGTGTCCGACTCTGTGTGACCCCACAGACGGCAGCCCACCAGGCTCCCCCGTCCCTGGGATTCTCCAGGCAAGAACACTGGAGTGGGTTGCCATTTCCTTCTCCAATGCACGAAAGTGAAAAGTGAAAGTGAAGTCGCTCAATCATGTCCGACTCGTAGTGACCCCATGGACTGCAGCCTACCAGGCTCCTCCATCCGTGGGGTTTTCCAGGCAAGAGTACTGGAGTGGGGTGCCATCGCCTTCTCCGGGAGACAACATGGGAACGGTTTTAGAGGGTGGAAGTCAGCATGGTTCAAGTGAACCTGCCACAAACACACACATCTCACTGGTTTCCTGGCTGGTGAAAGTGTCTGCATCTGGTCTTCTCTCAGAAGCAGGCCAGGAGGAACCTGAACCTGGCCCAGAGAGAAAGTGCTGAAAACTCACTCTGGGGGCTGGACGGGCCTGTGGCTGCGTCACGCTGCAGATGACAACCATCCTGCAGTCGTTTGGTTGGCGGGGTCAACGTGGCTGATGCACCCTTCTCTGCCTGCAGACTCCCACGGACAGAGGAGCCTGGTGGGCTACCGCCCATGGGGTCGCAGAGAGTCAGACATGACTGAGTGACTTTCACTTCACTGCTCTGGCCAGGAAAAGGGCCTTTTCTGGTTGTTTTATTTTTAAATTAATTTCGTCAATTGGAGGATAATCTGGTTGAGCTTTTAAAGAGCCCAGAGAAATGGGTGACGACTTTATAAGGTTCTGACGCTTTTGCTATGCCCCCTCAGACCCCGGCCGCAGGCATGTGGAGGAGGCCAGAAACGGGGCGTGCACGGAGGGGCCTGCTGTCCCGCCTGAGGGAGGCCACCGGGGAGGCTCCAGCATCCCTGGGCCCAGGTCCACACCCAGCTGGGACAGAGGCTCATTCAGGGCACTGGCAGCAGCCCCAGAAGAACGGGGCCACCAGTCGTGTTAGATGGGCAAGCCATGCTGTCCAGGGCCCCGGGGTCCAGAAAGAAATCGGATGACTCTGCCCTCCTGGGAAGATGCCCCAGAAACTGACAAGAGCCCAGGACCCCGCGAACCCCAAGGAGGCCGGAAGGGCGTTCAGGGAAGGCTTCTTGGAGGAGGACAACCTTTGCCGAAACTTATAAATTATTTTTAAAAGATTTTGGCCGGCCTGTGGGATCTTAGTTCCCCCATCAGGGATCAAACCTGTGTCCCCTGCATCGGAAGCATGGGGTCAACCACTGAACTGCCAGAGAAGGCCCTGTATTTCCTACCATAAATCTCAACGTCGCCCTTCCCGGCTGGCCCTCACCCCTGGACTCCGGGGCCTCTTTGCCCTGAGTGTGGAGGGCAGGGGTCTCCCTCTCCTCTCGGGAGAGTCAGGATCAGGGTTGGGTGATTGCAGCCAGGCCAGGCAGGGGGCTGGGGAGGCCTGGAACCCCCTGGATGTGGAGGGCTTCCTGGGGTGGCAGGGTGGCCCCAGCCTGGCGGCAGAGGCGAGGCAGGGGAAGTGNTGGAGTGGGGTGCCATCGCCTTCTCCGGGAGACAACATGGGAACGGTTTTAGAGGGTGGAAGTCAGCATGGTTCAAGTGAACCTGCCACAAACACACACATCTCACTGGTTTCCTGGCTGGTGAAAGTGTCTGCATCTGGTCTTCTCTCAGAAGCAGGCCAGGAGGAACCTGAACCTGGCCCAGAGAGAAAAGTGCTGAAAACTCACTCTGAGGGCTGGACGGGCCTGTGGCTGCGTCACGCTGCAGATGACAACCATCCTGCAGTCGTTTGGTTGGCGGAGTCAACGTGGCTGATGCACCCTTCTCTGCCTGCAGACTCCCACGGACAGAGGAGCCTGGTGGGCTACCGCCCATGGGGTCGCAGAGAGTCAGACATGACTGAGTGACTTTCACTTCACTGCTCTGGCCAGGAAAAGGGCCTTTTCTGGTTGTTTTATTTTTAAATTAATTTCGTCAATTGGAGGATAATCTGGTTGAGCTTTTAAAGAGCCCAGAGAAATGGGTGACGACTTTATAAGGTTCTGACGCTTTTGCTATGCCCCCTCAGACCCCGGCCGCAGGCATGTGGAGGAGGCCAGAAACGGGGCGTGCACGGAGGGGCCTGCTGTCCCGCCTGAGGGAGGCCACCGGGGAGGCTCCAGCATCCCTGGGCCCAGGTCCACACCCAGCTGGGACAGAGGCTCATTCAGGGCACTGGCAGCAGCCCCAGAAGAACGGGGCCACCAGTCGTGTTAGATGGGCAAGCCATGCTGTCCAGGGCCCCGGGGTCCAGAAAGAAATCGGATGACTCTGCCCTCCTGGGAAGATGCCCCAGAAACTGACAAGAGCCCAGGACCCCGCGAACCCCAAGTAGGCCAGAAGGGCGTTCAGGGAAGGCTTCTTGGAGGAGGACAACCTTTGCCGAAACTTATAAATTATTTTTAAAAGATTTTGGCCGGCCTGTGGGATCTTAGTTCCCCCATCAGGGATCAAACCTGTGTCCCCTGCATCGGAAGCATGGGGTCAACCACTGAACTGCCAGAGAAGGCCCTGTATTTCCTACCATAAATCTCAACGTCGCCCTTCCCGGCTGGCCCTCACCCCTGGACTCCGGGGCCTCTTTGCCCTGAGTGTGGAGGGCAGGGGTCTCCCTCTCCTCTCGGGAGAGTCAGGATCAGGGTTGGGTGATTGCAGCCAGGCCAGGCAGGGGGCTGGGGAGGCCTGGAACCCCCTGGATGTGGAGGGCTTCCTGGGGTGGCAGGGTGGCCCCAGCCTGGCGGCAGAGGCGAGGCAGGGGAAGTGGGTCCCTGGGGTGAAGGGCCTGGGGAAACCTCCCTTCCTGGCTCCCTCTGAACCATGGGGACAAGAGCAACATTCACTTCTGACAAGTCACAGGCCTCTGTCTCCTCCACCGCTCTGTCCAGAGTGTCCCCCCACCCCCCACCCCCGGTCCTTAGGATTCACATGGGCGGGTCTCTGTTCCCAGACAGCCCACGGCCCCTTGCCCTTGACCTTGGGGGTCCAGCCCAGTTCTGGGTTCCTCCAGAGTCCCTGACATCCCCCAGTGTTCCCACCAGAGGGCGTCTTGTGGCCGGGAATGGCTGTGGCTCGGGGACCTGTGGGGCTTAAGGCAGGGCGCTGGGGGACAGGCTGGCAGACGGCTGAGATCCGGCAGGCCCCTCCCTGGGGGTGCTGGCGGGGGGCTGGGAGGTGGACAGCGAGGGGCCTGGGGAGGGGGCTCCTCCCCCACGTGGGGAGACTGAGGCGGGACGACCATTTGGATGCGGGGTCCCCACGGGGCTGTGGGGCTACGTGAGTCCCCCAAGGACCTCGAATCGGATACAGCAGAGGCCAGGTGAGCATGGGGTGCATGGGGCACGGTGTGTGCGTCCCTCCGTCGCTGGGGCTGCCGGGGTGTGTCCTCTTCCGGCCGCTGTGGCTGTGGACATGCCACGGGGGTGGGGTGCGCATCCAGGGACTCTGCTTCAGGTCCTTGGGTCACCCCAGGATGGACTGCTGGTCACCCACCAGGCTTTGTCTTTGAGGATCCGCCAAACTGGGGTCCATGGTGACAGCCTGGCCGCGCACGCACCCTGGCCTCCAGTCTCCTCCTGCAGCTTCTCCCGCTGTTTCATTGCTACTGTTCTTCAGCCTCCCGGTGAGACAGGCATCTCAGGCTGCGTGCCTCTTATGGCTGAATAATACCTAGGGCTCTTCCTCAGGGCTCAGGGACAAGAGGGAGACCCCCTGAAGCCAGGCGACCCCCTCAGGGTCAGGGGTGGCCACGGAGGCAGGGGCTGGGGGACATCAGTTCTTCTGGGAAACTTCCAGGACACATGGCGAGCAGGCCAGCAGAGCAAGTGTGGAGTCCAGCGTGCTCCAGGCGGTGGTGGAACACACACACACTCACATGCACACACACACACACACAGAGACACACACACAGGCTCAGAGACACACACAGAGACATACTCACACACAGACACACATTCAGAAACACATACACTCACATACACACAGACACATGCCCAGGCACACACATTCACACACAGCCAAACGTATACACACAGAGACACACACACTCACGCATTCACACACTTACACAGGAACACACACAGACACAGGACACATACACATTCATGTACTCAGACTGACACACACTCACAAGGACACACGCAGACAGACACACACACTCATGCACTCAGACTGACACACACAGACACTCATACGCCCACATGCACTCACAGACACACGTCCTGACACACACACAGACATTCACAGCGACGCATAGACACACCCGCGCGCTGTCTGAGGGCTGTGCTGTCCCCACAGCTCCCTCAGTCACGTGTCAGCCAATAAGCATCTTTTTCGGGCCTAGTGTGTACCAGGTTTTATGCTAAAGGGTTTGGAGAATGCAGAAGTGAGCAAAAAGTTAACTCCTTCACCTTGAAGATAAAAAACAGAGCCAAGCCTGGCAGGAGTGGTGAGATACAGCTGGAGCTTCGCGAACCACCCTTCCTACCCACCCACCGACGCCTGAGCGCCAAAGGCTGATGAGAGCTCCCTGAGGCCTGCGGGGCGAGTGCTGGGGGTGAGGAACACCGCTGGCCCCGGGCAGGGGCGTTCGAGGCCCTGGGGGGGCCTCTCTGTGGAAAGGAGCCCAGGAGGCCGGGGGCCTGGCGAGGGCCGAGGGCCCTGTGGCCGGCAGGCCTGGGAAGGAGCCGATCCTCCGCTGGGGGCAGGGAGGTGAGACTCCAGCCAGGGAGCGGGCCGGGGAAGGGCCGCCCTGCTCTTTGGAGACTTTGGCTCTCAGCTCCTTCCATCTGGTTCATCGGGGCCGGCCTCCTGGTCTGCAGGCCTGTCTCCAGGGGCAAGCCCTGGGGGTGCAGAGGAAAGGGGTCGTCGATGACTTTGACCCCGACAGTCACTGGGGTACGAAGCCCCAGCCGCCTGGGCCCTCCCCCCAGCCTTTGGGCCCCCTCGAGATGGGCACACAGAGGCAGTGTGTGTGCTATTGGAGGTGCCCTGGGGCTGGGGGAGTGCAAGCTGAGCCTGCGGGAAGGAGCTGCCTGGAGGGGGTGGGCAGTGGACGCAGGGGTTGGAGTGCTTGGGGGGAACTCGCCCAGACCCCACTGTCCCTGACAGCAGGGACCAAGGCCGACAGGTCCAGCTCAGGCCTGAGCCGTGCTGGGGGCTGGGGTGAGGGAAGGGGGGCAGACGGCCCGTGAAACCCTGACAGGAAGGGAGACACGGGCCAGGAGAAGCCCCTGCAGCTGCAACCAGGAGGAGGTGGCCTTGAAGAGACCTGCAGGCCAGCGTGGTGGGCAGAGGGCGCGGCCGGTGCAAAGGCCTCATGGTTAGGAAGAAACTCAGCATACCCCGAGGGTGAGGACTGAAGTCCCCCACCCCCAGGAGGGCTCCGGGCCCCTCCTGTCTCTTATACACATCTAGATGTGTAGAAGAGACAGCACACACCCACAGACACACACACACANCCAGGCTGGGGCCCACTCCCTACCCTTCCACCCCCACCAACGACCACCGAGTCACCCAGCGAGGGGTGCCCAGCCCATCGCTGGCCGTACTGCAGATGGTCACCTCCCAGCCAAGGCGGAGGGGGGGAGCCAGAGACGAGAAAAGCCAAGACCTAATTTACAAGTGAAATGACTGCGGCGCTGGCCACAGCCTCCTCCCCGAGGGAAAAGAATCCAGCTCTTGGGTTCCCACCGAGGCAGGGCAGCCGCAGAGGCTGCAGTTCCGGTCCTCAGAGAACTGCGGGCCCAGGGGCTGGCGGGTGGGCTGGCTCAGAGGCCAAACCCGGGAACCCCGATGTTCCTCGGACTCCATGGTGCCCAGCTTGGGCAGCGGCTGCAGGGTCCGAGACATCCCAGCCTGAGTCAGCCTCCCCCAGGTCTCAGAACCGCGGAGCACTCCCCGGCCCCAGCCTCGAGCATCCCTGAGGGGAAACGGAATTCATTTGTCTGGATCCGGTGCTCTGGCTTGAGCAGACCCCCAACTCCAGCTATTCTTGCCTGGAGAATTCCAGGAACAGAGGAGCCCAGCGGGCCATGGCCCATAGGGTTGCAAGGAGGTGGTCACAACGAGCGACCTGACACGCAGCAGCACATCTTGGCCAACAGGGTAAACTGAGGCAGCTCAGAGTCCTCCTCCAGTAGCATCTGACTCCTGCAGCCTCACTGCCAGCGGTGCCCAGCCTCAGACGCTCTCTGTCCGGGCAGGCAGACTCGGGTCCTCCTTCCAGCCAGGTGCCCCCGGGGTCACCCATGCCTCCATCCCTGCACAGCCGCGCCATGAAAGTCGCTCAGTCGTGTGACCCCATGGACTGTACAGTCCGTAGAGTTCTCCAGGCCAGAATATTGGAGAAGGGAGCCGTTCCCTTCTCCAGGGGATCTTCTCCAGGGGATCTTCCCGACCCAGGGATCTGAGCCATTCCCTTCTCCAGGGGATCTTCCCGACCCACGGCATCTGAAGAGGTGGACCTGCTCTCGTGGCCACTGCAGGACCGCCCCGCCCCACCTTCCGCAGAGCTGGGACCAGCACGTGGCTCCGCTCACCGTGCTCCCAGGGCTCCACTCACCGTGCTACCTGGGCAGCCCCACCCTGTCCTGAGGGTCTGGGCCCCGCACACCCCCCGCCCCACCGCCGCAGTTCCCAAGCCCTCCGGAGGCCTGCAGCTGTGCAGGTGAGGGTCACCAACGGATGTCTCCCCAGAGCCATTTGGGGCCTGAACTCATGCTGGCTGGGGCGCTAGCTTCTAGAAGCTTCTTTGTTTTTCTTCCAAAACTGTTGTCTCAGCCATACTTTTCAGTCTATTTTAACGTCAGAAGTCAGGCCAGAATCCGTTATCCTTTCCCCAAGTCATCACCATTCTCTCTTCTGCTGCCTGGTGGGGTTGGGAGGTTTCGGTGACAATCTTGGGGAGAAGGATACACTCCCCGCCACACCAGGCGAGGGGGGCCAGGCTACTGGGTCAGCGAGGTCCTCAGGCCCGACTGAATGATCAGGTCAGAACTGTGCCCCGAGTGAGTGTCTGGGAGCCTGGCACACCCTCTTCTCTGAAGCTTCCGTGTGCCTCCCTGGCCTCCTGCCTGCTTCCTCCTCCCCAGGCACGGGGGAGCCCTGCCTCTGCTGACCCAGGCCTGGTGCCCCAGGGCCAGCTTCGAAGGACCTTCTCAGCTCCTTGGCATTAGAAGGGCCATGGACCCACCTGTCTTGACCGCTTCTCACAGCCTCCTGCCCGCCTGCTCGCCCCCACACCCCGTTCCCTGATCAACTCTATTGAGCTTCAGGTCTCACCTGTGAGGCCCCTTCCTCCAGGCAGCCTCTCCTGAAGCCTTGTGCCCCCCAGGCTCTCACAGCCCCGGGACTTGCTCCATCACCTTGCCTCCTGGTGAGCCTGAGTTCCTCGGGACAGAGGCCTGGGGTGCCACCTGCCGGGGGCCGGCCAGGGGTGAGGCACTGGGGCACTCCTGCTGTGTGCTTGCTGCCTCCAGCACTCAGAAGCCTGAGGGCCAGGCCAAAAGACAGGATCACAGCAGGAGGAGAGCACGTCCCTGGTGGCTTCAGTGGGGAAGAGTCCACCGACCAGTGCAGGGGACACGGGCTCAATCCCTGGTCTGGGAGGATCCCACGTGCCTCGGAGCAGCTAAGCCCGGGCACCGTAATTACTGAGTCTGTGCTCCAGAGCCCGGAACCACACCTTCTGAGCCCACATGTCGCAGCTGCTGAAGCCGGTGCCCCTACAGCCCACGCTCCGCAGCGAGAGCGGCCACCGCAGCGGGGTCTCAAGCCTCTGGAGGGTAGCTCCGGCTCACGGCGACTCGAGGAAAGCCCGCACAGCAACGGAGACCCCGCACGGTGAAAAATCAGTAAGTAAAGCTGTGCAAAACAGGAGGAGAACAGAGGAGACACTGGCAGCTGCAACCTGTGCCGGGCCCCCAGTCCTTCCGTCCCGCAGCCTCGCTGGACGCGCTGACCCCCAGGAAGCAGGCGTGCTGGTGGAGGGGCAGCCTGGACCCGGCGGGAGGTCGGGAGAAGAGCCCGAGCCAAGGGCGTGAACATCCCAGGCCTGGCAGGCATGCTCCCTGAGGGCAGGAGTCCCTGTCATCCACGGGTGGCCGGGGGGGGGGGGGGGCTCTGTAGGGCTGTGGGGACCGAGGAGCCTGAAGGGAGGACTCAGGGGTCCATCGCTCAGAAAGGATTCGGTCGTGCAACCAAGAAGCCACAGGGCCTGGTATGAAAAGCAGAGGCAAAAGGTGAAGGGAAAGAGACTTCCCTGGTGGCCCGGGGGGTAAGAATCCGCCTTCCAAAGCAGAGGATATGGGTTCGAGCCCTGGTCCAGGAACTACGATCCCACGTGCCGGGGAGCAGCCAAGCCCATCTGCCGCAACTGGGGTTACTGTTTAGTCGCTCAGTCGTGCCCGACTCTCTGCGACCCCACGGACTGCAGCACACCAGGCCTCCCTGTCCATCACTCCTGGAGCTTACTCAGACTCATGTCCATCCAGCCACTGATGCCACCCCGCCATCTCATCCTCTGTCGTCCCCTTCTCCTCCTACCTTCAATCTTTCCCAGCATCAGGGTCTTTTCCAGTGAGTCAGTTCTTCACATCAGGCAGCCAAAGTATTGGAGTTTCAGGCTCAGCATCAGTCCTTCCAATGAATATTCAGGACTGATTTCCTTTAGGATTGACTGGTTTGATCTCCTTGTAGTCCAAAGGACTCTCAAGAGTCTTCTCCAGCACCACTGTTTAAAGCATCAATTCTTTGGCACTCAGCCTTTTTTATTGTCCAACTCTCATATCCACACATGACTACTGGAAAAACCATAGCCTTGACTGGATGGACCTTTGTTGGCAAAGCAATGTCTCTGCTTTTCAATATGCTGTCTAGGTTTGTCGTTTCTTTTCTTCTGAGGAGCAAGTGTCTTTCGATTTCATGGCTGCAGTCACCATCCGCCATGATTTTGGAGCCTGAGAAAATAAAGTCTGTCACTGTTTTCATTGTTTCCCCATCTATTTGCCATGAAGTGATGGGACCGGATGCCATGATCTTCATTTTCTGAATGCTGAGTTTTAAACATTCTTTTTCACTCTCCTCTTTTACCTTCATTAAGAGGCTCTTTAATTCTTCTCTGCTTCCTGCCATTTGGTGTTATCTGCTTATCTGAGGTTATTGATATTTCTTCCCACAATTTCGATTCCAGCCTGTGCTTCCTCTCGCCCAGCATTTTGCATGATGTACTGTGCATATAAGTTAAATAAGCAAGGTGATAATATACAGCCTTGACGTACTCCTTTCCTGATTTAGAACCAATCCATTGTTCCATGTCTGGTTCTAACTGTTGCTTCTTGACCTGCATACAGGTTTCTCAGGAGGCAGGTCAGGTGCCCTGGTATTCCTATCTCTTGAAGACTTTTCCACAGTTTGTTGTGATCCACACAGGCAAAGGCTTTAGTATAGTCAGTGAAGCAGAAGTTGATGTTTTTCTGGAACTCTCTAGTCTTTTCTATGGTCCAGCAGATGTTGGCAATTTGACCTGTGGCTCCTCTGCCTTTTCTAAATCCAGCTCATACGTCTGGAAGTTCACGGTTCACATGCTGTTGAAGCCTAGAGAGAAGGCTGCAAAGACCCACATAACCAAAAATAAAAGAATAAATGAAAATGCAGTTAAGTTTTTAAAAATGATTTTAGTCTAAGTGGAGCCAGAGATAAGCTCACGGCTTTGGTTCAGAGCTCCCCAGCACCCAAGGCAACAAAGCAAAGTGGCGATTTACACAAATTGTTCCCTATGGTTAGAGTCAGAGGTGCAGGTCTCAATCCGAATCACACCACCGGGGCCCAGTGACCCCTGCTCGCCAGGCCCTCAGCACATGCCCATCGGCCGGACCCCGACCCAGCCCCCCGCCTGTCACTCCTGTGGGTGTACAGACAGGGGGATGAGGAAGAGAGGCAGGCTGTCATTCACGCTCAGCAGGCCTGTGTGCCCCCCACCCCTCAGCCCCAGCCGGTGATTCACTCCACGGCCCCCTTCCGTCTCCCCTCTTTGGCTGACCCCTTGACCCAGTGACTCTGTGATGGGAACATGGGGCCCCTGGTCACCCGGTCATCCCAGCCGGGGGCCTCTGGAGGGAGGGTGGGCCTGTGCTGGGGGACTTGCCTCCGCCTGACTCCCGGGTGCTGCCACCCCTATCCTCCCCCTCCATCCCTCCCCACCACTGCCCAGCCCAGGGCCTGCTCCCTGACCCCCTGCAGACCAGCAGCGGGGTGCCCACGGTTAGAAGGCATCATTCAGAGTAAAGAGAGAGAAGCTGGTGGTTCAACTCTGTCCAGAGAGACAGCGCAGAGATTCCTTCATTTCCAGCGCAGAGAGGACCGACCTGTGCTGTGATGCCCATTCCAGGCGCTGGGTGAGCTGCTAACAGGTTGCCTCAGAAGACGGGGGCTTGCCATGGTTGGTTTATTACCCTCAGGGGCTCCCTGGGTCCAGGACTTGAACTGGGCTCAGTGGGAACGCCTCATCTCTGTTCCGCCAGGTTGGGGGCCTTGCTGGAGGTGGCTCGGGGCCCCTGGCGGGGCTGGGATCATGGCAGGCAGCCTCGTGTGTCATGCCATCTGCACCTGGTGGCCCCTCACCCGCTGGGTTCCTAGTGCCGGTGCGAGAGAGCCAGGCGGAGGCTGGGGTAGTCACAGCCCAGCCTCTGAACCCACCTGGTGCCCTTCCACACTGCACTCACCTGGGCCATCAGGGCCTACTCCCACACCCGAGGGGAAGGGCCTCAGACGCCCCCGGACGGGGCCTCAGCAAGCTTCTGAAGAACGGCCACAGGGCTTCATCCTCTGGTTTGGCTCCGAGCGGTGTTCTCTGCGCGTCTGTTGCAGGAAAGTACTGTGGCTTCCACACTCCCTACCCCCGCCGCAGCCCACGAGGGATGTTGCACAGGCACAGGCTCCCTTCCTGGGGAGACTTGCTGTCCCCTTTGCTCTTTGCATCTGCAGACCCACGCTCCGCCCACTCCAGCCTCCTGGGCTGACCTGGATGGAGGGCGGCATCGACAGTCCCCCTGAGCACTGACATCCCTTTGGGCTCAGCCAGTGGGAGGCGCCCCGGCAGGACTCGGGGTGGGGGGGTCCTCTCCTGGCAGCCAGCTCCAGGTTTGGGACCCAGTGCCCCCTCGCCCTTCCGCCACCAGCCCTAGGGGACTGCTCGTCCCCTGCAGCTAGTCCTCGGCTCTGCGCCCACGTCCCTTCTTTAAATGCTCCTCAACCCAAACCCAGGATGCTCTCTGCTTCTCCTTCACAGGGACTTTGCCCAACGGGGAGAGGAGCCGCTTCCTCCGGCTCGGGGAGGGTGGCCCCTGGGGTCCTGCGAGCTGCCCGCAGGGGACTCCAGCTCTGAGCAGGTCACTGCCCAGCGGTGGGGACAGGGCCAAGTGTTTTAACTCCAGAAGGCCCAGTGGGGGAGCCGGCGCCAATTCAGACAGCTGAATAAACAGCCACGGTCAAGTTTCCAGGCCCCCTGCAACCTGGCTGCCCCGCGCCCTGGAGGCCACTCAAGGCCAAGAGTCGGGCTGTGTCCCATGGTGGAGGTGGTGGCAGCCCCACACTCCCCTGCCCACAGCTCCTGGGNGCCTCAGAAGACGGGGGCTTGCCATGGTTGGTTTATTACCCTCAGGGGCTCCCTGGGTCCAGGACTTGAACTGGGCTCAGTGGGAACGCCTCATCTCTGTTCCGCCAGGTTGGGGGCCTTGCTGGAGGTGGCTCGGGGCCCCTGGCGGGGCTGGGATCATGGCAGGCAGCCTCGTGTGTCATGCCATCTGCACCTGGTGGCCCCTCACCCGCTGGGTTCCTAGTGCCGGTGCGAGAGAGCCAGGCGGAGGCTGGGGTAGTCACAGCCCAGCCTCTGAACCCACCTGGTGCCCTTCCACACTGCACTCACCCGGGCCATCAGGGCCTACCCCCACACCCGAGGGGAAGGGCCTCAGACGCCCCCGGACGGGGCCTCAGCAAGCTTCTGAAGAACGGCCACAGGGCTTCGTCCTCTCGTTTGGCTCCGAGCGGTGTTCTCTGCGCGTCTGTTGCAGGAAAGTACTGTGGCTTCCACGCTCCCCCCGCCGCAGCCCACGAGGGATGTTGCACAGGCACAGGCTCCCTTCCTCGGGAGACTTGCTGTCCCCTTTGCTCTTTGCATCTGCAGACCCACGCTCCGCCCACTCCAGCCTCCTGGGCTGACCTGGATGGAGGGCGGCATCGACAGTCCCCCTGAGCACTGACATCCCTTTGGGCTCAGCCAGTGGGAGGCGCCCCGGCAGGACTCGGGGTGGGGGTGTCCTCTCCTGGCAGCCAGCTCCAGGTTTGGGACCCAGTGCCCCCTCGCCCTTCCGCCACCAGCCCTAGGGGACTGCTCGTCCCCTGCAGCTAGTCCTCGGCTCTGCGCCCACGTCCCTTCTTTAAATGCTCCTCAACCCAAACCCAGGATGCTCTCTGCTTCTCCTTCACAGGGACTTTGCCCAATGGGGAGAGGAGCTGCTTCCTCCGGCTCGGGGAGGGTGGCCCCCGGGGTCCTGCGAGCTGCCCGCAGGGGACTCCAGCTCTGAGCAGGTCACTGCCCAGCGGTGGGGACAGGGCCAAGTGTTTTAACTCCAGAAGGCCCAGTGGGGGAGCCGGCGCCAACTCAGACAGCTGAATAAACAGCCACGGTCAAGTTTCCAGGCCCCCTGCAACCTGGCTGCCCCGCGCCCTGGAGGCCACTCAAGGCCAAGAGTCGGGCTGTGTCCCATGGTGGAGGTGGCAGCAGCCCCACACTCCCCTGCCCACAGCTCCTGGGTCCCACAGGCCTTTGTCTGGTGGACACTGGGAGGGAATGGGGGTTGGTTGCTCCTGATGGGGGTTCAGACCCTGCAGTCAGGCCTGGCTCTGTCTGCCACCTTCACCCTTGGGCCTTCTGAATGTTCCTTCTGCTCCCTGGCCTCAGTCTCTCCATCTGTGAAATGGGCTGAAATGCCTCCCAGCTGTCATAGGACAAACAAGGAGGTGGGTGTCAGAAGCCATGGAAATTGGAAAAGGTGGGGACTGGACTAGGAAAGCTTTGAGGGGTACTGTGAAGCCTCCCTAAGGGCCAGGGGTCAGGGCTGGGCCATTTGGAATTTTAAGAAAATCGCTCAGGTTGTGGACAGAGACAGAGGAAAGGTCGGGGAGGCCCCTGTGGAGGCCAGGCAGGGCTGGACCGACCGACAGTGAAGCCGGGCCAGGGCAAGGCCTTGGTGGGAGGTAGACAGGGCCAGGACTTGGAGGGTGGGGTGGAGACCCCCATGCCCTGCTGTTCCCGCCAGACCAACCCTGGGGGGTGGCCAGTGGCACCCTCATTGTCCTCTTTCCTCACGTCCTTGGAATCCAGGGGCCCTGCTTCCTGGAGCCCAAGGGGCTACGTCAGGGGAACACACCCTTGAGGTGTCTGGCCATCACCTTGGGGAGATCAGTTTCGACTTAACCCCAAACAATAACTTCTCAGCTTTCCTAATTGCATCCAGCTGTGCAGGGCCTCCTGCAGGCTCACGTGGCCCCACCTCCCTCTACACCCCCCGCCTGAGATGGGAGACTCCAGGGCTGTGGTCCCTCACCCTGTGGTTCCAGAAACAAGTTTCATGGCAGACCGTTTCATCAGTGTTGCGGCAGACCATTTCTCCATGGGCCAGGGATGGGGATGGTGCTGGGACGATTCCGTCTCACTGCATTTACTGCGCCCTTTTCTTCTGTTGTTATGACATCAGCTCCGCCTCAGATCGTCAGGCACTAGATCCCAGAGGCTGGGGACCCCTGCTCCAGGCAGTGAGAGCCAGGTGCCTGTCTGTGCCATGCCCCAGGGAGGCACAGGGGTGCCCTTGACCAGGGCTCTCAGGGAGCGCAGCTGTGTCCCTGTGGGCGCCCCAGCCCATGGGTGCCACACATCTGTGGGTGTCTATAGTAGGTGGGTACAGTGGTCATGTATGGATGTGAGAGTTGGACCATAAAGAAAGCTGAGCGCTGAAGAACTGATGCTTTTGAACTGTGGTGTTGGAGAAGACTCTTGAGAGTCCCTTGGACTGCAAGGAGATCCAAACAGTCCATTCTAAAGGAAATCAGTGCTGGGTGTTCACTGGAAGGACTGATGCTGAAGCTGAAACTACAATACTTTGGCCACCTGATGCAAAGAGCCAACTCACTGGAAAAGACCCTGATGCTGGGAAAGATTGAAGGTAGGAGGAGAAGGGGACGACAGAGGATGAGATGGCTGGATGGCATCACCAACTCAATGGACATGAGTTTGAGTAAACTCCCGGAGTTGGTGATGGACAGGGAGCCCTGGCGTGCTGTGGTTCATGGGGTCACAAAGAGTCGGACACGACTGAGCCACTGAACTGACTGACCTGTCGGGTACCCCACCCTGCCGGGCTAGGGATTTGGACTGCCATGTGTGACTTCGGCCACCAGGGGGCAGCAGAGGGGAGCATATCTGTTCCGGGAGCCTGTGCTTTGTGCAGGGGGAGGCGGGAGGGGAACAAGGAGGCCCAGCTGGGTCACTCCGGGCCAGCAGAGGAGGCTGGGCTCGGATCCCGGCCCTGCTGCTGACTCCCGCGCCCGGCCCTCCTCTGTGCACGGGGCACCGCTCTGTGGCCGCTGGGTCTCTTCCAACACAGACATTCGAGCTGAAACCGAGAGAGGCTGCCCCCGCATAGCTGCAAGGCTTGGTCCTGGGTCGTTAGGCCCGGGGGTGGACGAGTCTCCAGTCTGCAGATGGGAGCAGGGCTTGGCCGTCACACAGCCCATCGGAGGCGGAGACAGAGCCCCGGGCTGCAGACGCAGAGGCCTGCTCTCTTGCTCTGCACACCCTCAGCGTCCCCAAGCCACCGAGGGCAGGGGTCCTGCCGGGCCTCCAGCTGGGCCCCGCTCAGCGGAGGGGACCTCCTCCGGCTCCCAGGACCCAGGGAGGACCCGAGGAGGTCTCTGTGAGCCCTGCCCCTCCAGCCTTTGCGGGGCAGCTTCAGATCTTAGAGTCCATTTTTCCCCTGCGAGAGGCTTGGGGGCTGCGGGCTCAGCCGGTTCCTGCGGCCTCCATAGGTGGGGAGGGGAGTCACCTCTGGGGACACTTCTGCGCTCAGTTCCCGCGTCTCTCCAGCTCCCTGCGGGCAGTTTCCATTTTGCAGGGAAGGGGGCCAGGCTTCGAAAGAAGAGGCGCAAGAGGGACGTGGGTGGAGGGGCACAAGGGTGGGCCCCAGCCGGCCTCCTCATGGCCTGCTCTGCTCCAGCCCCGGAAAGCGGGAGGCCTCGAGCTCTCTGCCCCATGGCCAAAAAGAACTTGTGCTCCAGGAACACACAGCCTGGCGGGTCAGAGCCCGCATGCCGGCCAAGGCCCTCCCTCCCTCGTGACCCTGTGAGTGTCCACTCCCGCCTAGCCAGCCCCAGCTCCCCACGGGCGCTGCAGCGGTCCCAGGCCCAGCTCTGGGCTCAGTGTGAGGCCCCGGGGGCGCGGCATCGAGGCCGGCAGAGGAACGAAGGCCCGGGTCCCGGCCCCTGGGCGAGGCCACGGAGCACGCCACCCCGCGTCCTCTCCCCACGGGGCCCTGTCAGGTCTTCGGGCGGCGGGGCCGGGAGGCCGCGGCAGCCATCTTCCAGGCGAACTGGGGCCCAGCCAGCAGCATTTCCCGGCGGCCTCCTCCCTCGCTCCGAGCGGCATGACCTCATCTGGAAGCCATTCCGGAAAGGAGCTGCACAGAGCCCCTGGGAGTGGGAGTGGAGAGGCGCTTTCCAAGGGCCCTCCTGGCAGCCTCCGGTGCCAGACCAGGGCGGGCGTCACGCCTCCGGTGTCTGCCTGCTGGGCGACCGCTGGGAGGGCAGCTGGCTTTTGTCAGCTCTTCGGGGTGACCTGGCCAGGCGGGAGCAGGCAGGCAGCGGGGCA
>SJYW01040254.1:418642-428712 GCA_006410735.1 Raphicerus campestris
CCCCGAGTCCCAGTTCCTGTGGACTCCAGACTCCCCATTCGTTCCTTCAGTTGCTCTTCTGTTCCCTGACTTATCTTTGGACCTCCCTCATCTTGATCTCGGCCTCCACCCCCACCATCACTGCATTCTCCACTCTAACCCTGCTGCCGTGCTCTTCCCCAGCCTACCCGACTCTAGTCTCTGCTCACCCCTCTTCTCCGCCTCCCTGAGTCCCTCCACATGAGGTCCTCTGAGGACCTCGTGGCTCCTGGGTGAGGGGAGAGGCTTTGCGTGGCTGTATGTTTGCGTTCACGCATGTTTGCCCAGAGTCTGGCCAGCTCTGGCCAAAAGCAGTGTCAGTGGGGTGCACAGGCCCCCTCACCAGGAGTAACATTGGTGGAGTAGCCAGCAGCTCCCCCTTCCAGGGACTGAGATGGGGTCAGGGATCTTGCCCATCGCTCCCAGTAACTGTGGGTGTATGCAAGGGAAAGCCAAGACTCGGGGCTCATCTCCTGAATGGGGGTGGGGACAGCGGCCGCAGCCCATGTGTCTTTCTGCAGATCTCCAGCATTCTGGACATGGAGGCTGTCACCTTCAAGAAGCTGGTGAAGGGCCACGCCTACTCTGTGACCGGGGCCAAGCAGGTACCGCCCCAGGTGGAGGTCTTCCCCAAAGGGTGTTTCCAGCCTCCTTGCCTCTCTGGCCTGTGGCCAAGGCTGTGGGAGAGGCCGACTCTCCCTGTGACCTTCAGCAGCACCTTTCCTATCTCCCAGGGACTCTCACCCAAAGATGGTTATCTTGTCCCACCCTGATTTACTGTACTTTGTGTGTAGAGCTGCCTCTCTCAGCAGTTTATGCCCAGACAGGCTTCTCTGCTGTGCTTCCAACGGTGGGTGCTGGGTGCTGAGCTGGGCTCTGTGAAGATGAGGTGGCAGGAAGGGGTATTAAAGTGTGTGCCAGAAGCAGACGTTGACGTGAGCTCTGGGGANGGCAGCCCTGCTGAGTCAGGGCCTGAGTCAGCCTCCGCCTCCCACCTGCACCCACGGGAAGGCGGGACCTGCTGGGATCAGCCTTCTTTACCCTGGCCCTGGGCTCAGGGCGAGACCTGCAGCCTGGGGTGGCTGGCAACCCGCGCCACTGCCCGGGTGGAGCTCTTTGTTGGAACTTGTGCGTTCCTGAGCCCAGACATCCTTCCAGCTGTCTTCCCACAGGGCTGCCTCAGCCCGTCTGATTGTCACACGGATAAGTCAGCGTCCCAGGTGCTGGGGCAGGCTGGGGCGGGGGGTGGTAGAGGCAGTCCCCTGACCTGGGGCAAGTCGCTGCCTCGCCTACCGGCTCGGTAGCATGCCCCGTCACCCTGCCACCAGAGCCGCCGTCTGGGGCCCGCGCCCTGCCCTCTGCACGCCACCTGCTTATCTGGATCCTGGCTGTCGCCTCTGCCGCAGCCGCCTTCTGCCTCTAGTGCCTGTCACTTAGCCGCCTTCCCTCCAGCACCCAGTGCGTCCCTCCCCTCTTGGGGGAAAAACATCCTTTGGCATTCAGCCTTCATTGTGGTCCAGCTCTCACATCCAAACATGACCACTGAGAAAACTGTAGCTTTGACTAGACAGACCTTGGTCGGCAAAGCGCCGGCTGTACAGCCGTTTATCCCTTCTTTATCCCATCTCCGTGGCTTTTGGCCTCTGACTCACCCGTGGCATAAGGAGACTGAACCTGTACTGCAAGCCCCTGGGGGTCACTCTCAGATCGCAGGCTGGTGCCCCACATCACCTGGACTTCTCTGGGCTTCCTCTCTGCGACCATCTAGATCTGAGCCGTGCCGTCCCTCCCCGGGGTACCACCTGTGTCACCCCCGCCCAGCCCCTTTCTAGCACGTTCAGACCTCACAGGTGAGTCTGCCCCGGCCAGCCCCCCGCCGCTCCCAGGCCCCCCCACCTTTCAGTNTCTCCCCTTGTTGCTTTGCAAGGGGATTTTTGTATATCGAGCTGTCTCTTATACACATCTCGTTCAGACCTCACAGGTGAGTCTGCCCCGGCCAGCCCCCCGCCACTCCCAGGCCCCCCCACCTTTCAGTCAGTTTTCTGCTGACCATGATTTCAGGCCTGTGGAAAACTGCTGTGAGTGGGAAACGATTAGTTTCTGTTGCGAGGAGCCTTTCTCTGAATAGTGATGAGGTTACTTCTCTGTTTAACAGGTCTGTTCACTGCTAAGTGAATCTGTGTTTTTCTTCTTTCTGTAAAGGAGCTCTTTTTCTATGTATATATCACATATTACGAATTCAGCTTCTTGTAGACAAAGAATGATTTTTAAAGAGATTAAAGCTTGATCTTCATGGGACCTCCTTGGCGATAGAGTGGTTAAGATTCAGGTTTCACTGCAGGATGTGCAGGTTCAATTCCTGGTCGGCGAACTAAAAGAATTAAATTTTTAAAAGCATGATCCTCATGCAAATAGAAAATGAATACATCTAAGGTTTTGCTTAACTCACTAATTAATACAGGGAGCAATAATATGTGAGAAACAGTTCAAAGGGGAATTTGAAGGGGAGACATATATGTAGGCAATTAGAATTTGCTAATACGTACAAAACTTGTTAACATCCTATAAAGTACTGTTTTGTATTATCTTTGCTATGAGACAGAATACAGTTGTAGCTCTACTATAAAAAATTCACTTGCATTGTTACGGACGAAAACCATTTGCCCAATAGTCAATTTTCTACAGCTTGACTTCTACTCTAACCAAGCTGGTACTTATGCACTTTTATAAGTACTTTTTGTAATGTATAATACCTTTATAATCTTTGTATAATTATTAAAAAAAACTAGTACTATAGTGACTTATAGTTTTTAAATAATTTTAGACTTTTTTTCCCCTCTTTCCTGGATGTCCTATAATTCCATTATGGTGAACCTTGGCGTGGAATGTTGAGATTTTTCTTTTTGTTCATTTATTTATCTTGCTTGATGTTCACTGAGCATTTTCAATCTAAGCTCTCACATCTTTCTTCAGTTTTAGGGAATTCCTGGTTAGTTTTGTACTAAATATTAATTATTTTCCCCTCTCACTAATTTCTACTTTGAGGATCTGATTAAATAAGTCCGTGTGGGTCACAAAGAGTCAGACACAGCTGAGTGACTCAACAGCAAGGGCAGCAGATAAGTGAGCGAGCTCTGGCTTCGCCTCTTTGCTTCTTGGTGAGAAATCAGGTAGTAACTGTATCCCAGTTCCCCTTCAAGGAACAAGCTGGGTTTTTGTTTTTTCTCCAAACTTTTCAAGATTTTTCCTCTTCTCTGGCTTTCAGACTTTGACTGTGATTTACCTAGAAGTGCTTATGCTTGTGTTTACCCTGCTTGGGTTTTTGAGCTGCTTGGGTATTAAGTTAAATTTTCCATTAATATTGAGAGGGCTCCTTTCCTTATTTTTTCCCTGCCCTTATATTGTTCTCCTCTCCTTCTGGAGAAAAGACATGCATTTGGACCTCTTGATATTGTCTCTCCGGTCTCTGAAGTTCTATTCTTTTTCTTTTTTTTCTCTCTTCCAATCCTATTTCTCTCCTTTCTTTGAGTGGAATGCTTTCTGTTGATTTATCTTCAGGTTTACTGATCCTTTCTTCCGCCATCTCAGAACTGGAACACTTCTGGTGAATTTTTAAAATTTCAGTTATTGCCCATTTCAGCTCAAGAATTTCCATTAAGATCGCATCTGTCTGTGGTGGCTCCCTATCTGTTCACTCATTGGCAAGATATTTTCACTTAATTCCTTGAACATGTTTTTCTCTAAACATGTTTTCCTTTAATTCTTTGAATTTAGAGTAGCTGCTTTGAAGTACATGTCTGCTAAATTTGAAATCTGTGTCCACTCAAGAGTGTTTATCTATTGACTTCCTTTGTGAGACACACTTTTAGTTTCTCGGATAATCCAATAATTTCGAGGTGAAAACTGGCTCCTGGAGAGAATATACTGCAGCAGCCCTGGAATCAGGAGTTGAGTCAAGGAACACAAGCAGGGCAGAGCACGCCAGGAGCGACAGGTGCAGGAGAGGGGAGAGCCCAGCGCTCGTCACAGCGCTCACATCGGCGTTCTCTCTGCCCAGAACAGTTTTCCTCTCCATTCTCCTCACTAGATCCTTCTCCTTGTGCTAGACTTGGGTGCAGGACTGCCCGCTAGGGAAGTCTCTCTAGTCATCCTGACCAGGTTAGGACCCCTTGTTAAACATATTATAAGTACATCCTACAACTGTAGTAATTACAAACCTGTTTGTATACCTTTTTCTTTCATGTCTATCTCCCCACCACACTGGATGCGAAATGAGAGCAAAGATGAGCAGTATGTTGTTGCCACGTGCCTGGCACACAGAGAAGCTTCATAAATATTTGTTTAATGAATGAACGTTGCCCATTTTGCCTCCAGGATATTTTCCCAATTTGCTGTCTCACCAGCAACACATAAGATCGTTCATTCCCTGAACTTTCACTGGTACTTACGATCTTTAATAGGTATTTTCATCTTTTCATAAGCTTTTTCAATCTGATATTTGAGAATTATAATCTTAATTGGCATCCTTTAGTATTAAACTTTCTTCATAGATGTATTGGAGATTTAAACTTTCTCTTCTATAAATTTTCTTCCCACATCTCTGCAGATAGTCTATGTTTTCTTCCCACATCTCCCCTTGTTGCTTTGCAAGGGGATTTTTGTATATCGAGTTAGAACTATTTTTCCTGGTGCACATTTTTTCTCAGTTCATTCTTTGTCTTTTGACTTTGTAAAGTCTCCATTATTTCCTTTATGGCTCCCGACGCATGTGACATTGCTTAGGAAGATTTTTATCCACTCAGAAATTATATAAGTAAATATATTCCCTCCCAGTATATTTATGGCTTTACTGTTTTACCTTAAGATTCTTAATGCATCTCAAGTTTACTTTGGTGCAAGAAGAGANTGTGACATTGCTTAGGAAGATTTTTATCCACTCAGAAATTATATAAGTAAATATATTCCCTCCCAGTATATTTATGGCTTTACTGTTTTACCTTAAGATTCTTAATGCATCTCAAGTTTACTTTGGTTCAAGAAGAAAGAATGGGTCTACCGTCAGGCCATTTTTCAGAATGGTTGCCAATTGCTCCATCCTTAATTTTTCTGCTGTAACTTGCATTGGTCTTGATAGATTGATAGAATTTAAGTGTAACAGAAAAGGAAAGGGAGAAGGTATTCCAGGTGATGGAAACACCACGGGCAAATGTTATGGGAATGCGGGAAAGGGTGTCTTTCCCGCGGATGCTCATACTGCTCTAAAGAAGAAGGAAGCGTGAGGTTTACGTCTGCTCTCTTACCATTTGCTTTTTTATCCATTTATCTTCTATAGTGTTAAACAGATATTTCCTAGTGTACCATTAATTTTCGAACTTCTTTATACGTCTTTTATATATAAAGTAATTTTGTTAGTGATTATAGAAATTATAATTAACATCTTGTAAAAATCTAGCTTGGCTTAATACCAACTTAACGGCAAATGTCGACAAAACTTTGTTCCTCTGTGACTTTGCTCTCGCCTCTTCTTTGTGCTAGAAGTGTCACACAAATTATATTTCTATATTTTATAAGCCCATTACCACAGTTTGATATTGTTGCCTCGTGTAGTTGTATTTTAGGTCAGAAGACAAGAGATTAAAAAATGTATTTATATCGTTTTTTTAAAAAGGTATACCTAAACAGAGAAACTTATATCTCCTACCTTCATTTATTTCTAGATTTTCTATCCTTTTTATTGATCCACACAGCCCAGTGATAGCCCTACACTTTTTTGAAAATATTTGCTTTATAGCACAGTTTACAGATATTAAATTCTTATTCTGCTATTTGTTGAATTCCTATTTTTAGCCCAGTACTATTCTAGGGAGTGGAAACAGAGTAAGGATTCGCAGAGGCAGGAACTTTGTTTCCCTGAGACTTTTATTCTGTTCAGACACTCGCTGCTCATCTCCTCAAAGTCCTATGAACCGGGAGCAGCACGTTCCTTCAGCGCCAAAGGGTGGGAGACGGGCTCCGACACCTCGGTGCTGTGGCCCCGAGATTAAGAGCACGCAGTCCAGGATCCGCGGGGAAATCACTGGCCCAAGAAGCAGAGCCAGCGCCTCAGTCATCCCCGAGCCTCAGGCTTAGTCAAGCGAGAGGTCTGGCTCCCCCAGGGGACAAACTAAACATGCCACAGTCTTGAGGCCTCAGCTCTCTGTTGGTCCTTTTGGCTTCTCACGCCAGTGCAGTATCAGGAGGAGCCAGGCTGGGGGTAGGCAGGAGAAGCCTTTCTTGGTTATCTTTAGGGTCTCACTCTCCACTGAGCTACCAGACGGCAAGCCTTTATCTCAGGACCTGCTTTCAAGGACAGCAGATTAAGGCACATGCCATCTCAGAGAGACAGATTATGAAAAACTGAACTCACACATTTGGATAAAGACATGTGGCACGCGGAAGTGACAGCCTGGTGACATGGAGTTGTGACTAGATCTGTGCTGTTTGTCTGATGCAGTAGCCCTTAGTCACGGGGGACTATTTACATATGAATTGATTTAAATGAAATAAAATTTAAAATTCAGCTCCTGGATAGCCACGGTGCAAGAACTCCCTGGCCACATACATCTAGTGGCTACTGCGGTGGGCAGTTCAGATAGAGAACGCAGAAGGTTCTACTGGACACCATTTCTCTGGATTATCTGCAATATGCCTGCTGCTTAGCACTAGACTGCAGGTACGGAAATTTCAGAGTCAATGTCTGCTCAGTTTCACCCTCTGCTTCCAGCGACCAGCACAGACAGGGAGAGACATAGGAAAAGAGCAGAGAGAGAAAGGGGGGAGGGAAGGAAGGAAGGGAAGGAGAAAGGGAGGCAAGGACGGAAGGATGGGAGGGGGACCAGCTTAGCAGTGGACCCAGAAAGTGATTTCCTGCCAACCGTTTGGGACTAAGGCCTCCCTCGAGGCTCATGCCACTCAGCGAAGCTACCAGCTTCAGGGTCTCACTCAGTTTGACCCCTTTGGCTTGAACCCCTCTCCCGACAGCCTGGGGCAGGACAGCCCCGCCAGCAAGCTCTGCCTGGACGCCACTGATGGGTGTCAGACCTCAGACCCTGTCCTCCAGCTGCCAGCTCACTCCACATGGAGCAGTTTGAGACCTCAGATTTGGGGACCAGAAGGTGGGGGAGAAAAGACAAAACTGACATGGTTTCCGCGTCTGGGTATAGGACAGGGGGTGGAGGCTGGGGGTGGGGGAGCCGGGGCATCAGACAAGCGCTGGCACGTGCTGAGCGCTTACTATGGGCCCAGCACTGGGCTGTTTGCTAGCTGGTTTCACAGCAAGAGAAGACGGAGCCCGGGGAGGTGAAGCGGGCTGCTGCGGGCGCGGGACCAGTGAGCAGTGAGCCAGATTCAAGTTCAGGCCAGCCGGCTCCGGTGCTGCCTTCCCGGCCTCCAGGTCCAGGGCAAGAGCAGGATGGCGCTGGGGGTCCCCCTGAGCCGAGCATCTGCATGTCCTTCCTCTCCTGGGCCCAAGAGGCTCTGAAGCTTTGCCATTGCCCCCAGGCCAGCCAGCCGCCCACCTTTACCCCCTCCCTCTGCCGGTGGCCAGCGCCCAGGGTGCAGGCAGGGGTGGGAATGGGGGTGGCGGTGGGTGGGTACCGCCCCAGCCGGAGCCCCCGGCACTGATTTCACGCTGGACCCCAGCCCATGATGTCGGCACTGCCAAAGCATCCTCGTTAACTGCCCCTGAGGGGGACAGAAGCCAGCTCCCCTCTCTGCACGGGATCTAGGGGCTGTCTCTTATACACATCTTGGAAGGAGGGGAGGGGGGACCAGCTTAGC
Organism: Raphicerus campestris; assembly: GCA_006410735.1. Taxonomy (NCBI): domain Eukaryota; kingdom Metazoa; phylum Chordata; class Mammalia; order Artiodactyla; family Bovidae; genus Raphicerus; species Raphicerus campestris. Next base: position 426,479 of record SJYW01040254.1, read on the forward strand.
AGTGGACCCAGAAAGTGATTTCCTGCCAACCGTTTGGGACTAAGGCCTCCCTCGAGGCTCATGCCACTCAGCGAAGCTACCAGCTTCAGGGTCTCACTCAGTTTGACCCCTTTGGCTTGAACCCCTCTCCCGACAGCCTGGGGCAGGACAGCCCCGCCAGCAAGCTCTGCCTGGACGCCACTGATGGGTGTCAGACCTCAGACCCTGTCCTCCAGCTGCCAGCTCACTCCACATGGAGCAGTTTGAGACCTCAGATTTGGGGACCAGAAGGTGGGGGAGAAAAGACAAAACTGACATGGTTTCCGCGTCTGGGTATAGGACAGGGGGTGGAGGCTGGGGGTGGGGGAGCCGGGGCATCAGACAAGCGCTGGCACGTGCTGAGCGCTTACTATGGGCCCAGCACTGGGCTGTTTGCTAGCTGGTTTCACAGCAAGAGAAGACGGAGCCCGGGGAGGTGAAGCGGGCTGCTGCGGGCGTGGGACCAGTGAGCAGTGAGCCAGATTCAAGTTCAGGCCAGCCGGCTCCGGTGCTGCCTTCCCGGCCTCCAGGTCCAGGGCAAGAGCAGGATGGTGCTGGGGGTCCCCCTGAGCCGAGCATCTGCATGTCCTTCCTCTCCTGGGCCCAAGAGGCTCTGAAGCTTTGCCATTGCCCCCAGGCCAGCCAGCCGCCCACCTTTACCCCCTCCCTCTGCCGGTGGCCAGCGCCCAGGGTGCAGGCAGGGGTGGGAATGGGGGTGGCGGTGGGTGGGTACCGCCCCAGCCGGAGCCCCCGGCACTGATTTCACGCTGGACCCCAGCCCATGATGTCGGCACTGCCAAAGCATCCTCGTTAACTGCCCCTGAGGGGGACAGAAGCCAGCTCCCCTCTCTGCACGGGATCTAGGGGGACCCACCACGCCCCAGGTGCTCACAAGGAGCCTGGACGGAAAATATGACTCTCTTCCTCCCCCAGCGTGGGATCGCTTTTCCATTGCTAATTTCCGAGGAATCTGGTGAAGTAGTGGAAAGACCTAGAAGGCGGGAGACCCGGCCTGTCTGGGCTTCAGACAAACGCACCGCTGGGGTCTCAGTCTCCCCTCCGGTGGGTCAGGAGCCAGGGGCCATGCTGCTCAGGGCCCCGTCCCAGTGCAGATTTGCCAAGATGCCCAGGCGTGGGTGAGGCCCAAGAGGGTCGGGGCAGCAGCTGGGGCTTGCAGCCTTCCTGGCTTTTGTTTGTTTTCAAATGTGTCTTTGGGAGTGAAGAGCAGTCAACCGTGACTTACCAATTTTCCGTGGTTCTCCCCGCCACGCACCGCCTCCCCCACCTCCCCCGACACCCCTGCAGCCCTCTGCATGTCTCAGCTTTATCTCTGGAGCAGCCAGATTTTCAGCCAACTGAGGACACAGAGGAGGTGCACTCTGCCCCTGGGGCTAACCGTGTGCCAGGCTCATTTTCATCCTTGCCCATCCCAGGAGGCTTGCACCATGCTTGTCGCCGTTTTGCAACCACGCTAACCTGCCTGCCGGAATCAGGCCAACTCTCCCACGTCACTTCCTCCAGGAAGCCTTCCTTGATTTACAAGCCTGGCACTGCCCTCTCCCTCCCCGCCCCCGCCCCAGCTGAGTAGACCATGCCACCCAGCATGTTGAGACGCCCTCTCCCCTCGCGGCTGTGCCCACGCTGAGGGCAGCAGCCCTGGCTCCTGGCACCACACTCAGCGACACCTGCTGATCAGCTTGTCAGAGGGACGAGGTGAGGACCTGGTCTTGCTTTCAGGGACAGAGTCCAGCTGCTGGTCTCCGGGTCACACAGCTGCTCCCCAGCACCCTGAGTCTTCTGTGTTGAGGACAAGAGAGGCCCCATCTGTGACTCCTCAAGAGCAAGAGGAGTCTTTTCACCCGCCTCAGCCCTCCCCCATCTCATTCTCCTGCCGGGACACCTCCCTTAGCCAGACCCGCTCGGAGATCTTATTTTAATTTTGGTGTCTCTCATCCTGCTGGCCACCCAGGAGGTAGAGCGTAGGCAAGCAAAGAAGCAGAACACTTTGCCTGCGGGACGGATTTCCCTCTTGTGCGTTCTTCCCGTCCTTGACCTGTTAAAAGGCTCCCCTGTCTAGAATGCTCGTTCTGCGTCCCCTGAACCCGCTTGGCCTGAAGTGTGGCCCACTCTCGTCTCCAGATAAAGTTACGCATCCTCCTGAAGACGTGATAGCTCAGGCAGCCCCCTCCTGGGAGCCTTCCTAGACCCCTCCCACC
>SJYW01040254.1:430012-455836 GCA_006410735.1 Raphicerus campestris
TGGCAGCCCACTCCAGTGTTCTGGCCTGGAGAATCCCCATGGACAGAGGAGCCTGGTGGGTTACAGTCTAAAAGATTACAAAGAGTTGGACACACAAGAACAGGGCAGAGACTTCGCTAGTCCAGTGGGTAAGACTCCGCTCTTCCAGTGCAGGGGGCCAAGGTCCCTGGTTGGGGAACAAAGATACCACCATGCCTCAAGGCACGACCAAAAAGTCAAAAAAACCCAACAGGGGCAGGGGGTGGGGGTCATGCCCTTTGGGGCTCTATCCCAGCATCCGGCCCAAAGAGGTGTCAGTGTTCCAGCATCCAGCCCAAAGAGGTGTCAGTATGCGAGTCAGCTGCTAAGAACCAGTAACACCGGAATGTTGAAGAGCCCTGGCTTCAAAGGACGCAGCCTGGGCTCTGCTCCATCCTTTGAAAAGCCGTCCTCCTCGTGTCTCTCAGATAGCGGGAACAACTTTCAGAGACTCTCTCTACAGCTCCCTTGTTCGTCACCTGGGGAAGCGGAGGCCAAGGTCACCTTGCCCTGGGCCCTCTCTGCAGCAGAACTGGGCTCCCTGGCACCTTGGTGGGAAGGGGCCTGTGCACACTGCCTGCACACACAGGGCCTCCCTCACACCTGGGCAGCCTCTGGCTCAGATTTCGCACCCACTGCGTCTGCCACATGAGCAAGCGGGTGCGAGACCCCAAGTCCCAGGAGAACAAGGTGCCAGTCACCAGCCAAGCTCCAGGCTGACGTTAGGGGAAAATACACTGACTGACACCGCTCACCTTGTTCAGCCACCATAGTAACCATGTTCGTGAGTTATGGTACCACAGGAGGTCCTGGTAAGGAACACGGAACTTACAAGCTACCACCAACCGGGAAACCAGTCAATCCAAAAGGAAATCAACCCTGAATACTCAGTGGAAGAGCTAATGCTGAAGCTGAAGCTCCGATATTTCCACCACCTGATGCGAAGAACTGACTCATTGAAAAAGACCCTGATGCTGGGAAAGATTGAAGGCAGGAGGAGAAGGGATGTGATCACAGAGGATGTGATGGTTGGATGGCGTCACCGACTCAGTGGACATGAGTTTGGGCAAACTGGGAGACAGTGAAGGACAGGGAAGCCTGGTGTGCTGCCATCCACAGGGTCGCAAAGGGTCAGACAGAACTTACACAACTGAACAGCAACAACAACTGGAAGAGTTCAATAAAGGTCAAAAAAGAGACACTACATGCCCTACTGCCTCCCAGAATCCTTCTCACTGGCATCCATCTTGGCTGAGTAAAGCGTGCACCCTGAGTGGGACCCTCAAGAAGGACCCTGAGTCAGAGTGATTGGCCGAAGCCTGGAAAATAATCCCATCATCATAAAACTCGAGACTGAGAGCTAGGTGGCAGAGCAGTCTTCCCGGGTTCCCTTACCCTGCTGTTCTCCACCCTGGCGCCTCTTCCCAGTCAAGCCTTTCTTTGTCAGCTTGTGTGTCTTCTTGGACAATTCATTGCTGAGACTTAGACCTGAGCCCCTCTCCAGGCCCTGGAAGGGGTCCCTTTTCCTGCAACAGCTGGAACATCTGTCTCTGGGCTGGGCCTCTGTCTGCTACTGTGAACATGCCCAACTCAAATGCATAGAAGGTGTGGAATCATCTGGTCACTCACGGGCGCATAAAAGCCTGCTTAAGCTTCCCAGGCGGTAGTAAGCTTTCTAAGATGCCCACTTAGTCACATGATACAGACGGTATCCCAGCCAGTGAACACTGAGGCTGGAGAACCCGCACGTTGGCCTGGCACAACCGTTCTGGGTTTAATTTGTATGTGCATGGGCGCTCAGTCATGTCCGATTTTGAGGCCCCATGGACTGCAGCCCTCCCGAGGAGAGGNGTAACCTGGAGGGCCGCTCTTGGGTCATCCCCTGAGTTTATGGCCTGAGGGTCTGTCTTGTGCTCTATGGATGGCCAACAGTGTCTCCTGGCATCCATGTTCCTTGCCTTGTAACCTGTCAGGAAGCAGAGTCTAATCTTCCCCAGTCCTTGAATCTGAGCTGACTTGCTTTGGCCCATAGGGTCCAGCAGGAGTGGCGGTGTGCCAGGCGATAGCCTGTGCCTCAGGTGGCCTTGGAGGTCCCTCTAGTTCTCCACCTGGCCACAGTGTGGGCCTGTCCCGGGTGGGATGATCTGGTATTCTCAGAAAAAGAGTTAGGCTCTTTTCTGGTTGCCAAATCCATGCCCATGCCCAGTTCTGGCAGCCAAACTCGAGGAAGCTACCACCAGGCTCTCTAATCCCCATTATGACATGCAGCCCCATCAGGGCTGGCACACATCTGTGCTTAGAGTTGGGTCTTAGGACCCCCTGGGATTTCTTTGGAAGGAATGATGCTAAAGTTGAACCTCCAGTACTTTGGCCACCTCATGCGAAGAGCTGACTCATTGGAAAAGACTCTGATGCTGGGAAGGATTGGGGGCAGGAGGAGAAGGGGACGACAGAGGATAAGATGGCTGGATGGCATCACGGACTTGATGAACGCGAGTCTGAGTGAACTCTGGGAGTTGGTGATGGACAGGCAGGCCTGCCAGTGCTGTGATTCATGGGGTCGCAAGGAGTAGGACACGACTGAGCGACTGAACTGAACTGAGGTAGGCACCGCTGTCTTCTCCATACAACAGGCCAGGGAACCCTGGACCTGCCTGAACCCTGGAGCTGGGATTCAAAGTCAGGCAAGAGCGATCCAGGGTCCACACTCTGACTCCGGGGAGCTACCCGGGAGACCTCCAGGCCCGCTTTCCTAGGACCTAGCTGGGCCAGAAGCCGGCGGGAATTCTCTTCTGTCTTCGGCCCTTTCCTGACACCTACAGTCCTCGGAATAATGAAGACTCCCAGCCTGACATCAGGGCCCTCCGAGGTCTGCCTCTTGCCTCCCGCGACCCCCGTCGCCTGCACCCTGCACCCTGGCCTACTGGGCAGCCTTCAGCTCTCTGGTCATGCGCGCCCACCTTTGCCCACCCAGGCCCCCTTTTCCTGGAACTGCTCTCCTCCATTCTAGTCTTTTGGATGCTCAGCTAGCTCCCTCCGGGGAGCCCTCCCAGACGGCCCGGTTGAGTGCCTCCTCTGGCTTCCCGCAGATGGGCTGGTCCGTGCTTCCCCCGCTGCCTTCCATCTCCGCCAGCAGCCCGGTAAAGGCCCGGGATCGCGGGAACCAGCTGCGCGCAGGTCCAGGGCCTGGCGCGGTCAGGAGTCCAGAGTGGATGCGGCGGAGATTCCAGGGAACCTAGGAGGAGAGACGGGCGTGACCCAGCCCGGACCACGACTACCGACAGGCCTTGCGCGCCGAGAGGCGCCGGCCGCTCCTCTCGCGGGAAGGCAGAAGCTTTTTTGAGTTCGCGGGCGTGGGCGGGGCCGGAAGCAGGCGCGTTTCAAAGTGGTGATAGATGGTTTTGTTATCCAATAGGATTGAAAATCGAGCCCTCTCCACGGGCGGACCACGGGAGTTAGGGACGGCGGCGGCCAGTAGGGAGGCGCGGGGGCGGGGCCGAGGCCCCGGGAGAGGAAGTGGGTCGGTGCTGAGGCGGCGGCGGCGGCGTCGTCTGCTGGAGGTCTTCTCTGAAGCGACTCGCGGAGGTGCTTCCCTCGCTCGAGTGCGTCAACCGCCGCGCCCGCTGAGCCTCCCCGGCGCCAGGCAAGGCTCGACTTCGCCGGGGGCGCGGGGGGCGCGGGGGGCGCGGGGCCGGGGTCGCCGCCCGCGGGCGCGGTGGGTCCGCATTGGCATTCCGCGCCGCGCCGCCGGGTGCGTGCCCGCGCCGTTCCCAGCCCGCGGCTCCGCGCGGGGACAGTGGCGCATTGTTCGCCCGGACACCCCGGGCGGCGCAGCGCCCTCGGGGCTTGGCGCGGCCCCGCCGCGATTTGCATGCGCTCCAGTCACAAAGGTTCAAGGTCAGGAGCGCGGGGCGGCCGAGCCCCGCCCGGCCCAGGCGCTATTCTTCGCCCCTGGCGGCGGGAATTCCTCGCCGCCCGCGCCCGGGCCGCCCCTGCGCGTGAATGGCCGAGCGCCGCCGCCGCCGTCTGAGGCGCTTTGTGTCTCGGCCCGGCCAGCTGGGCCCGCGAGGGACGTGCCAGCTCGCCCGGCGCAGGCCCCGCGCCAGCGCCCCTCGCCCATGCTAATCAGCCTGGCAGCGCGTCCGGGCGGGCGGCCCGGTGGGCGCCCCCGCGCTCCCTGCCAGGAGGCCCTCGGCCTACCCCTGCGGCTCCGGAGGCCCTCGAGTCCCCTGCCAGGGGTTCCCCACTCCTCGCGCCTCTGCCGGGTCCCCCGTCCCTCTCCACCGCCACCCCTTCGACCACGAGACCCTCCCCTCCTCCCGCGCCGCCCGTGGGAAAGGCAGGCCCACCGTTAGGGGAGTGTCTGGCCAGGCCCCTGGGGCAGCCGGGCATCCTCTCTGGGCTTCAGGTTCTCGGAACAGCCCCGCAGGTTGCCTGGAAGGTCTCCAGGGGCCCATCTGGACCGGCCGTGTCTTCCACAGGCCTGGGGGAGCAGGGTGCTTAGACCGCCCTCCCGGGGCTCTGGCCTCTTCCGGCAGCCTGGAGGCCTGGGGCAGCCGCTCCTTCTGAAAGCCTGAGGCATTTCCAGGACGGACTGTGCGGCTCTGTGCGAGATGCCCTCCTGAGTGTCCTTGCTGCAGCTCCGTGTCATGACCATCACGCCCCTCAAGGCCTCCACCCCCTGGTGTTCTGGTCCCCCAACCGCTGACTTCCTGGGGGCAGAAGCTGCTATGTCCCCACCTCACAGCGGCACTCAGGATGCACCTACTGTCTTCATAATCGAATGCGTGGATGCCAGCCCGTATGGGTTCAGTTGTGTGGTGGTGGAGGTGTACAGGCTATGGCGTTTGGTGTTTAAGGGAAAGAGGCAGAGAGCCTGTCTTGTGAAGCAGAATCAGGCCTCTCTTAGGGGAACCCTACTATCCCCCAGGAGTGTCCCCACATGTGACCGTTCCGGGAGGGTTATGAGTTGGCACACAGGGGCCCAGCACGGTGCAGGAGGTCTAGAAGCTGGCACTGCAGAATCAGGGCCCTGGGGGCACCTGCTCAGGCCTGCAGGTGGGGAGGTGCGTGCTCTGTGTGCACTTCTGTGGGTCTCCAGCAGCAGCCAGGGGTTGAGCTGAAGAGAAGGGGGGGAGTGGGTTGGGTGGAGTGGGGGCTCAGGGCACCAGAGAGGGGACTGCCAGCCCCAGAGAGGCCCTCCAGAGGTGGAGAGTCTGACCTAAGGAATCAGACAGGTCCAGGTTCAAGTCCCTTCCCTAGCCCCTGCCTCCTCCTCTGAGAGCCTATGAAATGGGCATGATTATGTTTTCCTCATTGCCGGAGCATTCCTCAGGATCCTGGGGTTAGACTGTCCAGCTTCCCTAACCCCGTCCCCATTCAGCCAATCCCACTCCTAGCCGTTTCAACCAACCCTTCCTGCAATGCTTCTCAGTGGCTGAAAAGGCCCTCCTGCCTGCCCCCAACCCTTCTCTGTCCACCTTTTGCCCACTACTCAGCCTGTAAGGTGTGGTTCAGTTACCACCTCCTCCGGAAAGCTGCCCTGACCCTTGCTTTCCTCCTTCCCTGCTCCCACCTTCCTAGACTTCCCATGCCGCATTGATACGAGGCTCCAAACCCGAGGGCAGTAGGGAGCCACTGCAAGATTTACACTCAGATTGGCAACACTGGCCAGTGGCCTCAACAGGGAGCACGCAGAAAGGGGTCCTCAGACATCTGGAACTCACAGATCTGTCCCAATTTCAAAGAAAATATTGCAGATCTGTTGGCAACTTTCTACTTTTCCATGTTGGGATCTTTAGAAAAATAACTAATTATAATTTCCTTTTTTGAAAGCATGCTTTTAAACAAAAACAAAAAATATAGGAAGAGAATCTCAAGATGAAGGCCATCTCTTCATGCTGATCACACGAGGCATTGTAACTTCCACGCCATCCTCACATCTGTCATTTCCCCGTCATCAGCACTTGCAGCCGTGGGCACGGCAGGGCACTCGCTGAGGCAGGCCTTCCTTGAGGCGTTTTGTCCTCTCTGAACTACTCCTTTCGTAACCCCACTGGACCAGGTGGTCTCCTGATGGCCCCTGACTCCACTGGGGTCCTCTAACTCTGCAGCTCTCAGAAACCATCCCAGGGTACATGGTCAGCCATGGATGCACAATCCCATTCATGGCTGAACCATGAGGAGGGTCCCATGGGCGGCCTGCAGGGGACCTGCCACATGCAGGGGAGCACCAGCCACTGGAGGGGAGGGGAGGGCAGGGGCCACCTCAAGTGAAGCTTGAGGAATGTTCTAGAAGGAGAGTCATCCTCACTTCCACCAGCAGGCTGCACCACGGACCTTTGGCTGATTACAAGGTGGAAAAGTGAGTGAGGTTGCTCAGTCGTGTCCGACTCTTTGCGACCCCATGGACTGTACAGGCTCCTTCCTCCATGGAATTTTCCAGGCAAGGATACTGGAGTGGGTTTCCATTTCCTTCTCCAGGGGATCTTCCCGACCCAGGGATTGAACCTGGGTCTCCCGCACTGCGGGCAGACTCTTTACCATCTACATTCTGGGTAATAGCTATCTGTCCAGGGTGAGCAAGGTGGATACCATCGGTAATTAACATTGACACCCTGCCCCCCATCTTAGAGCTTGGAGGCCCAGGTGGTCACTGAAGGCTGAGACCCAGAGAGGGACAGCTCATGCCCAAGGTCACATAGCAGGGTTACACTGGAAAAACAATTGCTCGTCTGGGTGACATGAACTTGTAATCTTGTTTCCAGCTTTCCTTTACCCTTTTATCCCTCTGTTGAGAAAAAAGTTCAAGCTTTCCTGTTTCCAGATGGTTGTTTGAAACTAGATGGTCTGAATTAATTTCTGATCCGCTCTGCTTGGTGTATGAGTGCTCAGCTGCTCACTTCTACCTGCCATGGGGTCCTGGACTTGCTGCCCCAAACAGGATGTGTCTGGACACCAGGGACAGACCCTGGGCTGGGTGCTGAGAACAGTAGACTCATGTTCTTGCTCTCCGAACACCTACAGCTCGGTGGGGCTCCAAGGCAAGGATGCAGAGCTGGCTACCAAAGCTGGATGGCTGGAGTGGTGGGTCTCAGCCAGGGGATCCACCCCAGAAAGCTTCCTGGAGGAAGTGGTAGCTGGGCTGAGCCTTTGTCTGTGGTATTTGCTCAGTAACCAATAATGGCACCTGCTATTGTTATTCACGGTAGGAGTAAGGAGCTGGGAAGGCAACGTGGGTGGGAAGAACATCCCTTTCAGAGGGAACAGCAAGTGAGAAAATGCAGGCAGTTCTCTCTGGAGGGAGAAGAGGGAGGCAGTGTTGGAGAAAGGGTGGGAGGTGAGGCTGGAGAGAGAAGCATGGGACCACGTGCTTAAGAAGAGGGGGCAGGGACTTTCCTGGCAGTCCAGTGGTTAACGCTGCATTTCTCCACTGTAGGGGCCACGGGTTAAATCCCCACTTGGGGATCTTGCATGGCCCAAGGCATGATCAAAAAATAAAAGCATAAAAATAAAAAGTACAATCCCATTCATTAAAAGATTAAAAAAAGGTTGGCAAACACTCTGTTCATCTTTCCTGGACGGCCAGTTGGTAATATATTCAAGAGCCTTTAAAAAGCAGATCCTCTGTGATGTCACAGTTCTTTTCCTCTGCGTGGGTGGCTGTGTGTTAGTCGCTCAGTCATGTCCGACTCTTTGCCACCCCATGGACTGTAGCCTGCCCCAGGTTCCTCTGTGCACAGGATTCTCCAGGCAAGAATACTGGAGTGGGTAGCCATTCCCTTTTCCAGGGGATATTCCCAACCCAGGTATTGACCCCAGTCTCCTGCATTGCAGGCGGATTCTTAACCTTCTGAGCCACCAGGGAAGCCCAATTCTTCTCCTGGCTTAGTCGCTAAGTCATGTCCAACTCTTGCGACCCCATGGACTGTAGCCCACCAGGCTCCTCTGTCCATGGAATTCTCCAGGCAAGAATCCTGGAATGGGCTGCCATTTCCTTCTCTAGGAATTCTCCAAGGAGTACCTAAATTAATAGAATTTAGAACTTGGTGGATGAACAAGGTCCTACTGTATAACATCAGTTCAGTTCAGTTGCTCAGTCGTGTCTGACTCTCTGCAGCCCCATGAACTGCAACACGCCAGGGCTTCCTGTCCATCACCAGCTCCCAGAGTTTACCCAAACTCATGTCCATTGAGTTGGTGATGCCATCCAACCATCTCATCCTCTGTTGTCCCCTTCTCCTCCTGCCTTCAATCTTTCCCAGCATCAGGATCTTTCCCAGTGAGTCAGCTCTTTGCATCAGGTGGCCAAAATATTGGAGTTTCAACATCAGTCCTTCCAAAGAACACCCAGGACTGATCTCCTTTAGGACTGGTTGGCTCTCCTTGCAGTCCAAGGGACTCTCAAGAGTCTTCTCCAACACCACAGTTCAAAAGCATCAATTCTTCGGCACTCAGCTTTCTTTATAGTCCAACTCTCACATCCATACACGACTACTGGAAAAACCATAGCCTTGACTAGATGGACCTTTGTTGACAAAGTAATGTCTCTGCTTTTTAATATGCTGTCTAGGTTGGTCATATCTTTCCTTCCAAGGAGCAAGCGTCTTTTAATTTAATGGCTGCAATCACCATCTGCAGTGATTTTGGAGCCTCCCGAAATAAAGTCAGCCACTGTTTCCACTGTTTCCTTGTCTATTTGCCATGAAGTGATGGGACCAGATGCCGTGATGTTAGTTTTCTGAATGTTGAGTTTTAAGCCAACTTTTTCACTCTCCTCTTTCACTTTCATCAAGAGGCTCTTTAGTTGTTCTTCATTTTCTGCCATAAGGGTGGTGTCATCTGCATATATGAGGTTATTGATATTTCTCCCAGCAATCTTGTTTCCAGCTTGTGCATTTCAGCCCAGCATTTCACATGTGCATTCCAGCCAGGCATTTCACATGATATATTCTGATATAAGTTAAACAAGCAGGGTGACAATATAGAGCCTTGACGTAGTCTTCTCCCGATTTGGAACCAGTTCATTGTTCCATGTCTGGTTCTAACTGTTGCTTCTTGACCTGCATACAGATTTCTCAGGAGGCAGGTAAGGTGGTCTGGTATTCCTATATCTTGAAGAATTTTCCACAGTTTGTTGTGATCTACACAGTCAAAAGCTTTGGTGTAGTCAATAAAGCAGAAGTAGATGTTTTTCTGGAACTCTCTTGCTTTTCGATGATCCAGCGGATGTTGGCAATTTGATCTCTGGTTCCTCTGCCTTTTGTAAATCAAGCTTGAACATCTAGAAGTTCACGGTTCATGTATTGCTGAAGCTTGGCTCGGAGAATTTTGAGCATTACTTTGCTATTGTGTGAAATGAGTATAATTGTGTGGTAGTTTGAGCATTCTTTGGCATTGCCTTTCTTTGGGAGTGGAATGAAAACTGAACTTTCCCAGTCCTGTGGCCACTGCTGAGTTTTCCAAATTTGCTGGCATATTGAGTGCAGCACTTTCACAGCATCATCTTTTAGGATTTGAAATAGCTCAACTGGAATTCCATATAAAGGGGTAGTCTCCACATTTTAATGTTTGCAGGATAGTCCGTTGTTCAGACATCTCCTTTATATAACTTCTGCACCTGGTTCACCGCTGGCTGAAGTCACTTTGCTGTACAACAGTAATTAACACAACATTAAATCAATAATACTTCAATTAAAAATTTTTTTAAAAAAGAAAACACAGCTTAGGCTCAAAAAAGAGAATTTAGAACTTGGGAATTATTAAAGATGTGCAGGGAGGATACATTTGTAAATCACCTAGATAGTCAACGGTGACCCAGGCACAGAAGTTATATAAAGGGGTTATCTGAACAATGGGCCATTCTGCAAGCATTAAAATGTGGGTTATATGACCCAGAAATCCCACTGCTGGGCATACACAGCGAGGAAACCAGAACTGAAAGAGACAGGTGTACCCCAATGTTCATCACAGCACTGTTTATAATAGCCAGGGCATGGAAGCAACCTAGATGTCCATTGGCATACTAATGGGTAAGAAAGTTGTGGTCCATATACACAATGGAATATTACTCAGCTATTAAATGAATGCATTTGAATCAGTTCTAATAAGGTGGATGAAATTGGAGCCTATTATACAGAGTGAAGTAAGTCAGAAAAACACCAATACAATATATTAATGCATATATATAGAATTTAGAAAGATGGTAACGATGTCCCTCTATGTGAGACAGCAAAAGAGATAGAGATGTAAAGAACAGAGTTTTGGACTCTGCAGGAGAAGGCGAGGGTGGGATGATCTGAGAGAATAGCATTGAAACATGGATATTATCACATGTGAAACAGATTGCCAGTCCAGGTTCCATGCATGAGACAGGGCGCTCAGGGCTGTTGCACTGGGATGACCCAGAGGGATGGGCTGGGGAAGGAGGTGGGAGGGGGGTTCAGGATGGGGAACACATATACACCCATGGCTGATTCATGTCAATGTATGGCAAAAACCACTACAATGCTATAAAGTAAATAGCCTCCAATTAAAATAAATACATTAATCATAAAAAATGTGGGCTTTTGGAATATATTGAAAGACAAAGTGAGTTGTTCATTGTGTATTAGCGAAAGTGAACAAGATGATAAAACACGCTAAATAACCACCATTGGTCATGAATCATCACAATATATGAATATTCATTGGAAGGGCTGATGCTGAAGCTCCAATCCTTTGGCCACCCCATTCGAAGAGCTGACTCATTAGAAAAGATTGAAGATGCTGGGGAAGATTGAAGGCAGAAGCAGAAGGAGATGACAGAGGATGAGATGGTTGGATGGCATCACCGACTCGATGGACGTGAGTTTGAACAATCTTCAGGAGCTGGTGATGGACGGGGAGGCCTGTGTGCTGCAGTCCATGGCGTCGCAAAGAGTCGGACACGACTGAGCGACTGAACTGAACTGAACTGACAACCACCATGATTTTAGGTATGTGTTACGAATACAGAAGAAACACTGGTCAAATATATGGTTGAATGTAGGCTGTGGTTTTTTGGAGACAGGATTTTATATATTTGTTACTTCCTTGTGAGTGCCTTTCTGCAGTTGTTGATGACATTAAACGTGTATCATATTTACAGTCAAGACAAAGATATCTGCCTGTGTGTGTGTTTCAGTGGCCCAGAAAGAAAACACCAAGTTCAGATAAAGATCCACAGCGATGCATTACTTCCCCAAAGCAGGTTTCTCCTCCCAGCTTGGAAATGTTTTTGGGAAATGCTGGGTATGTAAGGCTGACCTTGGCCCCTTCTTCTCTAGAACAAAGCTCCCCAGAAGGGGCTGTCCTGATCACCTGATCAGGATCACCCACCAAGAGATTTGTGACATGTACAAGCCTTGTCCCACCCAGGCACCTTAGACCCAGAATCTGGGAGAGACCTCCCCACCCTCCACAAGAAGTGTCTTGTGTGTGTAAAGCACACATAAAAATTGTCAGTGTCATCAAGTATTCACATCTGTGTTCAACGATCATCAATACTGTCCATCTCCAGAACTTCTCATCATTCCAGCAGAAACTTTCTACCTAGTAAATAATAACCCTCCATTCTCCCCGCCCCCCCAGCCCCTGGTAACCAGAGTTCTACTTTCTGTCTCTATGAATGTGACCACTATAGGTGCCTCATATAGGGCTCACACAATATTTATCTTTTGGTGTCTGGCTTAGTTCACTTAGGATATAGTCTCAACTTTCATCCATGTTGCAGCACGGGTCAGAAGTTCATTCTTTTTTAAGGCGGAATAATATTCCACTGTATATATGTGCTACATTTTGTTCATCCATTCACCTGTGGGTGGACACCGGATTGTTTCTACCTTTGGTCTACCTTGAATAATGCTGCTATGAACATGGATGAGTGAATAACTGGAGTCCCTGCTTTCATTCCTTGGGGGTATACACCTAGCAGTGGAATTTTTGGGTCACATGGAAGTTTTATGTTTAATTTTTCAAGGAAACTGCCATACAGTTTTCCGCAGCAGCTTCATCATTTCACATTTCCACTAGCAAATGCATGAGGGTCCTAATTTCTTTACATCCTCACCAATGCCTGCTATTATTATTTTAATAATGGCTATCTTAGTTATGTGTGAGTTTCATTGCGGTTTTGATTTGCATTTTCCTAATGATTAGTGATGTTGAGCATCTTTTCCCAGGTTATTGGTTATTTGTATACCAACTTTGCAGATATGTCTATTTAAGTCCTTTGCCTGCTTTTTAAACAGCTTTGTTGTTGTTGAATTGTAGGAGTTCTTTATATATTTTGGATATGCGCAGTCATTTTTTCAATATATGTATTTTGGGGTCACATTACTTGTTAAAACATTCATTTATTATTTTTTAAATTTGGAAAACATGGAAAGAAAAACGAGGGTTACAAGAAGCATTAGTGATTTTATTCATTGACTCAGCAATTCCACATCTAGGGATTTGTCATAAGGAATTTTTGTGAACATGCACAAAGATTTAACCATAAGAATGTTCATCATAAAGGAAGGAGGAAGCAAGGATTAATGTCTAACCAGAGCATATAGGTTAAACAAAAGACGGGTGACTCTACACAGCACTCTGCCGTTACAAGTAACATTGCAGATGAGCCCTCTGCACGATGAGTGAACATTTGTCATTAGCCATGCATGAAAGGAGAAAACTGCAAAACGTATTTACAGTGCGATCCCAGTTTTGTTTCAAACATATGTGTGATTCTGTAAAGAGGAAGGAAAAATGCCAACATATTAATAGTGGTGATCTTCTGTGGTGGAACTCAGGTTATTTTTATTTTCTTCTCCGTAGTTTTTTCCAGTTTTCAATTATTTCTGCAATAAACATGTGGCTTTACAGTAAAAAACAAAAAGTCAATTATTTTTAAGGCATCCACAAGTATATGCATAGTGTTACCCTGATTATGTAAAAATATATTCACATATATATTCATAAAGAGTCGAACACAACTTAGCGACTGAACAACATCGAAAAACGAATAAAAAAGGTCTCTGGCTATGAGATTCTGAGACGTCTCATTTTTATTCGTATTCTCCAAGGTTTTCCAAATTCCCTAGGGTCTGGCTGTTTTGTTATCTGGTTAGGCAAGGTAGAAAAAGAAGGAAAACTGCTAAACTTTCAAAAATGAAAACCTAAAGTAAATGAGAATCTGAATGAGATAAAACAGCTCAAATACCTCGGACACGCGACCAAACAGCGAGCCGGACGCAGGAGGCGGGACGCGGGAACCGGCCTACTACCGCAGCGCCAGAAAAGAGGCCCCGCCCAGGCCCCGCCCCCGACCACGCGTGGCCCCGCCCAGGCCTCGGCGGCTTCTCGGGAACACGACGTCCTCACAGCCCGCTTGCCCAGGCTGTTCGGCCACGCTCCGGCAGAGGCCCCGCCCCCAGGAGCGTAAAGACCACGCCCTCAGGCCCCGCCCCGCCCCCTCGGCCACCCGGCTGCGTCGGTCCTCTAAGCCCCGGGGCCGCGCCCTTGCCGGGGCTTCCGGAGCCGGCCGCGCCACAGGCCCCGCCCCCGGGAGCGTAAGGCCACGCCCCCTCGCCACCACGCTGCGTCCGCGCCGCCCGTTGCGCAAGTGCTGGCTTCCGGAGCGGGACGGAAGGGCGGGCAGCCCGTCAGGCCGAGGCTGCGAGGCCCAGCACGGAAGGGCGCGGCTCCCTGAGGAGCGCCCGGGCGTGCTTCCTTCTGTCCGCCTCAGCCGTGTCCCCGCCTGCCCCCAGGTGCTCAGACCGCGGAGGCCACAGGAGGCCGCGCAGCCGAGGGGGCCAGAGATCAAAGCGGGGCGGGCTGCGGGGCCCCCTCTGCCCCCGGGGGCGCGCGGATCAAAGCGCATCAGGCCAGGGCCCGCCCTTCCGAGCGAGCGACTGGCCGGGACGCCGGACCTGCAGTGAGCCGGCCGGTCGGGCCCACCCAGGCGGCTCCGGCCCCGGTGGACTTTGCCCCGAGTGAGGGGTCGCGGTGGCCTCAGGGGTGTGAGCCAGGCAGAGTTTGCAGTGCCGCTTCTAAGATAGGAGGCCTCGCGGTCATGAGAGCAGCTGCCGGTTATTGAAAAACAGTGCCAGGCAGGCCTGGGCCATGTGCCTTCGTAGCAGCTCCATTGAGTACCGGTCACCCCCTTTCACAGATGAGGGGCCGAGCTCCGAGAGAAGGCTCCTCCAAGGGCTCCCGGGAGAAGGTTCACAGTCTGCATTCGGGTCCCGATCCCCAGCTGTGGATGTTAGGCTTACACTTGGTGCTAACCTGACTCTTGAGGGGTGGGGGGGCACAGCTGGCTGCCAGCCCTTAACTTAACCTTAGCTCACTGCTGCCTCATCCCCAGCAGGTAGACCCAGAGCTAAGACCTAAGGCCATCTTGCCCCACTGAAGGTGCCCAGCACCCACCAGCTCTGCCCCAGGAGCCTAGTGACCTCGGTTAAGTTAATACCCACTTGTTTGCCTCAGGTGTTGAGAAAGACACCGTCTGCCCAGCATCTGAGAAGAGGGTATGAAAAATCGAGTGGCTCCAGAATGGTCTGTTCATTGGACCAGGTCAGCCATGCCGGTGGTGCAAGGTCAGGAAGTGTGAGTTAGAGCAACC
Source organism: Raphicerus campestris (assembly GCA_006410735.1). Lineage (NCBI taxonomy): Eukaryota > Metazoa > Chordata > Mammalia > Artiodactyla > Bovidae > Raphicerus > Raphicerus campestris. The sequence continues at coordinate 444,657 of SJYW01040254.1, forward strand.
CAAGTTCACACACACACACACACAGACTCTGTTGAAGAAACCAAAGCCCCAGCTATACCAGGGCTGCCTGCCTCCGTCATCTCCGTGCACCCCCTTCCTGGGAGGCACTGAGGGGCATTTTGTTTTCCACAGGGCTTCCTGGGTTGGTATATGAACACCACGTGATGCTGGACGTTGGCAGCCCCGGCCAGCTCGGGGCCCAGCATGGCGTGCCTGCAGCAATCCAGATTTTCCAGCCTCCAAAAGTACCTCAGAGAGGAAGCTGCACATTTTTTTTTTTTTTTTGGCTCCATATTAAAGAACAAAGCATGGGAACTGGACAGGGCTCTCTGTAAACAGAAAACACATGTTTTCTGAGAGAATGGGCTCTTCCCTTCCTGGTTTCTTCTCCCGTGGACAAAGGCTTTCTTAAGCCTCCTTGCTTCAAGAGCCAGGAGGCCTCAGACCCCGGGCCAACAGAAGGCGATTAATTTTGCCCCAACTCAGGGCACAACACCCACATTCTTAAATGGGAGTGGGAATGGGTGTTAGAAGTCCACTCAGCATTGGGGTGGGCCTGGGAAGGAAGACCCTCAGGAGCCTGAACTCCTTGGGGTGGAGGAAGGGGGAGTCCGGGCCATTTGTGTCTTCCAAGCACTTGAGATTTATCTTGGGCTGTGCTCAAGCCGTCTTCAGGTGAACGTGTGTTTCTTGAGGCCTACTAGTCAAAACACCAGGGTAGAGACGTCTCAACTCAGAAGAAAGGCTGGGTGGGGCCTGATGTCTACAGAGAGCCAGCACACAGACAGTGTGCACTGCTGTGTGACCTCAGGTAAGTTTCTTAACCTCTCTGAGCCTTAGTTTTCTCATCGGTAAAATGGGAATAACGGTATTTGGTTGTTGAGGATGAAATTAGATAATGAGTATAGCCCTGCCAGACACAGAGAACAGATGAATAAGTAAAGTAAATCAAGCAATGCCTAAATTTCAGTGGTGAGCTCTGTCCACAAGAGTGGCCTGAGAACCCTCTACAAATACGGAGGACTCCCTTACTTCACAGAGCACCTCCACACGCCCTGTCCACTAGATGAGCATCACGACTCCGCAACCCCCAGACCAGCCTCAGCATCTCTGGAAGCGGTCATCAAATCACCCCAGCAGCCTGATCGTTGTCCTTGGAAGAGATTTCATTTTGGAAATAACCAGATGTGCTTTGGGCCAAGTTGGCTGAGTAGAGGTGCAGAAGCCAAGCCAGTGCCCCCGCCGCCGCCCCCAACCCATTCAGTGCCAGAATGTGCCACAACTGCAAAGTCAGGAGGCCTGTGGCTCCCAGCTCCGCAGGCAGTTTGGAAGGTGAATCTGGACCAGATCGTCTGGACTGGCCGCTGCTAGTGTCCGCGGGTGTGAGAGTGCCAGCATGCGGGCGTATGAACCCAGGAGAGTCGCACACACCCAGGCTCAGTGGACGAACCAAACCAAAGCCAGGCTAATTAACACAAGGCTGCCTTTCATCTCGCAGCTCACAGTTGAGTTTCATGGAAATTGTGGGAAAATTCCGAGCGTTTGTGACACAGGCAAGTGCGTGAGAGGGAGGCAGGAAGTGGTCCTGGAAGAGTGCAGGACTCAGAGGCTGGGGTTTCCTCCTGGCTTTGTACTTAACGGGCTCCGTGGCCTCTGGCTGATCACTTCTCCAGCCCTTGGCTTTTCCATCTGAACAATGGGGATCATGCTGTCTATCCTTAATGTGAAAAGTAAACTGGGAGCTGGAGGGATGGGTAAAAACGNACGGGTGACTCTACACAGCACTCTGCCGTTACAAGTAACATTGCAGATGAGCCCTCTGCACGATGAGTGAACATTTGTCATTAGCCATGCATGAAAGGAGAAAACTGCAAAACGTATTTACAGTGCGATCCCAGTTTTGTTTCAAACATATGTGTGATTCTGTAAAGAGGAAGGAAAAATGCCAACATATTAATAGTGGTGATCTTCTGCGGTGGAACTCAGGTTATTTTTATTTTCTTCTCCGTAGTTTTTTCCAGTTTTCAATTATTTCTGCAATAAACATGTGGCTTTACAGTAAAAAAAAAAAAGTCAATTATTTTTAAGGCATCCACAAGTATATGCATAGTGTTACCCTGATTATGTAAAAATATATTCACATATATATTCATAAAGAGTCGAACACAACTTAGCGACTGAACAACATCGAAAAACGAATAAAAAAGGTCTCTGGCTATGAGATTCTGAGACGTCTCATTTTTATTCGTATTCTCCAAGGTTTTCCAAATTCCCTAGGGTCTGGCTGTTTTGTTATCTGGTTAGGCAAGGTAGAAAAAGAAGGAAAACTGCTAAACTTTCAAAAATGAAAACCTAAAGTAAATGAGAATCTGAATGAGATAAAACAGCTCAAATACCTCGGACACGCGACCAAACAGCGAGCCGGACGCAGGAGGCGGGACGCGGGAACCGGCCTACTACCGCAGCGCCAGAAAAGAGGCCCCGCCCAGGCCCCGCCCCCGACCACGCGTGGCCCCGCCCAGGCCTCGGCGGCTTCTCGGGAACACGACGTCCTCACAGCCCGCTTGCCCAGGCTGTTCGGCCACGCTCCGGCAGAGGCCCCGCCCCCAGGAGCGTAAAGACCACGCCCTCAGGCCCCGCCCCGCCCCCTCGGCCACCCGGCTGCGTCGGTCCTCTAAGCCCCGGGGCCGCGCCCTTGCCGGGGCTTCCGGAGCCGGCCGCGCCACAGGCCCCGCCCCCGGGAGCGTAAGGCCACGCCCCCTCGCCACCACGCTGCGTCCGCGCCGCCCGTTGCGCAAGTGCTGGCTTCCGGAGCGGGACGGAAGGGCGGGCAGCCCGTCAGGCCGAGGCTGCGAGGCCCGGCACGGAAGGGCGCGGCTCCCTGAGGAGCGCCCGGGCGTGCTTCCTGCTGTCCGCCTCAGCCGTGTCCCCGCCTGCCCCCAGGTGCTCAGACCGCGGAGGCCACAGGAGGCCGCGCAGCCGAGGGGGCCAGAGATCAAAGCGGGGCGGGCTGCGGGGCCCCCTCTGCCCCCGGGGGCGCGCGGATCAAAGCGCATCAGGCCAGGGCCCGCCCTTCCGAGCGAGCGACTGGCCGGGACGCCGGACCTGCAGTGAGCCGGCCGGTCGGGCCCACCCAGGCGGCTCCGGCCCCGGTGGACTTTGCCCCGAGTGAGGGGTCGCGGTGGCCTCAGGGGTGTGAGCCAGGCAGAGTTTGCAGTGCCGCTTCTAAGATAGGAGGCCTCGCGGTCATGAGAGCAGCTGCCGGTTATTGAAAAACAGTGCCAGGCAGGCCTGGGCCATGTGCCTTCGTAGCAGCTCCATTGAGTACCGGTCACCCCCTTTCACAGATGAGGGGCCGAGCTCCGAGAGAAGGCTCCTCCAAGGGCTCCCGGGAGAAGGTTCACAGTCTGCATTCGGGTCCCGATCCCCAGCTGTGGATGTTAGGCTTACACTTGGTGCTAACCTGACTCTTGAGGGGTGGGGGGGCACAGCTGGCTGCCAGCCCTTAACTTAACCTTAGCTCACTGCTGCCTCATCCCCAGCAGGTAGACCCAGAGCTAAGACCTAAGGCCATCTTGCCCCACTGAAGGTGCCCAGCACCCACCAGCTCTGCCCCAGGAGCCTAGTGACCTCGGTTAAGTTAATACCCACTTGTTTGCCTCAGGTGTTGAGAAAGACACCGTCTGCCCAGCATCTGAGAAGAGGGTATGAAAAATCGAGTGGCTCCAGAATGGTCTGTTCATTGGACCAGGTCAGCCATGCCAGTGGTGCAAGGTCAGGAAGTGTGAGTTAGAGCAACCCAAGTTCACACACACACACACACAGACTCTGTTGAAGAAACCAAAGCCCCAGCTATACCAGGGCTGCCTGCCTCCGTCATCTCCGTGCACCCCCTTCCTGGGAGGCACTGAGGGGCATTTTGTTTTCCACAGGGCTTCCTGGGTTGGTATATGAACACCACGTGATGCTGGACGTTGGCAGCCCCGGCCAGCTCGGGGCCCAGCATGGCGTGCCTGCAGCAATCCAGATTTTCCAGCCTCCAAAAGTACCTCAGAGAGGAAGCTGCACATTTTTTTTTTTTTTTTGGCTCCATATTAAAGAACAAAGCATGGGAACTGGACAGGGCTCTCTGTAAACAGAAAACACATGTTTTCTGAGAGAATGGGCTCTTCCCTTCCTGGTTTCTTCTCCCGTGGACAAAGGCTTTCTTAAGCCTCCTTGCTTCAAGAGCCAGGAGGCCTCAGACCCCGGGCCAACAGAAGGCGATTAATTTTGCCCCAACTCAGGGCACAACACCCACATTCTTAAATGGGAGTGGGAATGGGTGTTAGAAGTCCACTCAGCATTGGGGTGGGCCTGGGAAGGAAGACCCTCAGGAGCCTGAACTCCTTGGGGTGGAGGAAGGGGGAGTCCGGGCCATTTGTGTCTTCCAAGCACTTGAGATTTATCTTGGGCTGTGCTCAAGCCGTCTTCAGGTGAACGTGTGTTTCTTGAGGCCTACTAGTCAAAACACCAGGGTAGAGACGTCTCAACTCAGAAGAAAGGCTGGGTGGGGCCTGATGTCTACAGAGAGCCAGCACACAGACTGAGTGTGCACTGCTGTGTGACCTCAGGTAAGTTTCTTAACCTCTCTGAGCCTTAGTTTTCTCATCGGTAAAATGGGAATAACGGTATTTGGTTGTTGAGGATGAAATTAGATAATGAGTATAGCCCTGCCAGACACAGAGAACAGATGAATAAGTAAAGTAAATCAAGCAATGCCTAAATTTCAGTGGTGAGCTCTGTCCACAAGAGTGGCCTGAGAACCCTCTACAAATACGGAGGACTCCCTTACTTCACAGAGCACCTCCACACGCCCTGTCCACTAGATGAGCATCACGACTCCGCAACCCCCAGACCAGCCTCAGCATCTCTGGAAGCGGTCATCAAATCACCCCAGCAGCCTGATCGTTGTCCTTGGAAGAGATTTCATTTTGGAAATAACCAGATGTGCTTTGGGCCAAGTTGGCTGAGTAGAGGTGCAGAAGCCAAGCCAGTGCCCCCGCCGCCGCCCCCAACCCATTCAGTGCCAGAATGTGCCACAACTGCAAAGTCAGGAGGCCTGTGGCTCCCAGCTCCGCAGGCAGTTTGGAAGGTGAATCTGGACCAGATCGTCTGGACTGGCCGCTGCTAGTGTCCGCGGGTGTGAGAGTGCCAGCATGCGGGCGTATGAACCCAGGAGAGTCGCACACACCCAGGCTCAGTGGACGAACCAAACCAAAGCCAGGCTAATTAACACAAGGCTGCCTTTCATCTCGCAGCTCACAGTTGAGTTTCATGGAAATTGTGGGAAAATTCCGAGCGTTTGTGACACAGGCAAGTGCGTGAGAGGGAGGCAGGAAGTGGTCCTGGAAGAGTGCAGGACTCAGAGGCTGGGGTTTCCTCCTGGCTTTGTACTTAACGGGCTCCGTGGCCTCTGGCTGATCACTTCTCCAGCCCTTGGCTTTTCCATCTGAACAATGGGGATCATGCTGTCTATCCTTAATGTGAAAAGTAAACTGGGAGCTGGAGGGATGGGTAAAAACGTGTCTAAAAGTCCTGACCTCATGCAGCGAGGGCCTTAAAAACACGGACACCATTTGACCTAACATGCCTGCTTCTGGAAATTTATCTTCAGGAAAGAAACATAGCCACATGTGAAATTGTCAGTACAAAGATGTTCCAGTAGCATTTTGGGGGTTGGGGTCGGACACCCCTTGCTGCTTTTGGATCTTAGTTCCCTGATCAGAGGTTGAACCCGTGCCCTCTGCAGTGAAAGTGCGGCGTCCTAACCACTAGTTCCCACCAGGGGAGCCCCCCAGCAGGATTATTTATAGTAGCAAAAAGTTTTATTTTCATTTATTTTGTTTTGGCTGTGCTGGGTCTTCGTTGCAACGTGTGGCGTTCTCTTGTTGCAGAGAACAGGCTCTGGAGCCCAGGGGCTCGGTAGTTGCAGTTTGCGGGCTTCGTTTCCCTGCTAGCATGTGGGATTTTAGTTCCCAACCAGGATCAAAGCCTGTTCCCTGCTTTGGAAGGTGGATCATCAACCACCAGGGAAGTCCTGCAAAAACTTTAAGGAAAACTACACGTCCAACAGAGCTTCCCTTGTGGCTCGGCCTGTGATGTGGGAGACGTGGGCTGAATTCCTGAGTTGGGAAGATGCCCTGGAAAAGGGAAAGGCTACCCACTCCAGTGTTCTGGTCTAGAGAATTCCATGGACTGTGTAGTCCCTGGGATCAGAAAAGAGCTGGACGTGACTAAGCAACTTTCACTTTCACTTCACACGTCCAACAGTAGTGGCAAGAATGATAAGATGGATGCCTACATGGCTCTCGGGAGTACTCCAGGCAGGCAGTACACAGGCTGTGCCCATGTGATGCTGGTCCTTAACCTATGCCAGTGACATTGTTAAAAAAAGCATTCATAATAGTTCTATTCCCAACAGCCAGAACATCAGAAACAACTCAGTTGTCCGCAACAGCAGAACAGGTAAATAAGCTGTGATGGGCATATAATGGGATAAAATAAAACAGTCAACAGAGTGAGCTGCTGACGGACATACTGACAGAGAGATGAATGTCAGCTAGGCCGTGTGAGTCCACACTCTGTGATCCCATTTATAGTAAATAAAGGTAAAACATTTATAGTGGTAGAATTCAGATTGGTGGTTGCCTGGGCCCAAGGAGGCAAACATTGCCTGCCAGGGGATGTTTTGTGGTGATGGTATTTTTTTTCTTGATTGTAATGGTGCTTAGAGGGATGAAAACGTTTGTAAAAACTCATTGAACAGTGAAGTGAAAAGGATCTCATTGCATGGAAATTAAACCTCAATAAAGCTGATTTTTAAAAAATCAATGGTATTTAAATTTCATTTTTCAAATTTTGGAATAAAATTTAATGACATAAACAAAGATTCTTAAATAGCCTATACTGTGATCACATGTACACTCACGGAGTACATACACATATGTGGTTTGGAAATACACCAGAAGGACTTTCAACAAAATGTACCTGGTAATTATCTCATGGGTAATTTTTGTTTCCTTTTTTTGTGCTTTTCTATATTTCCAAATTTTCTACAACAAACACTTTTCTTTTTATAAACAGATTAAGTAAAAACCAAATACATCTCTTGTCCCTTCTTCCAGCTGTAGCAGGCCAGGGACACGGGGCTGCGCTCTGGGACAGAACAGTGACTCTGCCCGGGTCCAGCGAAAGGGAACTGCCTGGAAGGCAGTAGTGGCGATGAGAGCTTGAGGGTGGGGCTCTCTGCCCCACCCCTTTGGCCCAGGTTCTGAGCTGGGTTATTCTTGAGGGCTGCCATGCCCACTGGGCAGTAGGCATGCAGGGAGACGCGGCTCCCTGGGCCAGCCTGGGTGAGCGGGAAGCCAGACCTTCCTGTTTGGAGTGACAGGAACCTGTGACTCCAAGCCCTCCTCGCTGCAAGTGTGCCAGTCTTCCCTGCTGCCGTGGGCAAGGGCAGGTGGGGGTTCTGGTCTCTGCCCCGGTGTCACTGTCCCTGCTACCAGAGGTCCTCCTTGGGAGGTCTGCAGAGGGGCTGAAGGGGTGGCAGACCCGGTGCCAGCAAATGAGCAGCAGTCTCCTGCCCCTGCGGCCTCAGGAGGCTGGGGCTATTGTTTATTATTCCCACTCCCTCCAAGCTGGGGACACTGAGTGGAGAAGTGACTTGCCCAGAGTCACCCCGTTGGTAGCCCCCGGCAGCTCAGATTTGACCCAATGCCTGGGTTCCTACCGCCTTTAAATTTCAGCTCCCAGGAGCTTCTGGGACCCAAACAGCTCATGAACGCAGCATGGGTTTGGGGGTCACGGGCTGTGTCTTTCTTGTGCCTGTTGTCTGCTCTTGGTATCATGCGATTTACCATCTACTGCAGTTTCGGTGGACCGGTCAGCTGGACTGAGCGGCTGAACGTGCGCTCCTCTGAGCGCAGGGCTCTGCCCGAGTTTAGAGCTGCTGGGATCCCCTCCCCTATCGGGCCTCTCCCCTAGAACCAGCTGGCCTCACAAAGGTGCTGAGGAGGAGACCTGACTGAATGGGGTTTTTTGCCCTCTTCGACAGCAGATTCGACAACAGACTGCGGAAATTAAAAATGAGCCTGAAACTGTTAAAAAAATTTTTTTAACCAAGTCACAAATGGGAAAGATGAGGCAGCAGCAGGTTAAGGACATTTTGTGATGTAGAATTTTTAGCACCCGGCACTTTGGTGACTGTAAATGTCACAATTCATGGTCCTTGGGAGCAGGCGGCAGTAGAAACTAGGGGTTCACACCCGCGTGTGAAGCTGCGCTGAGCTGTGCTCAGCCTGGCTTCAGTTCACAGTGCGGGGGCCATTTGTTCTGCTTGGATTCCTCTGCGGGGCCTCACAGGGTTCCCATGTGAAAACAAGTCGATGGAGTCGAAGAAAACAATTTTTAAGTGAAGTGCAGGGGGATAGGATGGATCGGGAAATTAGCATTGACTATTACACCATGGGACTACACACGACTGACACTATGTATAGATAGGTAAGTAATGACACGACCGTATGGCACAGGGAACTTGGGGCTCTGTGGGGACCTAGATGGGAAGGAAATCCAAAAAAAAGAGGGCTACAGGTGTCCACAAACTCATTTTGCTGCACAGCAGAGACGGACACAGCCTCGTAAAGGAGCTATTCTCCAATAGAAGCTAAGTTTTCAACACGAAAGGTGTTTGTATGTCAGTATATGAAGAAATGAACCGTAGTAAGTGGCCAAAGGTGGCTTTCAGTTAAAAGGATTAAGAGGGACATGCTTACTTACTGTGTGTGTGTGCACACTGTCATCTGTATTAATTTTATAACAAAAGGGGCAGAACACACTCTTAGTAAAACTAGTCAAATCTCACCTGAGCTTTCATAGCAAATGACATAACACAACAGAGAATCCAGGGTATTTTTATTGAGTATCTGATATGTGCCAGATATTCTGCCAAACTCTCCCACCATCCTGGCTCCTCAGACGCTCCACAGGCGAGAGAGATCACCCCCGGCACAGGACAGCTGAGGCCCTGAGTCCTACATGCACCCACGTGGCAGAGCTGGGGGCTGAACGTGGATGGTTCCAACTCTCAGAACTGCACTATTTTCCGAAACAATTTTCTGCCTCTTCAAGGTGAACATTTTTCCTACATACAATGACCTTTCATTCAAATATTTTATCTTCTTTAGATAGTATCTGAAGTTATTTCTATATACAAAATTTAATAAACCAAATACAAAAATCATCTCTTTTTTTCGCCCTTAACTTTGTGACCCTGTTAGCCAACGGGCAAAGTAGGCAACAGCCCAGGACCCAGGGCAAAATGAAAATGCAAGGCCCCTTGTTCAAAAAGGATTAAGAATTTTAAAAACAGCGAGGTCCTGATAAATCATAGTGGAAAACAATGTGAAAAAAGAACATATATATATATATATATATGCATGTGTATATATATATAAATTCTGTATCACTGAGTCACTTTTCTGTACAGCAAAAATTGACACAGCACTGTAAATCAATTGTACTTAAAATTTAAAAATTTGGTTAAAAAATAAACGTAAGACAGGGACAGCAGCGCATAGAGCATAACTGTGCAGGCTACATGCCCATAAACAAGATCTTGGCAGCTTTTGGCAAAGCTAAGGTGATGTCTCCTTTGGGAACAAGGTGACCACCAGCGACCATGTATTTGAAAGCAAATGGGTGGGCTCAAGCTTCAGGAAGCCATGCAGTTATGGGTGCATTTTTCAGTCTTGGAAACACAAAGTGGTTGCACTCAGGAGTGGAGTCCCCAGGGAGGATGCCAGGTAGAGAGCAGGCAGCTGGTCCCCGCCCCTAGAAAGGACCTGGCCCCTGAGCGACGGGCTTTCGTGTCAATGAGAAATACCCACTGCAGCATGCACCTCAGTACTGAGCCGGGTGGAACTTCAGCGCGTTGCGAGTGTGGGGCTGACCGACCAGGTCTTGGGGAGAATGCGTGGTCCTGTGAAAACACCGCTTCCGGGGAAGGCCCCTGGGCTTCATTGGCAGGTGGGTTCTTTTCCAGATGAGGCAAACTGCAGGTACTGCAGGGGGTGAACCGGCAGCCTAGGTCTGTAAGCTGACCAATGCCCGAGGCTCTGAACACCTGCTCCACACGCCGCCCTGGGCAGCCCCAGGCTGACCTGCCTGCCTCTGCCACCACTGTGTCCATGTCAAGTTCTGAAGTTTCCAGATGAATGGGCGGCACCCACCAGGTGGCCCCAGGTGCAGCCTCTTCCGTGACCTGCTTGTGGACATCCAGGACTGAGTCCGCAAAGGGTCACATTTGAGAAGTCACTGGTGGAGGGGGGGCATTGGGGGCAAATATCCACTGCGGGGAGAAGTTCTCTGACACCTGGAGGGAATACCCACTTTCTTGGGACAAGAGACAACATAGCCCCTCCTCCAACCCCAACCTGTCTCCACAGTTCCCTTGCCTATTTTCCTTTAAAAGAGCAACCCACCCCATTCTCCCAGCCTCTCACAGAGCTCTGGAACAGTGGGCCAGGGACTGTTTTCTCTACGAACACATCTTCCTGGGAAAGACAGACAAACTGACAGACAGGGCTCGAGTATCCCAAGGCCGAGGGACAACGGATGCTTCGTGTCCCTCTGCTCCTGTTTCAGGGTTCACTTGGCCCTTACCGGGACTGGGCTTGGCCGCTCAGAAGGTTCCCAGGCACCGGGACATCAGCTGCCTCTTCTAGCCCCAGACACGTCCCCAGCACCCTGCCAAGCAGAGCCCAAAGGACAGAGAATGGTGCCAGCAGCCAGGGAGCTCCCAGGAAGAGGAGGCCTGAGCTTCCAGATTAGGGCAAGCCTGTGAACCCTCCTGCCTTGCCCAGGACAGCTGCCCAGAGGGCAAAGACGGTCTTACATTCACCGCACACACGGCTGGGAGCAGGTGGGCAGGACCCCGGACCCTGTATGGAGCCCAGGTCCTCTCTGGACACCTGCGTCCCAGCTGAACTCCTGCTCCCAGACAGAAGCCCAGGGACCTGGCCAGTGTGCTGGGGGGACAGATAGGAGGGAGCCCCTCAGAGCCCAGGCCTGCTGCTGCTGCACTGGAGTCCACCACTTCCGGGAAAATCTGGGGCCGCCTCACTCCCCACCCCCCACCCCCC
>SJYW01040254.1:465374-490320 GCA_006410735.1 Raphicerus campestris
TTTTTTTTTTTTTCTCCTCCTGCTTGAGAGAGAGAGAGAAAAAAAAAAGCAGTGCTTCCTCTGGAGGCGGATGCAAAAAGGATGCAGAATTTTAACCATCTCCTGCACCGTCTTCCCCTACAGGGTGGCCCAGGCCCTGCACGGTGGTGCCAGAGGAGGGGTGGGTGGCCAGAGCTTTGGATGCCTCCTTCCGAGAGGGGCTGAGAATCCCGGCCTTCTCACCCCAGTGCCAGAAGCTGGGCCCCACACGGGGGTGTAAGGCCTGGAGGGCATGGGTGCCCAGAGCTGGCTGGTGGTGGCCCACTGCACACCCTAACAGTTACCCCTTGGGTCACCATCACATATTTAGTGGGCTCGTCTCTTGGTGGTGAATGTGGCACCCAGAGCACCCGGTTGGGGACCCCAGCACTGAGCTGGGTGGGGATGGGGGGGCTTGGTTCTCGCCGACTTGGGGCCTTCAGTCATGCTGCGATCCTGGGCCTTGCTCATGATCAATATTTGTATTTTAAAAATGACGTAGAAAGGTTTTTGGTGTCTAGTGAGGACTTCACAAGCCATTCATCCAGGACAGGACTTAAGGAAGGAATTCTAGAGGGTGATCTGGTCACTGGAGGGGTGGCAGGGAAGCCCCAAATGCAGAAAGAGAGGCCAGCGCACCTCTGTGAGTGAGGACGCTGCTCAGTGAGTGGTCGGGGTGCTCGGAGTGATGGTCCAGGCAAGCAGAGTGCTCAGGGTTCAGAAATATGTTCTAATTTTAATCGGAAGAAAAAAATGAGTATAGCAATAATGAACACATGATGATGAATTCATTGTGGGTTATATTGTTCTTGACACCAATGCAGTCATAAAATATAATTTTTAATATTTACGGAGGAAGGAGCCATGAAAGCAAAAGTGCTTGAGTCCAGGAAAGTCATGATGGGGCCGTGGGTGAGTCCCAGAGCAAAGGGTCAGATGGCCTTTGGGCGCCCTGTGAACGGGCTCTCTCTGAACACTGGCCAGCACAGTTGACATGGCCTGCAGTGGGGAGTCAGGGCCCTCGGGCACATGTGTGCATGCTCCTATGCACACTTACATGCTTTACAGAGGAGTCCCGGACACCTGAGTGTGCAAGACCCATCCTCGAGGCAGTGCACACAGGCTGGTCAGGTGAGGCCGTGAGGGCCTGGGTTCTCGGCCGCTGGGCCAAGGGTTTTGTCCCTGGGTGGGGAGGGACAGTGGTGTCCAGGAGGAAGCGGGCTGAGGGCAAGGCCCGTTCCCAGGCCCCAGTACCCATAGCCCAGCGCAGCTCTGTCCGGCAGAAACATTGCGTGAGCTGCTGAGGCAGCCGCATCTAATTTAACATGTTCCACATTTTTACAAAAGTAAAAACAGGCAGGTGAATTCACTTTAACAATACAACTTCTTTAATATAATCTGAAATAATGTATTTCAATGTGTAATTAATATGAAATTATTAATGAGATATTTTCCCTTCCCTGCCCACCCCCCACCCCCAGTTTTGTATTAAGTCTTTGAAATCCAGAGTGTATTTTGCACATACATCTTCGTTCTGAGGGACTCTCCGCAGTTCTAAGGTTCAGTGGCTGCATGTCGGGAAGGGCCATGGCCCTGGGCAGGGCAAGTTTAGCAGTCCCTAGGGCTCCCCTCCCCCAGAGTTGGGGAGACTGGTTTTTCTGCTTCTTTTTTTTTGGCTGATATCCCTTCTTGACCAGGGGAAAGGACGCTGCCACTGGCTAGTCATGCCCCCAGCAGCCCCGAGAGCTGAAAGAATGGGTGTTGAGGCTACAAGTTTCCAGGACAAGGAAGGTTCCTCGGCCGCGCTCCCAGACGCCAGGGGGATGGTACAAAGGGCTGACTTCAGGGCACAATAGCGGGGCGGTTAGTCACAGTGCCGGGCAGCGGGCGGGCAGACAGAGCTCCCTGTGTCTGCGCCTGTCCGGGCTGGGCCCTGCAGCCCGGTTTGCCCTGCCCGTGGCCTTTTGTTTGCTCCCTTCCCCACTCGTTGCTTAACCCCCTGCTGCCCGCTGCCCACCTGGCCACCTGGCTGGGACAGCGCTCCCAGGCTCTGGTTTCCATCAGCCACCCCGGCCAGAGGCAAGCTTTCCTCTCGAAGTCGGGCTCAGGCCTGCATGGTTTCGTTGGCATCTCCAGGGACAGAGGCGTCAGGACAGCTCTGTCGCCGTCAGCGTGGCCGGGGCATTTGTGTGGCTCTGGGCCTGGATCCGTGTGACTTAAAGATCTCATCAGCATTTGAGAGTATTCGCCACACAGGGAATGTGCGTTTCTGGAAACAATGAAAAGCCAAAACTGTGAAAAATTAAGGAGTGGCCCAGAAGCTGGTGGCTGCACTGCATGTTTTAAAGTGAACAGACTGATATAAATATTTTAATCCTGTGCACAGATAGATGGATAAGATAAAATAAATTAGTCATGTCCCAGCCTTGTCTGGGGATTGAAAACAGGACTTCTGTCAGCATTTGCTATTTAGCAGTTACAATTAAAATCTCCCCTTGTAGGTTGCAATCCTGGCATCTCAGAAATGGAATTAGCTGTTTGTTGTGATTTGACAGTTAAATTATTAACACGTGGAGAAGGTAACTGCCCCCCGCACCCGCCCCCGCCGGCACAAAAGGTATAAAACACAGTTAACAGTCTCCCCCGTCTCTCTTTAATTTAAAGATGATCCGTGTAGAGATTCTGCATGTTGGCTTTTCTTTGTGAAATTAAAGTGGCATGTGTTTTTTTTTTAGAAGGCAGAGATGGTTTGCTGTGCCCTGGGTAACAAGGGGAAGTAAAAGAAAAGGTCTTGTGAAAATGTGCCCATCTCTTGACAGCTTAAAAAGCCAAGAGCCAGACGTGTTTTCTTGGAGGAAATAGATGTCTCCAATGTATTCATCTTACCTGTGGGTGACATTTTGTAATTATTTATTGTATCACTTAAACCTTATCTAAAAATTGAGGATGGCTTTGGAATATCACAATCTTGGACCTGTTTGGCCTCTCCGACGTTGGTGATTCTCTCTTAAAAATCACTGAACGTTGCCTCTGGGCCCAGCCCGCTCTCGGGACAGAGCATACGGCCTGTGTGCCTCCCACTTTCAGACCATGCATGATGGGAGACTTATGGTCAGCTCACACCCTTTCGTTCTGATGTATTTTAAACCAGTTAAGATGATTTTCACACAGAGTGATATAGCTTACTTGCTTTCTGAGGGCCACTGGATTTTCAAGCTGGAGTACAATTTTTTTTTTTTTTTTTCAAAATCCACATTTAGAAATTGCATTTTAGAGTAGAAAACAGCATTCTGGTTTGCCTTTTAACTCCCTTTGAAAGACAGACTCCAAAGATCAAATGTATTTGATTTGTGGATTTGCTCCCATCCATTGTTATCTAGGGGCTGGAAATGGCCTACTTCAACAAAGTACAATAGGAAAAGGCGTGTACCCACGCAGGCAGAGAGGGTTCTTCGGGGTGGACTCGAGCCCCAGAGGGGCCACAGGCATGTTTTTCCTTCCCAGGAGGAGTGCGGCACTCAGCTATCGTGTCATCATAGGAAAACAGGACAGCCCCTGCCTTTCTGAGATGCTGTCAAACCTCCGCCAGGCCACTTCGCTGCAACACACCTCTCGAGATAATTGGATCCTGTGCAAATACCATTGTTTTCCAGCAAACCCAACACAGTCTTCATTCATTGCAGTTCCGCCCCGGCCATAGGCACCACCTCCAATAGTGAGGAAAAATAACGGAAAAAACGGGAAACACTGGATCCTTGGAAAAAATACCTCCCTTGCAGGAAGGTGCTAAGATGGAGGCCCGGAAGCTCCCAGAGGGACAGTGGGGTGGGGGCGGTGGCGGGGGGAGGGGGCGACTCTTGAGCCTCCATTCAAATCTTGCGGCTCTTAACTCGGCTCCTCCACCCCTGAGCCTCCCAAATCGAAGAGGAGGACGATGTCCTTCCCTGCTCCCTGTCAAGGGTTGTTGTGAGAATTAATCACACGGTGGCCAGTATTTGCATAGCAAGGCTGCTGGGTTTCATTTTCTGTTTGAAAGCGTTTCTCTAAAGGGTAAAGTGCCAGAGACACACGACCCAGCGTTATCATCTTGAAAACTTGCCTGGCAACAATGTATGGTTCTCATTGTTGATGTTCAATCCCTGAGTAGTAATAATCATTTATCTTAGTCTTAAGATGAATTCTGTCTATTGGACTTACGATAGTTGTATTAGCAATAGGATCCCTTTCTGTTATGAAAGTAGATAATTGGAAGATTCAGGAAAAGGCACGACGGGGAGAGATCGTTCAGCACCCACAGAAGCTCTGGTCACATGTCCACAGATTTCCTTCGAGCCTGACTTCTCTGCCTAGTCGTAGCACTAGTTTCTGATGGCTCCACGGCACTTTTGGGCTGGGGCCACCTGGCCTCTTTGGTTTCTGTCTTCCAGTGGCAGTGCCCAGCTCCCGGCCGCCTCCTTCATGCAGGTCCTGGCGTTTGGGGAGAAGACCTCGGCTCTGTGGTCCCGGGGCTCCTTCCCCTGTCCTCCTNTTTTTTTTTTTTTTTTCAAAATCCACATTTAGAAATTGCATTTTAGAGTAGAAAACAGCATTCTGGTTTGCCTTTTAACTCCCTTTGAAAGACAGACTCCAAAGATCAAATGTATTTGATTTGTGGATTTGCTCCCATCCATTGTTATCTAGGGGCTGGAAATGGCCTACTTCAACAAAGTACAATAGGGAAAGGCGTGTACCCACGCAGGCAGAGAGGGTTCTTCGGGGTGGACTCGAGCCCCAGAGGGGCCACAGGCATGTTTTTCCTTCCCAGGAGGAGTGCGGCACTCAGCTATCGTGTCATCATAGGAAAACAGGACAGCCCCTGCCTTTCTGAGATGCTGTCAAACCTCCGCCAGGCCACTTCGCTGCAACACACCTCTCGAGATAATTGGATCCTGTGCAAATACCATTGTTTTCCAGCAAACCCAACACAGTCTTCATTCATTGCAGTTCCACCCCGGCCATAGGCACCACCTCCAATAGTGAGGAAAAATAACGGAAAAAACGGGAAACACTGGATCCTTGGAAAAAATACCTCCCTTGCAGGAAGGTGCTAAGATGGAGGCCCGGAAGCTCCCAGAGGGACAGTGGGGTGGGGGCGGTGGCGGGGGGAGGGGGCGACTCTTGAGCCTCCATTCAAATCTTGCGGCTCTTAACTCGGCTCCTCCACCCCTGAGCCTCCCAAATCGAAGAGGAGGACGATGTCCTTCCCTGCTCCCTGTCAAGGGTTGTTGTGAGAATTAATCACACGGTGGCCAGTATTTGCATAGCAAGGCTGCTGGGTTTCATTTTCTGTTTGAAAGCGTTTCTCTAAAGGGTAAAGTGCCAGAGACACACGACCCAGCGTTATCATCTTGAAAACTTGCCTGGCAACAATGTATGGTTCTCATTGTTGATGTTCAATCCCTGAGTAGTAATAATCATTTATCTTAGTCTTAAGATGAATTCTGTCTATTGGACTTACGATAGTTGTATTAGCAATAGGATCCCTTTCTGTTATGAAAGTAGATAATTGGAAGATTCAGGAAAAGGCACGACGGGGAGAGATCGTTCAGCACCCACAGAAGCTCTGGTCACATGTCCACAGATTTCCTTCGAGCCTGACTTCTCTGCCTAGTCGTAGCACTAGTTTCTGATGGCTCCACGGCACTTTTGGGCTGGGGCCACCTGGCCTCTTTGGTTTCTGTCTTCCAGTGGCAGTGCCCAGCTCCCGGCCGCCTCCTTCATGCAGGTCCTGGCGTTTGGGGAGAAGACCTCGGCTCTGTGGTCCCGGGGCTCCTTCCCCTGTCCTCCTGGGAGCTGTGTCAGCAGAAGGCCAGGCCACCAGCCAGGCCCCAAGGCAGAGCCCAGCCTCTCCCAGGACCTCGGGGACAAGGGGCAAGTGGCTGAAAACACAGCCTCCCGCGGGGCCCACGGTGGTGATGGCCAGCTGCTCGGTCAGGCCTCCTCCGAGCTGATCGGNCAGCCAGGCCCCAAGGCAGAGCCCAGCCTCTCCCAGGACCTTGGGGACAAGGGGCAAGTGGCTGAAAACACAGCCTCCCGCGGGGCCCATGGTGGTGATGGCCAGCTGCTCGGTCGGGCCTCCTCCGAGCTGATCAGGACCGGGTCGTGGGAGGACGGCAGGCACCCCGCGGCAGGCGGTGCTGAAAAGCGGGCCTGAGGTTTGAATTCTCCCAGAGAAAGACCCTCAGGCCAAAGCACTCCTCAGATGTGCAGAATTTCGACAGAGCTGTTGAGATAATGTTTCCAAGGTGTTCAGCTCTCTGGTCCTGACTTAAACTCACCAAGCGGATGGCAGTTAGTGCCAAGTGACTCGGTAGGCACACAGAGGCCAGGGCTTTCATGCAAGGGCACAGTTCCCAAACGCCGTGTTGCAATCAGGCATGTGCCTCAGCTGGTCCCACAAACCATCAGGCAAAAGTTCCACAGTTAGCAGGCCCCTGGAGGGGAAACAAGCTAACTTCCACTATCTGCAGTAACTGTGATCTGACGCGAATTCTAGAATTCGTGAGTTCATTGCTGCTACTGTGAAGTCTCCAAAGCTCTGTCTTGACCCCCTCAGATAATGCTGTGGCTTCAACGTCAGATTAACAATGTCTCCTTAAGAGATCTGTTAACAACTCACATCGCAGACAAACTTCACAGGCAAGGTCGTCGGTCATAGCGTTAGTTACGGTACAGAAATACTAGCAAGAACTGAAGTTTGTAATAATAACAGGGAGTTCTGGGCTGAATTATCACTTAACAGTATAATGGAATATTAATTATGTCACTGTTAAAATAGTGTTGACAAAGAGTTTGTCAGCGTGTAGGGACGTATGGGAGCCAATATTTCCCAAACAGTAAATATGTATGTAAATTATGCATTAATATTGTATGCATATGTTCACTGTTGGGAAGGAAAGGCAATTGAATATTATTTTCTAGATAATGGCAAATAGGCGAATTTTCCTTTTCCCCTGTATTTTAGACTTGGATTATTTATACTTCTTATTACTTAAATTATCTCTAAAATGTCTATCTTCATATTTTACTTTTAAATTACTTATGTTTTAGATTAGGCTGTGCCTTCTCTAAGCATGTGGTATTTTTATAAGCAAGGAAAAATCATTTTTAAAGTCTTGTGAGTAGAAATCTAGACAAATGGCATATTTTCCTTCAATAGTTGTGGATAGATGGCATGTAGCAGAAATATTCGTTAGGTCAACAAATATGTATAGTCAGTAAATGGTATTCGTTCTCTTATAAAAGATTTCTCTTATAAAAGCTGTGTTGATAGCTTATTAATCAAACCCTATATGAATTTCCTAGTCAAACATATATACTTGAACAGCTAGAGCATAAAAATGTCAACTAGGATTTTGTTTGAACTTAAGGAGAAGTATTTTTGTCCCCATAAACAAGAGCATCAAGAATGGGGGAAAGGCATTCTTATTCTTCTTGGATGTTTGGTCCAATGACCTCCTCCCACCCCGCCCCCACTATGGTTAGACTCTGCTTGATTTTGAGTTTGGGCTTTCTGCTCCTACTGCCTGTTTTTTAAGGGTGATTAAAAAGATCCTGCAAGTTCCTATCTGGAGGACAGATCTTGAATTCAGCATGCCAGATGATACACTGTGGTCTTTGGGTGGAAATCTTAGGGTTTATTTATACACTCATGTGCTTTCTTTTACAAGAAAGAAAAGGTAATTTTTTCCCCCAGCTTGTATTTCCCAGGACTTCTCTACCTCAACATATCATTTTTAAAATGTATATTATTCTGCGGCCTTAAGTCACCTGCTGCCGGGCGATGCGTCTCTGTGTCCAGACAAGAGGCGGGCATTTTCTTTTTTAACCCTAACGCTGCAGGATGATGTGACCTGAAAAACGCCGTCCGAGTTTGCATCTAAAAACATCAGCCTTCAAGCAAGTGCCGTCTGCTGTCCCGTAAAATGAATTAAATGCATTCCCCGCACCAGCAGTGGTGGGGAGGGTCGGGAAATCAGTGCCTCCCTGCCCGAGGCTGGTTTACAAGGCCCGGTGGAGGGGGGCGGTTCCCAGAGTGACCCCCGCCCGGGCCGCCACGGGGCGCAGGTGAGCCGGGCCCGGGGCCCCGGACCGCCGCCCGCGCGCTGACCCGCCGCCTCCGTATCCCCGCCGGTTGCGCCGGTCGGGGCGGCCCAGGCGGCGGGGGACCCGGGGAAGGGCCGGCGGGGAGGCAGCCGGCTGGGAGGTCCCGCGGCCTCCGGGCGCGACCCTCTAATCCGCTTTAGTCACTATATTGTGCGCTTTGCTCGGGCAAAGTAAACAAGGCGGGCCCACCGGGCAGCGGCCGGCGGCCCGCGACTCCCTGACCCCAGGGTCGCGCCCTTTGTTCGCCCTCAATGGGGCCGCCTCGCCGCCAGCCCGCGGCTAATTGGGGCGCGTGCCGCCGCCGCGACCCCGGCCCCGCCTCGGACCTGGACTCGGACAGGCCCTCCGACCCCGGCCCTGGGGACCCCGGCGCGCATCCGTTGCCGGCGGGCGCTCGCGCCCCTGCTCGGACCCTGGTCCCTGCCTGCCGGACCCGCCCCAGGCTGACTCCAGGCCCCCGGCCACGTGGGCCCGGCCGCCGCCCCGCTCCCCACTCGATGCCGGCCCCAGGCCCCAGCTCTCGGGCCACCTGCCCGGCCCTGGCCCCGCCTGGAGGAGGCGCACGAGGCCGCCCAGTCTCCAGGGCCTGCGGACCCGCCCGGAGGGGAACAGCCCCGGCCCCGCCGCCCGCCCACGTCGTCGATGCGCCGGTTCGACGACGGACCCCGGCGGCCGCAGCCCCGTCCAGGCCGGCGCCCACCTGGAGGCGCCTCTGCAGGGCCTTTAGGGGCCGCGAGCCGCCGGCCGAGGTGCGGAGGAGGGTCTGCGGTGCCAAGGTTCCCTTTGTGCCCGCCTCGGTTTCTGTGGGCATCCTGCCGTCGGAAGAGCAGAGGTGCTCCAGGCGTGCCTAGTCCAGAGTCCTCAGCGGGGACACAGGGACCTTCCGAGGCTTCTGCCCTGGATGCGGCCCCCACCTCTCCCAGCCCTGCCTTTTCCCCCGAATCACTACCTTACAGAGGCCCCGGGTAGGTCCAGGGGAGCCCTCAGGCAGGGCCTGCTGAGGCAGCTGGGGCTACTCTCAGCCCGGAGCACTGTCCTCCGCATTCTTTGTTCTTTCCTCCAATGTTGGACAAGGTTATAATTTTTATCCCAAGCAGCTTTTGAGACTTAGCGCCTTGTAACCTTTTTCAAAAATTTTAAGCGTTTTGTCTTTTTCTCTTTTAAGCCTGTTGTCTTGTAATTAAGTGTAAAAAGAAAGCAAGTGAAAGGAGTCTTGCAAGACTTTGCCTTTGAAAATGAACGCGGCGGCGGCTTCAAGTTCTTGGCCAAGCCAGACCCTCTGGCCTGTACCTCATTGTGTTCTGTGGGTTTTGTTCACCTGATTTTGCCGAGCAAACTTTATAAAATGCTGAGTTTGTTTCTGAGCTGGTTGTTTGTGCGGTGCAATATTCTGAGATGGAAATGGGCTTTGGGGGAAGACCTGCTGTCCTGAGGGTGACCTGGTGGGGTCAGCGTGTACCAGGAGGCCCGGGAGGAGGCAGGCGCTTAAGGAAGTTTCTCCCCGTGGGGCAGGTCTCTGCTGGAGAGGGCAATACCATGGCGACCCACCCTGCTAGCATCACCTTCAGTCCAACCATTTCCCACACACACTGGTTCCCCTTCTTTACCCCTTCCCTGTGGTCCTGGCCCGTCCCCACTGCGGCAGTTTCCCCTGTGCTTCCCCACTTCTGAGAAGCGGGAACCTGCGGACGGGAACACATGTGCCCCTGCAGACCGCTGGCATCTGGGCACGGGACCTCGGCTGCCCCTCCAGAAGAGAGCTGCCCGGGGAACCTCTCCACGGGGAGCCGGTCATTAGGGACGCTCGCTCTGAGGGTCTCCCAGGCCGTCTTCGTCACCCGTTTGGCCTTTTACATTGAGACTATGAGCTGGGACCCGCCGGGTTCACAGAGGGCCGAAAGCCAGGGAAGGCTCGGCTGGGGCTCGCCGCTTTCCCTGCTGCATGGCGGGGGAGTCCCTGGTTGCGGGGTGTTGGCACCCCAACAGAAGGGACGGTGGACAGAGGGCACTCTGACCCCTCAGCTCAGGCGAGGCAGCTTTGTTCCGAGGACTCTGGCAGGCCCAGCTCGGGTGCAGTTTTACATCAGCAGGTCGGTTGGTGCAGCCCAGCTTTGAGTGTGATGCACCTGGCGGGGAAGGGTGGACGCCTCAGATGACCAGAGCTGGTTTTGCGGGGCGGGAGATTGCCCAAGCTGGCCAGCTCAAGGCAGTCTTGGGACTCAGATTTCAATGGAGCTCTGTTTTTCCTGGGAACTGTTCTTACCTATATATGTATATATATATATACATATATATATATATAAAAGCCTGCGTGTGCATGAGTGTGAAGGGGTGGTGGTGATGTGTTCTGTTAAAAAAAAAAAAAGAAAAAGCAAAAATAACAAAGCACTGTGTGTGGCCTCTGCGACGCTGGGCCAGAGTCACTGTCCAGCCACTTGGCCTCAGTTTCTCTCGCCTTTAAGGAGATTTGACCATTCTTGTTCTGTCTGCCACTTGGGTTGTGAGGATCATGTGGGATGGGGGATCGGAACTTGCCGTGTAAGTGACGAGACAGTTGCTACACACTCAACACGAGATGGTATCCCTGCTACCTTAGCAAAAATCTTCACTGCGAGTCGTCGCTTTCTGAAAATGTTTTGTGATACCTGGCACTGACTAAACCTTGGGGTGCTTTTGTTGATTTGAACTGTATCGAAAACGCTGTGCAGCGCCGCGAGCGGGGTGTGGGCTGAGCGTGGGGAGAGTCCGGACAAGATGTGGAGCATCCTGGTGCCCTCAAGGCCTTCGATCCTGCCAGCAAGATGGCCCCCGATTTGGAGGATTGGACCGCCTGCTTTGGAGACCCTCTTCCTCCTGGCGTGTTTACTGACAGCCTGGGCATCTTCATCCCAAGGTCCACAGCTCTGTGTACCGCCTCACCCAGCCTGGCTTAGGTAGTGATATCTGGGGCCTGAACCCCAGCCTGACCTCCTCTCCTGAGGGATCAGGCTCACCCAGCTTCAGAGCTACGGGCCAGAGAACATGCCCCAGCCCCGGGCCTTAGCCGCGCTGCCCGAAGCTGGCCTGGCCGCTTTAGTCCTGACTATGCCGAATGAGGTCAGCTTGGTTTCCCATTCACAAAACACAAATTTTTTTTTTAAGTACAGGGAGAGTGTTTCTATATCTTAGGTCGTCCTTCATGCCTATAGCAGGTTATGTTTTCAGTGGCTGTTGGTGTTTGCACATGTTTCAGGATAGGAGTGATCCCCCCAAAAATACAGGTAGGGCCTGCCCTTCATCTAGGCTCGGCGCTGGCCACCAGGACCTCAGGGAAGCCCCCAGGCCGTAAGAGCCGCAAAACCCATGTCCCTACACACACACGTACACGTAGACACACACACATACATGGGAGTCCACGCGTGTGCACGCACATGCACACATCCCAGGATATTGTCTTCATGCTGCCAATGTTTTAATGTTCTAATATTCAAGTTTGAGGCACCGACAGGCTGTCTTGAAAGGCTCGTTCAGCCTGTCTGCCTTGGAGCTATTTTATTTATAAGTCTTCTTGTCACGTCAAAGAGCTCTGTGTTTCTCGCAGCCTGTGTCCGGGTGGTTGTGTTTTGGCTTTTGGCTGCAGCTGGTTAATTTTTCCGAATCTGTACATCCAGGTGTGCACTGAGAAGTTTTTTCCCAGTGCAAGAAGTTTCCCGGGGAGCCTTGGGGTCTTCCTAGAAATGTGTGTGTGAGAGCCTGCCAATTTCAGAAAAGTTGTGAGTGAGAGGAAGAGGTGGCCGTGCCTGCGTCCACTGCCTCCCCTCAGACACCGAGTCTGGGAAGGACTTTGGAAGCAGAATCTTGTAGCTTGTTTAGAATACAGAGCTGAAAAACGGGTGAGTGGCTGAAACGTTAGAAGCTACATAGAGGGTAGTTGAAAATCCCTCTCTCTGAACATCGTTGGAAGCCAAGCACAGCTGTGAAAATGCTTGTCCACATCTCTGGTTATTTTCAAATATATCTAAAAAATATATGTTCATCATGTAAAAATTATTTAGACACTTATTTTCAAGTCTAATGTCATCTACTGTCTGATTGCTTACATGACCTCTTTTGGTTAAAAAAAAACGAACTTCATGTTTCTTTAAAATTAGGAATTAAACCAAAAGTTGCTCTATAAATAGCAAGAAACAAAACAGAACAAAAGCATTGGCTTTCTTTTTTAGTATTTTATTTTGCANTCTAGGCTCGGCGCTGGCCACCAGGACCTCAGGGAAGCCCCCAGGCCGTAAGAGCCGCAAAACCCATGTCCCTACACACACACGTACACGTAGACACACACACATACATGGGAGTCCACGCGTGTGCACGCACATGCACACATCCCAGGATATTGTCTTCATGCTGCCAATGTTTTAATGTTCTAATATTCAAGTTTGAGGCACCGACAGGCTGTCTTGAAAGGCTCGTTCAGCCTGTCTGCCTTGGAGCTATTTTATTTATAAGTCTTCTTGTCACGTCAAAGAGCTCTGTGTTTCTCGCAGCCTGTGTCCGGGTGGTTGTGTTTTGGCTTTTGGCTGCAGCTGGTTAATTTTTCCGAATCTGTACATCCAGGTGTGCACTGAGAAGTTTTTTCCCAGTGCAAGAAGTTTCCCGGGGAGCCTTGGGGTCTTCCTAGAAATGTGTGTGTGAGAGCCTGCCAATTTCAGAAAAGTTGTGAGTGAGAGGAAGAGGTGGCCGTGCCTGCGTCCACTGCCTCCCCTCAGACACCGAGTCTGGGAAGGACTTTGGAAGCAGAATCTTGTAGCTTGTTTAGAATACAGAGCTGAAAAACGGGTGAGTGGCTGAAACGTTAGAAGCTACATAGAGGGTAGTTGAAAATCCCTCTCTCTGAACATCGTTGGAAGCCAAGCACAGCTGTGAAAATGCTTGTCCACATCTCTGGTTATTTTCAAATATATCTAAAAAATATATGTTCATCATGTAAAAATTATTTAGACACTTATTTTCAAGTCTAATGTCATCTACTGTCTGATTGCTTACATGACCTCTTTTGGTTAAAAAAAAACGAACTTCATGTTTCTTTAAAATTAGGAATTAAACCAAAAGTTGCTCTATAAATAGCAAGAAACAAAACAGAACAAAAGCATTGGCTTTCTTTTTTAGTATTTTATTTTGCAGCCATTAAATATTATCTTGTGATAAATTTAGGTGAGACTTTTTTTTCACTTTTTATAGAAAGGGCATTTTCACTTTCATGCATTGGAGAAGGAAATGGCAACCCACTCCAGTGTTCTTGCCTGGAGAATCCCAGGGATGGCGGAGCCTGGTGGGCTGCCATCAATGGGGTCGCACGGAGTCGGACACGACTGGGGCGACTTAGCAGCAGCATATGTGAAAAATCCAACCTTAATCTTATCTTTCTCTTAACCAGATCTAAAAGCTATAATATTTATACATAGTCAGGAAAATGAAACTGTCATTATGCATAAGGTGAAGTACTTGTGCTGTGTGAAATCATGTTAGAGTTTAAAAAAAAATGGGAATATTTCAATAAATAAGACCAGTGTGGTCAAATTTCAAACAATTTGTAATTGACCCTCTCATTCCCTAAGTCCTTCTTTCTGTATAGATTCATTTTGCAGGCAATTTAGGTCTTGTTGCAGTCATTTTAAAGACGTAATCTGTGAAATCTTTATTTGAAAAATAAGTTCCTGCTATGCCTTGCAGTTTAGCAGTGAACCATCTGAATTCTAAATCAGGGTTTTTTCCTTTCTTTTTTTTTTTTACTCTAGAGGGGTTATAATTTATCTAGCTCACTGAAGGACTAAGAAATGATATTAAAATTCCCATTTTGTCTGTGGGGAAGAAAAAAAAATTCTATACTGATCTTCATTAACATTTCAGCATTATTTAAACTTAAAAAAATATAAACATTTGACAGTTTTAAAAATTGCTTTTAATTCTTAATTGCTAAATTCTGCTTAGATATAATTTTAAAAGAATAATGACTAATAATGACTATCAGACTCCTATAAAGGATTGATAAAGATATAAAAACTACTTCCAAAAAATCAATACTTTTCAACCATGAAAGGAGAGCATTCCTTGAAAACTGAGGGAGTGAAATTCTTTTCAGATTTCCTGATGGTCTTTTAGTTCTTGTGGAAATTAGTACCTCCTTCTACCAGAAACTGTTAGAGTTCAAATTCTAGTATATCTTTAATTGCTAAAAAAAAAAAATTTGCTATGAGCCGCACAATAAATTCTTTAGAAAATGTTAATTTCCCAATTTATGATGATTCCATTTTAGAAACTGCAGAATTGAGCAACCTAAATACATAAATTCATCACCCAAATCTTTTTGAAAGGTAATTTTGATGTTTTTAAAAGATTTAGTTTGTACTGTGCTTTTTCTCATTCCTTATATTAAGCCAGGAATATAGCTTTGGCATTTGATACATGCATATATAACCAGGGATACTGGCCCATCTTCTTTAATTCGTATTTTCTGATTTGTGCTTCTTACTATTTTGAAATGGAAAAGATGCATTGTAATTCCTCATTGATAAGGGGAAGTTTCTCATACTAACACATATGTACTACTATATATAGTATATTCACATATTTATATCCATGATCGAACACACATTTATTTTAGACTTCTAGTTGTTGGATGCTCTCTTTTTAATTGAAAAATATTAACTCCTTAAAGAATGCCCTCGGGGTTGATAGACTTTTTTGATATACATGCACAGGTACCATTATGGACCGTCAACGTGTAGACTTTCAAAGTGTGTTTAATACGATAAAACAGCCACTCACAGGAGCTTTCTAACCAGGCAGGTGACTGCATGGCGTGGCGCTGCCCCCGCCAGGCTCACATCGCCGTCAGAAGCGGGCACCCTGAGTCTGTTCTTTGTATGCATGCATATTTTTTAAGAAAGAAAGCGTAGAAGTTTGCCCTGCCAGCATGCTTTTCTTGTGGGGGCGAGGGCTGGCTGCTAGTGCAGCGTCCTGCCCTGTGCTTTGTCCCTCAGATGTGCTTGTCCCATGCCCGGAGTTTCCTGTCTACCGTTCGTTAATTCAAAAACCAAGTAACCTAAAGCAAAAGGTTCTGAAAAATGCTTCTTTACGTTTGGAAGGAAAGAATCCTGTCTATGGATACGTGCTCACTTTTCTGTAACCACCCTGAGACCGTAGAAACTGTTTTACTCACCTGAAGGTTTCTGTCCCCTCTCTGTAAGGGGAAAAAAAAAAAAAAAAGCTTACCTAAGGTAAATCGATGCTAATAGGTTTGTGGGTTAAAAGAAGGCTTCAGAAAGCAAGGGTGCAAGTTATTACGAAATAGATGGATCAAAATGGAATCCCAATCCTACAAAGTACTTTGTGACAAAGGCAAAAGGAAGAAATAAAACCGTGAGCCTGGGCTGCTTTTCCGCACGGCGCCGGGCTCTGCGGAGGCTGCCCAAAAGGGCACTGTCTGGGATGACTGAAAGGGTGGCATCTTAGCCACGAGCTGCCACAACCTGGCCACCTCCGGTTTACTGGGCTAGTGTTTAAAGCATCAGAGTCTTGGGGTGGGCAAGTCGAATGTCTAAAGCCCAAGTGAACATGTAAGTTCTCACTCACACTTCATCCTGCTTACTTTAATTAGATTAAATGCATCTGTTTACCAAGTCCTCCTAGCGCTTTGGACACCGAAAATTTTAAACTATTAAACGTCGCTAGGTTAAGAACAGGGAAACTAAACTCAAGTGCCCCGGCCTTGTGGGGCTGGACTGTGGCCGAAAGCTGTGCTGGAGCACAGCAGGAAGTGGCCGGCCGCATTCCCATTAGGCAAATCTTGGGAGAAATCAGGAAAAAATAACTGTATAAGGCTGGTACTATAAACATCCTGGTATAGCGAGAGCCTTCCTATGACTTATTTTTCACATATCTGACCACGGATATGGTGCGGCCCACAGGCAGAGACCAAGTTCTTCCTCCAAGAAAGCTGTTCATCAGAATATTCATCCAACAAAGTCAATTTCCACGTTTTCTTTTTGCTAATGTGAGCGCCCTTTAAAAAATTTATTTACTTTGAATAATACAATATGATAGGGAGTTGGAAAAAGACTTCACAAACCTGAAAAATATCCAGCAGAACAACAGGAGTGCTATTATTTTCCTTACGTAAAGCAGAATTTGATTTCTGAATTTGCAACCAAATTATATGTAAATCCTTGCCAAGTATAGAGACGGTAAAAAAGTGTGTGTTCTTGAATATTATTCTGACTCACCCAATTTCTTGTTTTACCAAATAAAAATTGGGAGGAGGGAAAATTAACTTATTACTGTGTGTGAGAGCAAGAAAAAAAAAAAATCAGCTAATAAAAAGGTTAGCAAGCCAGTACGATTATACAATGATTTCAGGTGAAAATTACAAAGCTAATATCTTGGCATTTAGTCATTGCCTTCATAATGATACAGTTGTCAAATCGGAATTTGTGCCAATGGAACAAGAGTTGTAAGTGGCATAATGGAAGATAATCTTTTTTCTTTGTGGCTTTTTAAACTCAGTGTTTTAATCCACCCATTTAATCACACAACATATATCACATTAGTTATAATATTTATAGTGTTTAGGAAAGTGATTATAAATAGATTATAGTGTGGTGGTTGAATGTATTGGTTGTAGTATTTATCTCTGTGTGTGTGTGTGTGTGTGTGTGAATTTATCTCAAAGGTATGAAGCCTTTCTGGAGTTTGCACTTGGGAATGGTTTTCCGTGAGAAGAGTCACCAGATATTTATTTTCAAAATCTCCATTTGGTCCTTACCAAGCTTGCTGATTATTTTGGAAAAACAGAGATTTGGTATTGAAAGGGCCCGGTCCGGCCAGTGTTCAGAGCTCTGTATCCAGCCTGGTCTCTGAGGCATTTCTGTTGTTCTCGAGTCCCCAAAGTTGCTAAACCACAAAATGTCTTTAATGTTTTTTTATAAAGTAGTTGAACCATACAGTAAAGACGGGGAAAGGGGGACTTTATAATGGCAGTTAGTGGTTGGGTTCTTCCTTGGTGTGGCCAGAGCAGGAGGGGGTGATGGCAGGGTCTGTGTGGCTTGGGCAGGGGCGCCCTGCAGTACTCATCTCGTGGGAATGTGTCCTCTTCCCCCCTACGTCCTGGTCAGGGCTGGCAACTGTCACAGTGGAGAAAATTATAAAGGACTGCGCTAAGGAGAGATTGGTTTTTCCTGCCGTCTCGTTGGAATGTGGCTATGGCTGCTGGGAGTCCTTTTCTGAGGAAGGGGAGCACAGAATTCCTGGGCTTCCCAAGGGGACCCCACAGCCCTGGAAGCTGGGAAGGGTCACCCCGAACCTTCCTCGGGGCAAGAGCAAAACCCACTCCATCGTGGAACCACCCCAGCTTGGGCCCTCTCGCTTGGTGTCAGCAGCCGTAGAAAGTGAAAGTTGGTCAGGGTTTCGGTGAAAAGATTAACCAGAAAACATTTCCACTCCACTCTCTAAAACTGAATTTTCTCATGGCTGGGGGTGGGGGGGTGGAATGTCTGTCCCTACAAAGAAGAGGCCATTAGGAAGATTCTAACACACAAGAAAGTAATTTTGGAAGATTTCTTAATCCATCCTATTTCCCCCCGTCCTTCCCTTCCTCCTCCCCACATCGTATATGTCATACGGTGGGGGCAGGCCTGTGTGTGTGTGTGTGTGTGTGTGTGTGTGTGTGTGTGTGTGTGTATCTAGCACGATTCAACGCTAAGGTCAGGGTGGGCCTAGGGAGCCTCCTAGGTGGGTCAGTGGGCAAGGGAGGCCCTGGCCTGAGCTGCTCTGCCTGCCCCAGCCCAGCCTGGCACCATGGCGGGTACCCCCTGCTTGAGCAGTCCAGTGTGGAATGAAGTTTCCTGGGAAGCAGGGAGCATGAGGAACTTTTGAATTTACCAATGGCATAAAAAGTATATATATTTTTATGACAACGGGCAAGTTTTAATTGGTTGACAGAGNCTGAAGGGGAACTGAGGCTTGATGGCAGCCTCATGGTCAGCCTGAAGGCTCCCAAAATTAGGTAGTGAGAAATAACCCCCCTAGTAAATACTCGTGGCAGACACTATTGAGCACTTGCTGTGTTCAGGTCAATACCAAGGGTCTTACATGGATTGTCACAGTTTGTCCCCACAGCAGTCCTGCCTGGAAAGCTTTACAGCCGTTAGCTCTGTTTTATGGGAAGGTGGGCAGCCAGCAACCGTTCACGACCTTCAATGTAGACCCAGAAAGAGGCAGGAAGGCCCTGGCCTGGATTTAAGACAAATGGGAAGTCATTCACTCATCCAACCCCGACAGATCCCACCACATGCCAAACACGTTCTAAGCACCGACGAACCACAGACAGAAATGCAGGTCCTCGTGGGGCTTACATCCTAGTGGGAAGACAACAGTGAGCGAGGGAAAATGTGCTGTGTTAGGTGCCAGGGAAGACAAGTCCCCAGACCCTCTTGCTCCAAGCACCACGCTGTTGGGACAGCAAGTCTATGCTTTTCAGCCATTGCTGCTGGAAGGTGGGGTCACCTGCATCTCTGGCTGCATCACTGGCATCTTTGCCTTCGTCATGAGTGTCTGAATCACTGCGACAGCAGCCAATCTGAGGCAGGAACTTCATTCAAAGTGCACTGCCAGGTGGAGCAGGCCAGAGGGACCAAACGTGGGCCTCGGAGTCTTCCCGCAAGCCCGGGGCCGCACCTCCCTCATCATGGAGTAAGCATGTGATTAAATAATCTTATTATGGGAGTCCCACGTGATCAGACGCCAGGCGACACTTCGAATTGAAATTAATTCCAACATTCAGCCAAGTCCCTGGGTGTCTTCCTTCCAGGGAGGCTGTTGAGAAGGAAATGAGGTCTACATGTTCCCAAGACCCCAAGGAACCAGCCCAGAGGGCTGAGGCTGCTAGAGGTTGGGACTGGGGAGGGGGTTCAACTGGTCGTCACTCACCCTTAAATCCCAGCCACCTTCATGGACAGGGGGTGTCTACAGGAATGCCCCACACATGTCTTGATCAAAACCAGGTTCCTGGGACTTCCTTGGCTGTTCAGTGTTCCATCCTTCCACTTCAGCGGTCAGGGGTTCAATCCTTGATTGGAGAACTAAGATCTTGCATGGCACATGGCAAGGCCAAAAAACAGAAAAAATAAAAAAACCAGATTCCTTGTTGCACCCTCTTCAGAGAGATTCCTCCTCCAAGGGACCCTCAGCCCACAAACGACCCCATCGTCCTGTCAGCCGTCCTCTCGAAGTTCTGAGTACCCCCTGCCCCACAGCCTCATGTCCAACCTGTTGCAGGGTCTGCCCGACTTCTAGAGGCTTCTCAAATGCCTTCTTTTGTCTCCATCCCCCAGCCTCCTCCTCGCCCCCAGCCTCCTCATCCTGAGCCTCCTCACGACACTCGCTTCCTGGCTGTGGACTCTTCCGGTGCTCCCGCTGCACAGGAAGTGATCCCCCTCCCGCCCAGAACGCCAGGTCCTGAGTAGTTGCTGGGGAGACCACACCTCCAGCCCTCAGAAACCCTAGACCCTGCTCAGCAGCCTCCGAGGACATAATCCCAGGGGGAAGAAGGCAGGTCCACCCAGGGCCTCTGTCAAGCAGGCGTCTCGGGCTGTGAAGGCTGAGTCAAGTGAAATAATGTGCTGTGTGAGCTTCAGGAGTCACTGTCCCTCTCTGGCCTTGGGTCTCCTCATCTCTAAAATGATCAGCCCACCCTGCCCTCTGTCACTGAGACCCAAAGGGGAATGAAAGGGAAGCATCTTATATATCTTCAAGTTTATATCACTGTCTGGGAATGTCACCATCACTCTTGAAAATCCCAGGAGGTGAACATGTGTCTCCAACCCAACATTGCCCCCCAAGTCCCGCAGCCTCCTCCAAGTCACAGCTAGGAGTCAGAGGAGATGGGAGCCACCAAGAGACCAAGCAAACAGCTTCTGTAAGAAGCAAGGAAGAATCAAGAGAATGGGACCTTGCAGGTCTCACTCATCACCACGCCCCCAGCACAGGGCCCTGCACACAGGAGGTGCTCAATCAATGCTCCAAATGCTCAAGAGTGAGGCCCCCACCCCACCTAGCTGCTCCTCACATCAGGGAAGATGATGCCAGCAAAGACCTGCATGGACCAGGGCGGTCAGCATGAGCTTCCTGAGGACCAGAGCCTGGCCTCACAGAACTTAGCAGATGTGACTAGTCAGAGGAAGGGAAAGGTCGTTCTGGAAAGGCAGAGGGACAGGGAGGGACAGGAAGGGTGGGACAAGGTCACGGANTCAGCATGAGCTTCCTGAGGACCAGAGCCTGGCCTCACAGGACTTGGCAGATGTGACTAGTCAGAGGAAGGGAAAGGTCGTTCTGGAAAGGCAGAGGGACAGGGAGGGACAGGGAGGGTGGGACAAGGTCACGGAAGGACAGTGGCTAGAATCTAGTGGGAATGCCCCATCTACCCAGTCCTGCTTCAGGGCTCTGCGGTGAATGATACAGATTGGGGAAAGTCCCACAGCCAGGGCTTCTAACCCACGTCAGAGACCCAGAGTCCTTGGACATCATCGCTGAACTAGACACCTCCCTGTTTGACTTTCTCCTCGAAGCAGGCCTTGGAATTTGTGTGCACAGGAAGGAACTTTATAAGAAATAGGGTTTCCCATAGTTTGAATTAAAACTCCCCTCTGATACATTCTCCTATTTCTGGGATTTATAGTCCCACTTCTTGACTTAAGGGCCAGGGAGAGGGTATGAACTTCAAGGAAAGTGTGTGTTAGAAGGAACCTGAAGTCACTCTGGGCAAAGAATCAAGCAAGTAATGTAGAGGGAGAACAAAGAAGGGATACCTTCTAGCAGGCAATACCAGTTCAGTTGCGGGGTATGAGATGGGTCCCCAAAGAGCCAGAATGATTGACAATGTCAGGGGAAAAGTGAGATGTCATCCAGCCATTTATCCATCTATAATATCCATTCATTCATTCCATATTATTAATTAAGCCCATAGTCTAGTGGAATGACAGAGAAGTATGTAATTATAGTCAGTGTAATCATGGGGAGTATGGGGTACCATGGGAGCCCAGAGGGGACACCTAACATAGAAAGAGGTTGGAGGGTGAAGTCAAGGAAGGCTTCCTGGAAGAGGTGATGCCTAGCCTGGTACTTAGAGGGCAAACAGGACTTAGTCCACAGGTTGAAGGAACCAAACAGCACTTGCCGACGCTCAGAGGTGCGTGACTTTCAGGGACCAGAACAGCTCCATGTGACCGAAGCAGAGAACACCATAGAGGAGGCGTGAGAGGTGAGTTTACACAGGAGGATGGCCAAGGCCAGATCTGCCTGGACCTTGGGAGAACAGTGAAGACTATAGTCTTTACTGGAGAGCAGTGGGAGCCTGTCTAGACTTCTAAATACAGGAGAGATGTGGCCAGATTTCCTGGTTAGAAAAATAACTCAGCGGGGACTGGGTCATTTTGACCAGGCTTCTGATTGAAGATAACTTAAAAAGCTGAAGTATCTATATCCAATGTAGAGATAGAGATGCGTGCGTGCATGCGGGCGTGCTCAGTTGCTTCAGTCATGTCTTACTCTTTGCACCTCTACAGATTGTAGCCCAACAGGCTCCTCTGTCTATGGGATTCTCTAGGCAAGAATACTGGAGTGGGTTGCCATGCCTTCCTCCAAGTGATCTTCCCCACCCAGGGATCGAACCCACGTCTCCTGCACTGCAGGCAGATTCTTTACCACTGAGCCAATGGAGCAGCCCAGAGATAGAGATCTATATTTCCAAAAGCATTAAAAGTTTACAAGAGAGTAAAAAATTTTCAAACCATACCTGAAGGTCAAGTAGGAACCCAGAGAAGAGAATGTACATGGAGACCATTCTTGCCTAAAGAGCTTTTCCAAGCCCAGAGAAGTATTCCCTTTGCCAGTTGTGAAGAACTAGGTTCAGTTCAGTTCAGTTCAGTTGTTCAGTTGTGTCCGACTCTTTGTGACTCCATGGACTGCAGCGTGCCAGGCCTCCCTGTCCATCATGAACTCCCAGAGTTTACTCAAACTCATGTCCATCGTGTCGGTGATGCCATCCAGCCATCTCATCCTCTGTCATCCCCTTCTCCTGCCACCTTCAGTCTTTCCCAGCATCAGGATCTTTTCAAATGAGTCACCTCTTCACATCAGGTGGCCAAAGTATTGGAGTTTCAGCTTCAACATCAGTCCTTCCAATGAACACCCAGGACTGATCTCCTTTAGGATGGACTGGTTGGATCTCCTTGCAATCCAAGGGACTCTCAAGAGTCTTCTCCAACACCACAGTTTAAAAGCATCAATTCTCCAGCACTCAGCTTTCTTTATAGTCCAACTCTCACATCCATACATGACCACTGGAAAAACTATAGCCTTGACTAGATGGACCTTTGTTGGCAAAGTAATGTCTCTGCTTTTTAACATGCTATCTAGGTTGGTCATAACTTTCCTTCCAAGGAGTAAGCATCTTTTAATTTCATGGCTGCAATCACCATCTGCAGTGATTTTGGAGCCCCCCCAAATAAAGCCTGCCACTGTTTCCACTGTTTCTCCATCTATTTTCCATGAATTGATGGGATTGGATGCCATGATCTTTGTTTTCTGAATGTTGAGCTTTAAGCCAACTTTTTCACTCTCTTTCACTTTCATCAAGAGGCTCTTTAGTTCTCTTCACTTTCTGCCATAAGCATGGTGTCATCTGTGTATCTGAGGTTATTGATATTTCTCCCGGCAATCTGATTCCAGCTTGTGCTTCCTCGAGCCCAGCATTTCTCATGATGTACTCTGCAAATAAGTTAAATAAGCAGGGTGACAATATACAGCTTTGACAGACTCTTTGATGTACCACAACGAAGTCCATGGTAGAAGCAGCCAAAATTCTGTCTGGAAAAAGGTGACTTCATTCCATGCCTTAGATTTCCTTGCACTCAGGTTTTCAAATACTACACGACTGAGCGACCGAACTGAACTGATGACCAACGTACGAAGAAAACTGGCACACAAAGAAGTAAGACATCCGAGAAAGAAAAAGAGCAATAGGAACACAGCTGAAAAGTTTCCAGATATGGGAGTTAGCGTAAAGCAGCCGTGTCCGCTGTGTTTTTGAAAAAAAAAGCACAAGAAACACCAAGAGATCGTAAAACTCTAAGTGACAGAGCAGACGGGCCACACAGAAGCTCCGAAAGTGGACATTGCAATAGCTGAAGCCTAAAAGTTCTGAGACTTCACTTCTTGACCTTGTGGTGATGGTCCCATACTCTCCCACAGAGCTGCACGTTTCTAATTTATGTGTTTTATGCATGTATTATATATTTCAAAATCGCAAAAGGTCCAACACACTCAGTAAATGGGTGTAAGAGCAGGTTAAATGAAGACAAAGAAAGAACTGGGTCAAAGGAAGATAAAAAGAAAGCATCCTGAATGTGTTGCAGAGAGACCCAAAGATAGGGGAAAGGAAAGAGTAAGAAACAGAGAGGATTGAAAAGGTGGAGCTTAATTAGAAGAAAGAAAAATAGAAGAGAGTTAGGCAAAGGCAGTGAGTAGGAGATGAAGGCTGATAATTTTCCAGAAATAATTAGCAGCATCAAGACACCCAAAGAGTCCCAGGAAAGATAAATTTTAAAAATCCACACCTCAGGACTTCCCTGGAGGTCCAGGGGCTAGGACTCTGCACTCCCAGTGCAGGGGGCCTGGGTTCAATCCCTGATCAGGGAACTAAATCCCACATGCCGCAGCTAAGAGTTCACATGCCTCAGCCACGACCTGGTGCAGCCAATTCAATTAATTAAAAAAAAGTCTACATCTCAGTCCAGCATGGTGAACCTGCAGAAAGCCAAAGGTAAGGAGATAGATACGTACCAGCAGTCAGAGATTTAAATTAAAAAAAAAAAAAATCAGATTCACTTTCAATGGCTCCTTAGTTAGACCGACAGCCGACTCCTCCATGGCAACAATGGAAGCCAGAAGCCATGGGAGATACTCCACATCCTGGAGGGTTAGAGGCAATGAAAGGACGCTTGGGACTGCTGAGTGGAGAAGAGTACAAGGGCCAGAGCACAGACTGAGAAACCAGCCAGGGGCTGAGATGATGGCCCCCTAGACCAGTTCAACAGCAATGGGGAAGGAGATGAGTGGACGGGTCTGAGAGAAGCTGAGGGTGCAGAGCCAGGATGACTTGGTGAATGACTGACTTGGTAATAACTTGATGTCTGACTGTTTATGGGGAAGGAGGAGGTGTGTGTGAAAGCCAGGTCTGACTCAAGGGGCTGCTGGGCTGGAGGGCCCCCACGGGGATGGGAGTGTAGAGAAGGACCAGGTTTGGGAGGGGGTAGGGCTTAGTTTGGGATGTGGTAGTCAAGAAAATCAAGACCATTGGTACCCAAAGGAAGGAGAATCTACCAGGCAGAAGGAGACAGGACAGACATCCTGAGGAGGAGGAAACGTGAGTATGTGAATGCTGAGTCGATTCAGTCGTTTCTGACTCTTTGCGATCCCATAACTGTAGCCTACCAGACTCCTCTGTCCATGGATTCTCCAGGCAAAAATACTGGAATGGGTTGCCATTTCCTTCTCCAGGGGATCTTCCCAACCCAGGGATCAAACACACATCTCCTGCGGCTCCTGCATTGCAGGCAGACTCTTTACTGCTGAGCCACAAGGGAAGACCAGCCCTAAAGGGCAGAAGGTGGGAGCAGGGAGATCTATGCGGTGGCAGGTCTGCAGAGCAAGACACTCACAGCTGCAGGAGGCAGCAAGGTTGGCAGGAGACGAT
>SJYW01040254.1:491888-509713 GCA_006410735.1 Raphicerus campestris
TCTTTCCCAGCCTCTTCTGACTCTTTTCAAATGAGTCAGTTCTTCACATCAGGGGGTCAAAGTATTGGAGTTTCAGCTTCAGTATCAGTCCTTCCAATGATTTTTCAGGACTGATCTCCTTTAGGATGAACTGGTTGGATCTCCTTAAAGTCCAAGGGACTGTCAAGAGTCTTCTCCAGCACCACAGTTCAAAAGCATCAATTCTTCAGCGCTCTGCTTTCTTTATAGTCAAACTCTCACATCCATACATGACTCCTGGAAAACCCATAGCCTTGACTCGATGGACCTTTGTTGGCAAAGTAAGTCTCTGCTTTTTAATATGCTGTCTAGGTTGGTCATAGCTTTTCTTCCACGAAGCAAGCGTCTTTTAATTTCATGGCTGCAGTCACCATCTGCAGTGATTTTGGAGCCCCCCAAAATAAAGTCTGTTACTGTTTCCATTGTTTTCCCATCTACCTGCCATGAAGTGATGGAACTAAATGCCATGATCTTAGTTTTCTGAATGTTGAGCTTTAAGCCAACCTTTTCACTCTCCTCTTTCACTTTCATCAAGAGGCTCTTTAGTTCTTCTTCACTTGTAGTTGGTTAGAATTTATTTTAAAATAGGTAAAAAATGTGTCTTTGACTACTCATTCCTGGTAATGTCATGTAGTATTTAGGGTTCTTGTTAAATTTTGGAAAATCTTTGTTAAACTTCTTTTACACATGAGCTATAAGATCTCATTTTAAGTTTTCTTGTGCAGTAATGAATCTTAAGTACTTTTTGAACTGACAGAAGGTAGTCATTGACACTCAGTTACCAGGTCATTAAGTGTTGTCCTAATTTTCCTAGCATATTATGAGTTTTACATTATCTGACAGGAGAGAACTTCCCTTTTGACTAGGCATCGATGAGAATATCTTTAACTTGTTATTTTGTGTGTCTGATGTTGAAAGGATTTCCGCAGACTAGCAGCTGGATCCTTACCTATCATACTGTTTTCCTACCACTGCCTACAGAATTTCAGTGTCATATGCCATAGGACACTGAAATGCCATAGGACACAGTCACATCTCAGTGTAATGATTATACTTGCCCACTGTGTCCTGATGCTGAATTGGCACTTGAGTGTGTGGTGGTAGTATTCCTGGAAACCTTTCCTACAAGAGGATAGCTATCCATCACTTGCTTATACAAGAGTTGTCTGTGAACTACATAAATGTATCCCATCAACTCAGATGAAATTTATCCCCAGATGAACTTATACTTAGCTGAGTCCCCAAGAGCCACAGCCCCTCCAGCACTATATGATGGGAAACATGAAAGAGCAGAAATTGAGATGGCGAGTCATAATCTTAACCAATTACACCCAAGATAGCTTACGTTTGCAAATTTTACAAGTTTTCTGAACGAGTGAATGTAAGATTCCTTCCCTGGAGATACACTCTTTGGAGGAGTTTTGCATGCAGTGTGTTTATTAGTGAGTGCCCTTAGGGTCAGTACCTGTGGGGTGAAATGGAAGAAGGCAGGATTGGGCAGAAGGAGAAGTTGAGTTGCTTCTGCTGACTTCATGAAGAACTCTGAAGCCTTCCAAGAGTCCTTGGCCTTTCCAAGTTGTCCAGTTTTTCATTTTCATTATTTATTTAAAGAGGTAAAACAGTCATATGGTAGAAAGTTCAAAATATTAAAAAAGAGTACCCAGAGGAAATTGATTCTCCTACTCTTGACCTTCAGTTCCCAGGTACCTTCTCCAGAGTTAACCTGTGTTACCACTTCTTTATGTGTACTTTCAGAGATATTTGAACAATGTAAAATCACATTTCATTTTTCTATTTCTTTTTTTCTCCCTTGTATACAAGTGGCAGCATACTATACATTAGATTCTTCTTTTTTTTTAAACTTGTTTTGAGTTAATTTTAGACTTACAGAAGAGTTGCAAAAATAGTACAGAGTTTCCGTATACCTTTATTCAGCTTCCCCTTGTGCTAACATCTTATATAACAGAACAGTCATCAAAAGACACACATTTTCTCTCTTAACTATTGTGGGTGGTTAATTTCTAGTTCTTTTGGGTCTCAGATGAAATGTTACTCCCTCACCAAAGCCTGTTGTAGTCAATCACCAACATCTAGCACAATGCCTGAGCTATAGTAGACATTTAATTAATTTATATTATTCCTATTTTTGCTGATGAGTAATGCTGCAGTTAACATCACTGTGCAATATCTCCATCCACATTGTAGGTTATTTCCACCGGAAACTAACTGAGTTTAAAAGATATGAATATTTTCGACTCTAAATACATTGTTGTGGTTTAGTTGCTCAATTGTGTCTGACTTTTTGCGACCTCATGGACTGTAGCAAATTGATTGAAAATGTATTTGCATTCCCTTTTTATTTTCCTCTGTTGCTGCTTACTAAAAAAAAAATCTTATTTCAGTGAGTAGGCATGTTGCTGTCACACAAGTATTTATTATTTTGCAGTTTTTTTATTCAGTATCACATGATATCTATTCTGAAAGGCAGTTTTTTTTTTGCCAAGACCACAAATGGTTCCCCTCAAGGTTTTTTTAATGCCTCAAATTGAGCTGTCATCTAGTTCACTGATCCAACAAAAGGATGATAATACATTTCATATAAATAATTTAGGATTCCTCCTGTCAAAACAAAAAGTGCCTCTAAAAATAAAAGCAATTCAGAAAAAATACTCTAGCAAGTCCACAAATGATATTTCACACTTATCTTATGCTTTATGTATGAAAGCCATATCATACATTACAGATAATAAACTATATTTTATTATCACATTCTTAACTCAGGATATTATATAGCAATTGAGGGACATGAGTAAGAGAATAAATGTTCTCTTACAGAAAATATAGCAGAAACCAGTCATCAAGATGAAGTATTTTCTCCAACTGGCTAGTATGTTTGCAACCAAATTGGAGTTTGGATATGCTGGTGTTTTATATTGAGTCAAATTAGTTGATAGCCTTTGTCATGGGTTGGCAAACATTTCTGTAGGGCCAGTAGTATATAGAAAAATGCATAATGACAGAGAACAGAATAGTGATTGTCTTGTGTTGGGGGCATAAAAGTGAAAGTGTTAGTCATGTCCCACTCTTTGTGACTTCATGGACTGTAGCCCTCCAGGCTCCTCCATCCATGGAATTCTCCAGGCAAGAATACTGGAGTGGTAGCCATTCCCTTCTCCAGGGAATCTTCCTGGCCTAGGGATCGAATCAAGGTGTCCTGCATTGCAGGTGGATTCGTTACTGTCTGAGGCACCAAGGAATTTGGATGCAGGAGAGAGATCACACAGGGACACATGGAAACTTTGGGTTGATGAGTATGTTCACTAACTTGATTGTGGTGATGGTTTAGGGTACATATATATCAAAACTTCTCAAATTATACACTTTCAATATATGTAATTGTTATATGTCAGTTATACACCAATAAAGCTATTTTGTTAAAATAGTAATACCTAAATAAATAGTAAATTAATGTAAAATTAAGTCCATGTATCATCACCAAAGTCATGACAATGCTCAACATTATAATTTGTTGAGTGTTTATGACCCTCCCGGGAATTCTAAGCCCTTTTTGTGTGGTTATGGACATTCAGTTATCGCACTAACCATGTGAAGCAGTACTATGATTATCACACTTTACAGATAAAGAGACTGAAGCATCCAGAGGTTAAGAAATTTAACCGAGGTCATAGAAGTAAAAAGTGGCCAAATCTAGATCTGGGTGCATAGTAGAAATTGGCTGTAGAAATTGTGCTTGTAGGATTAGTCATTATAAATGAAAGCTGAGAGAGACCATGTAACTATCGGGCAGAGGAAAGATCCAGACATGGGGACAGCCTAGA
Source organism: Raphicerus campestris (assembly GCA_006410735.1). Classification (NCBI taxonomy): domain Eukaryota; kingdom Metazoa; phylum Chordata; class Mammalia; order Artiodactyla; family Bovidae; genus Raphicerus; species Raphicerus campestris. The sequence continues at coordinate 495,746 of SJYW01040254.1, forward strand.
GTGGGACATGTCAGTATCCTAGGCAACCTGATACCTTTGGCCCCCTTAAAGCTGATATTTCTTAACAAAACAAATTTTCATGGGGTTATGAAGAAGCTGATTTTCTGTTAATGATAACGTTATACTTTTTCATGTTCTAAATATATATCGACTGTTCAGAAAAATTCATAGTTGTTTTAAGTTATCTTTCATTTACCAATTCTTTCTTTTGTGCCTTGTAACCAGTTCTCTAATGATAGCGGTAACAGGATTTGGTGGGAGTCTTACTCATGTTTTAAAGCTATTTTTTCCCACTTGTCTGTGCATCTAGTCTTCCCTTCTGTTCTCTTAGGCAAGCAAGAAATGAAACAAGTTTTTGAGAGGTATATTACAGAACTTAAAATTTCTTTCTTCTTGATAAATAAACTATGCTGTATATCATTTTAGCTCAGTTGTTTCATTAGCTTCTAAGCTTCTGTGAGATGACTAGTCTCAGTGCTGCTGCATTAACTGTTGAGCCACACAACTTGTACATCACAAAAATACTCAAGGAACATGGGTTGGCTCTGGCAAAGAGCATCTTTTCTATCACTCATGGTTACGTTCTCTTTTAGAGGAAGGGGGGCCAAGTTACATTTTGCCACTTATGTAAAGAATTGATTCTAGAGGCTTGAGTTAGTGGCACTGTATTTCTGCTTTACTTCAGATCTGTTTTAATGCCCATTATAGCTGGCTGCTGCTTGATAGCCCATGTCTGAATCCACTTCTGGAAATATTTAAATCCTAGCAGTCTGATCAGAATTATACTCAACAAAATACGATGGAATAAGACAGAAACATACTGAAATCTATCTGTGAAGATTTCAGGAAGTGAGGAATCACTGAAGGAAAATTTGCTTAATGTTTATCCAGCAGTGCTGAAGACCTGGAAGGTACTGCACTCTGAGTGTGTGCAAACGTGGGCCCTCCACGTTTTTGGTGCCTCCAGTTTTCTCCATAACAGGAGCAGCAGGTTAATAGGAGGTGAAGGAGAATGTGGTGATCTGTTCAGTTCGAATGAATGGCTTCATTTTCAAGCTCATTAAGCACTCTTCCCTCTGTCGTGAGTCTCCTTTGGTCAATAAAGGAAAAAACTCACCTTGAAGAATAACAGCACTGTGGTGATTGATTTGTTGTCTAATAACTAAGGCTGAGTCTACTTATTTGTGGGTGAGATTCAAATTGACTAGCAGTGAAGAAAAACATCTGTTAGTTTTCTCACCATTAAAAGCCTGCTCGACAACAGTAAAATAATTGCTTTAGGCTTATTCTTTCTCTTCTCTGAGAGATTTGACAGGCTAAATAATCTATCAATTTGTGTCCCAATTTATGGTTTAGAATAGCGATGGAGCTTCTGACCGGAGAAAGGAGGATATTGATTTATGACTTGGGAAAAAATGGTCAAACTGTTGATGGGCTATCAACATGTATAAACAAATGAACCATTGAGATCCTGACTAGGGGTTGACACATGTTTAATTGCATGTGGAACACAGGAAGTTTTTGATGACAGCTAGAAGACAACAGTGAGAAGGAAGAGGCTGAAGTCTCACTGTTTAAAATTGATTTTATTGAATGATTCTAGATGAAGCACTTCACTTTTTTGTTATCTTGGTGTTTCCATCCCCAAACTACATATTTAAAGATTGTCTCTGACTTTCTGAGTAAGAATTTCTTGACAGGAATGAACTTGAAATGATCCAAGGACTGACTTAGTTCAAGTATGATGGGTGCAGATGGCTTGAAATATACAGAATGATTTATGATGGAGGTGTCATAGGTGATTTTTATTTTCTGTAGTTCCCAAAATGATATTATCATTAGGAAAAATTAATAAATGTAATTTAACCAAGAAAAATGGGCTTAAACCTCATTGGTTGTATTCCCAACTAAACTTAATGGAGTCCTCAAGAGCCACAGCCCCCCCCAGCACTACACAGCATGATGGGAAACATGAAGGAGCAGAAGCTGAGATGGAGACTCAGTAACCTTAATCAATTACAGCTAAGGTATCTGACTTGAAAATTTTACAAATTTGCTGAAAAAAATGAATATAAGATTCCTTCCCTGGACACAGTCGGAGAAGGAGTTTAGTGTGCATTGTGTTTATTATTGAGTGCCCTTGGGGTCAACACCTGTGGATGAAATAGAAGAAGGCAAGATTGGGCAGAAAGAGAAGTTGAGTTGTTTCACTGACTTTACGAAGAACTCGAACTAGAATGGCCTTTCCAGGATGTCCAAGTTTTCATTTTTGTTAATTTTTTAAACAGATAAAGCAATCATATGGTAGAAAATTCAAAATACTAAAAAGAGTATCCTGAGGAAATTCATTCTCCTACCCTTGACCCTCAGCTCCCCGGTACCTTCTCCAGGATTAATCTGTGTTACCAGTTTTGTTTATATACTTTCAGAGATATTTTAACTGTATAAAATCACATTCATATTTCTATTTCTTTTTTCTTTTCTCCCTTTTATATAAATGGCAGCCTGCTATCTATGCACAAGAGCAAGTGGGTTCACTCCATAACAATATGGAGCCCAGAGGTGGGTATTTGACAGTCTTTGCTTTTTCTAGGCTCTAAAATTGCTGTCTCAGATGACGATCCTCCTGTGCTGGGGCCTTTCCTTTCCTTTTCCTATCCTCTTCCTTTTCCCATGCCCAGCTTTATTTCACTAGTGTGGTGAATGCGGGGGAGTCGTGATTTCTGGCTGTGGTAGGCTGAATGATGACCCCCCAAAGGTATGTAGAGCTTAATCCCTGGAACCTTACAAGGCAGAAAGATTTTGCAGAAGTGACTAAGTTAAGGATGTTGTGATAGGGGTGATCATCCTGGATTATCTGCTGGGCCCTAAATGTAATCATCAGTATTCTTATAAGAGGGGGTCAAGGAGATTTGAGTCCAGAAGAAGTCAATGTGAAGACAAGCAAGACAACATTCTGTTGGCTTTGGAGATGAAGGAAGGGGCCATGAGCCAAGTGATGCAAAGACTCAGTTCTAAAGGCTGGAAAAGAAAGGAGAGGAGTTCTTACTTGGAGACTCTAGAGAGAGAGCAGCCCTGAGATACCTTCATATCAGTCTAATGAAACTGATTTAAGACTTCTAGCCTCCAAAACTGTAAGCACTGAGAATGCATGTGTGCTACTGTGAGTACCAATTTGTGCTGATACATACAGCCGCAGGGAGTGAATCCATTGGTCATATCCTGAACAGAGAGCAGTAGGCTTTCGGAGTCTAGAGAAGGGAAAGGCTTCCCACTCCAGTGTTCTGGCCTAGAGAATTTCCTGAAATATACCATGGGGTTGCAAAGAGTCGGACAGGACTAAACGACTTTCACTTTAGAGTCAGCAGCTTCCTCAAGTCCTTCATCACAACAGGAGCATCCAAAACATAAGCAAACGTTTCTCTTGTTAATAAGGATTGATTTTCATGGTTTAACGGCTTTACTGAAAGCTTTCCAACTTCCTGGGAAGGAATGTGATGGAGGGATCTTAAAACTCCACCCTGCCCCAAGGTGAGGCACCTGGACACCCATCATTCCATACCTTTTCTTTATGTTAGTGTTGGTCCTGGCCCAGTTTCTGTGAAGCCAGGTAAGGGTAATGTGCCCTTACCATCTACTTGCTCTCATTGGCAGCATGGCAACATGGAGAAGTTGTCAGTTCTGGAACTCATCTTCTCTAGCACAGCTTCTTTAGGCAAGTGAAAGTTGCTCAGTTGAGTCTGACTCTTTGCAACACTATGGTCTATAGAGTCCATGGAATTCTCCAGGCCAGAAAACTGGAGTGGGTAGCTGTTTGCTTCTCCAGGGGATCTTCCCAACCCAGGGGTCGAACCCAGGCTTCCTGCATTGCAGATGGATTCTTTACCAGCTGATCTACTAGGGAAGATCTTAAGGCAAGTTCAGTCAGAACAGTCGCTCAGTTGTGCCCGACTCTTTGCGACCCCATGGACTGCAGCACTCCAGGCCTCCCTGTCCATCACCAACTTCAGAGCTTACTCAAACTCATGTCTATCACGTTGGTGATGCCATCCAACCACCTCATCCTCTGTTGTCCCCTTCTTCTCCTGCCTTCAATCTTTCCCAGCATCAGGGTCTTTTCCATGAGTCAGTTCTTTGCATCAGTTGGCCAAATTATTGGAGTTTCAGCTTCAGCATCAGTCCTTCCAATGAATATTCAGGACTGATTTCCTTTAGGGTGGAATGGTTGGATCTCCTTGCAGTCCAAGGGACTCTCAAGAGTCTTTTGCAACACCATAGTTCAAAAGCTTCAGTTCTTCAGTGCTCAGCTTTCTTTATAGTCCAACTCTCATATCTATACATGACTACTGGAAAAACCTAGCTTTGACTAGATGGACCTTTGTTGGCAAAGTAATGTCTCTGCTTTTTAATATATTGTCTANCTGAAATATACCATGGGGTTGCAAAGAGTCGGACAGGACTAAACGACTTTCACTTTAGAGTCAGCAGCTTCCTCAAGTCCTTCATCACAACAGGAGCATCCAAAACATAAGCAAACGTTTCTCTTGTTAATAAGGATTGATTTTCATGGTTTAACGGCTTTACTGAAAGCTTTCCAACTTCCTGGGAAGGAATGTGATGGAGGGATCTTAAAACTCCACCCTGCCCCAAGGTGAGGCACCTGGACACCCATCATTCCATACCTTTTCTTTATGTTAGTGTTGGTCCTGGCCCAGTTTCTGTGAAGCCAGGTAAGGGTAATGTGCCCTTACCATCTACTTGCTCTCATTGGCAGCATGGCAACATGGAGAAGTTGTCAGTTCTGGAACTCATCTTCTCTAGCACAGCTTCTTTAGGCAAGTGAAAGTTGCTCAGTTGAGTCTGACTCTTTGCAACACTATGGTCTATAGAGTCCATGGAATTCTCCAGGCCAGAAAACTGGAGTGGGTAGCTGTTTGCTTCTCCAGGGGATCTTCCCAACCCAGGGGTCGAACCCAGGCTTCCTGCATTGCAGATGGATTCTTTACCAGCTGATCTACTAGGGAAGATCTTAAGGCAAGTTCAGTCAGAACAGTCGCTCAGTTGTGCCCGACTCTTTGCGACCCCATGGACTGCAGCACTCCAGGCCTCCCTGTCCATCACCAACTTCAGAGCTTACTCAAACTCATGTCTATCACGTTGGTGATGCCATCCAACCACCTCATCCTCTGTTGTCCCCTTCTTCTCCTGCCTTCAATCTTTCCCAGCATCAGGGTCTTTTCCATGAGTCAGTTCTTTGCATCAGTTGGCCAAATTATTGGAGTTTCAGCTTCAGCATCAGTCCTTCCAATGAATATTCAGGACTGATTTCCTTTAGGGTGGAATGGTTGGATCTCCTTGCAGTCCAAGGGACTCTCAAGAGTCTTTTGCAACACCATAGTTCAAAAGCTTCAGTTCTTCAGTGCTCAGCTTTCTTTATAGTCCAACTCTCATATCTATACATGACTACTGGAAAAACCTAGCTTTGACTAGATGGACCTTTGTTGGCAAAGTAATGTCTCTGCTTTTTAATATATTGTCTAGGTTGGTCATAGCTTTTCTTCCAAGGAGCAAGCATCTTTTAATTTCGTGGCTGCAGTCACCATTTGCAGTGATTTTGGAGCCCCAGAAAATAAAGTCTGTTGCTGTTTCCATTGTTTTCCCATCTACTTGCTATGAATTGATGGGACCGGATGCCATGATCTTCGTTTTCTCAATGTTGAGTTTTCAGCTAACTTTTTCACTTACTTCTTTCACTTTCATTGAGGCTCTTTAGTTCTTCTTCACTTCCTGCCATAAGGGTGGTGTCATCTGCATATCTAAGGTTATTGATATTTCTCCTGATAATCTTGATTCCAGCTTGCACTTCATCCAGCCCAGCATTTCTCATGATGTACTCTGCATATTAAATTAAATAAGCAGGCATACTCCTTTCCCAATTTGGAACCAGTCTGTTGTTCCATGTCTGGTTCTACCTGTTGCTTCTTGACCTGCATACACATTCTCAGGAGGCAGGTCAGGTGGTCTGCTATTCCTGTCTGTTGAAGAATTTTCCACAGTTTGTTGTGGTCCACACAGTCAAGGGCTTTGGCATAGTCAATAAAACAGAAATTTTTCTGGAACTCTTTTTGCTTTTTTGATGATCCAATGGATGTTGGCAATTTGATCTCTGGTCTGCCTTTTCTAAGTCTAGCTTGAACATCTGGAAGTTCATGTTTCATGTACTGTTGATGCCTTTCTTGGAGTATTTTGAGCATTACTTAGCTAGCATGTGAGATGGTGCAATTGTGTGGTAGTTTGAATATGCTTTGGCATTGTCTTTCTTTGGGACTGAATTGAAAACTGACCTTTTCCAGTCAAGCTTGCTGTCAAATTTTTTTTGTGTTTTTCTGTTCATGTGAGACAGAAACCTACCATAGCATCCTTCCCCACTAAGCTGTGATTGGATCTCTTGATGCCTCTCTATTCAGAGCTCCCAATAGTGCCAAATGAGGGGCATCACACAAGAGGTTTTCAGACCCAGTACCAAGGGTGTGCTGGGCCTAACAACACTCAGGAGAACTCCAGACTGACCACATTTCTGCCACCAGACAGAGGACAGAAGTGACTTGATTAGATTTACAAATGTGTCTTTGCTTTTAAAAAGCATTCCTTCAGAATCTCTTCTGGGTATCATGGATAGCATCCCTGGAAAATCTTCTCAATTATGAAGAAACTCAAACTGTGAGGACTTATTAGGTGTGTTAATTGTTCTGACTTCAGAGGCAGATGTATCATAGGAAAAAAATGATTTCCAGCTATTTTTCTTTTAAAGTTACAAACAAGTTCTTTACTGTTTATTCTCTCTATTGGTTGGTGTTTGCATGGGTGTATACCAGATATTCTTGTGTGTCACTCTGTCTTCAGCACCTTTCCTATCAACTTTGAGTTGCATCAGATTCTAGTCTGGTTTTCACCTAAGGGTCCAGGGAGCTGTCTGAGTGTGGCCTCAGTCTCAGCTTTGTGTCTGCTAGTCCAGTTGTTTCGATGTCTCCAGTGGTACTCAGGGTGATGAGCATTCATTACCTCTGCTGGCTCCCCGGAAGCCCAGAACACACACCCTTCAGATCTCTGATTGCCCTTAGTCGTGGTCCTCCTGTGGATCTCTGTAGAGAGAGCTGAACTTGGCAAATATGCATTTGGTTCATCAGTAGACACAACCCGATTGACAAGCTAGGCCTTTAGCACACTGGCTAACTGAGAAAGGGTAATTTTCATGTCTGGGTGAATTCAAGGGTAGCAGAGCTGCCTTAATTGAATGTCTTATCTGTCCTTACATTTTCTTGCAATTCTTTTTTTCATAAGTAGTTTAAACATAAGTATCTTTTGCAATGAGATGTGAGATGAAAATTTGAAATGAGGGACAGCATGTTTTATACATTTGGAATGGGATCACTGCAAGTGGTACACTCCTCGAAGTCTCTGGATATGTTCATTTTGTTCAACAGCTTTGCCCAGGGCCCACTGTTTGTGCCCTCATAGCCACTATTCCCGAAAGCCATTTAGAGTAAATCTGCAAACTGTAGTCATCAGATAATTAAAGCTTTCTGCAGAAAGGAGAAGCCAACATCCCGGTTTAATAAGAAAGATTTCTTGACAGTTTGACTGCTAGTGTTGAGGCCCCTTTTATTACTGTCTTAAAAGTGAAAGTCGCTCAGTTGTGTCCGACTCTTTGCAACCCCATGGCCTATACAGTCCATGGAATTCTCCAGGCCAGAATATTGGAGTGGATAGCCTTTCCCTTCACCAGAGGATCTTCCCAACCCAGGTATCGAACCCAGGTCTCCTGCATTGTAAGCAGATTCTTTACCAGGGAAGCTTGATTGTTTTAAAGACCCTAGTTTTAAGAGTGAATATATACTTTTTAGGGAAATTTACTAAACAGGATGGCCAAAGGTAAGTTTACTATAAATATCTCTGAATTTTTTTAAAGCAAACATATCTGCACATTCATATATACAATTATATGTATATTCTATAAATTGCTAGATGAGAGGAAAGGGAATCACTGAACTCTGATATTTAATAATACAATTTTCTCTTTGTATAGTCCAGTTGGACCCCAGTACCATTAGGAGTCATTTTATTTCCCACTTAAGGTTGCTGCCATTCCAAGGCATGAGTTCAGTTCTTGGGGACTTTTCTCTGGGCCTTTGGCTGTGTTTGGCCATTAACAGAGCTCTGAAAATGCTACCTCTTGGAGCTTATTATTAATCTCTCTTTGTGTAACTCACTTCCAGACAGCTCAGCTTTCCTGGTAAGGGACTTGTTTCTGATAAATTGCCTCTTGCCATTAAACTTCCTTGAAATCTCATATTTTATTCTCTTCTATTGATTTAGTCTCTTTCCTGCTTTCTTTGCTCATCCTTGCCTGTCATCCTCCAGCATTACTAGCTATGGTAGGGAGATGACTAATACTTAAAAGTAGGTTGAACAATTCAGGTGCAGCATCACTTTGGGGTATATGAGGACCACTCTGTCCTCAGGGAAGAGGTGGGTCTTCAAATGAAGAACCAAAGCTTGTATTGCTCTATTGCTGTAATACATTTGCCCCTTTAGACCCAGGACCTTGGAATAAACAACAATAGCGGTTATGATGCTAGCTGCTTAGGCCAGATTTTCTTAGCTGGAGATTTGTATGCAGGAAGTTCATTAGGAAGAGCTCTTAGGAATAACACTTGTCAGGGATTGAAGGAGGCAAGATTGGACAGAGGGAAATGTGAAAATAAGGTAACAGTTGCAACAGAAGAGTCTGCTGATTTTACAGAGCTGGGATGACTCTTCAGAGCTGTCCTGAATTGAGCAAGAAAGCAGGGAAGTGATAGTCATTATATATTGGTTGATTATTATTACCCAGTGAGAAGGGTATTACTATTTTTTTCTTTTTTTGTTATTCCTATTTAACAGTTAGGAAACCATGGCCTAGTGAGATTAAGAAATTTGCCTACAGGCACATGGTTAGTATATACGAAAAGCAGTTCAAACCCAGGAAATATCCTTTTCTGCTTGTCTTGCTTTTAGTTTCCTGGTGACAATCAGTCTTTTAATTGTTGGAATTTCTTAAACTTAAAATGGTGATGTTAACAGTACATCATTTCCCTTCTTGATAAAATATCAGTGTGCTTGGGATTAGGTATATATTTATTTGCTCAATTCTCCCAGTAGCCTCTCACAGTAAGAAGCTAGCCAGTGTATGCTGCTATGGAAGTTCTGGGGAAAACTGTGAATGTGAATGTGTGTAGAATATATTTTCTATGCAGGAGAGGAAAAGAATTATACCTTTGTGTTCCCTCAGATATAAATCCTGTCTACACAATTATAGAAAGAAGTTCAGGTTTACCCGCAAGAAGGCATGACTATGGAAACTGAATGTCTACCTAATTCCCATCACAGACCTGTCTTATGGCAATGAGATTCTACGTAATTGAAGGTTTGCTTGTACTTGCAGTTTTTTAAAGAACTGTTATTGCAACTCTCATTTATTACTGGTAAGAATATAAAATGGTTGGTGTAGCCATTTGGAAGACAGTTTGGCAGTTTCATACAAAGCTAAATGTAGTCTTACTATATGACCCAGAGATCACACCATATTAGGTATGATAAATACCTACTTCTTAGGTATTTACCCAAATGAATTGAGCATTTCTGTACACAAAAAAACCTGCACATGAATGTTTGTAGCACTGTATTCATAATCTCTAAGAGTTCTGTGCAACTGAGATATCCTTCAGTAGATAAATGGATAAACAAACTGGTACATTCATGCAATGGAATACTATTCAGTGATGAAAAGAAATGAGCCATTAAGACACAAGTTGACATGGAGGAAATGGAAATGCATGTTGCCGAGTGAAAGAAGCCAGTCTGAAAAGCTATTCCTGCATTATTCCAATTATATGACATTTTGGAAAGGCAAAACTATACAGAGAGTGAAAATATTAGTGGTTAGTGAGGGATTAGTAGGGGAAATGCAGATTTTAGGATGGATGGTAAAGCTATTCTGTATGTTACTATAGTAGTGAATTCATGATATTATACATTTGTCAAAACCCATAAAATTTTGCAGCACAAATTCTTAATGTATAAAAATTAAGAAAGAATCATTTATAATAGGGAGTCAGGGGATCTCAGCATAGAATGCAGACTGGGACAAGAGAATCTGAATGTATTACAAATATTTTATACAATCTCACCCAAGTGAGGTGAACAGACCTCAGTCATGTTGGAAATGGAAGGAGTTTGTAAGATGAATGGCAAAAAGAATTGTCTATGAGTGCTTACTCTAGTGGATGAAGTTGTTTTTCATGAGGGTGAATAATTAAGTATCATCCATGCAGAAGAGTCCCAAATAATTTATGTAAGTACCTTGCCCTAAAAATGGGAGAGCATAACACCCCACTCCTTAAGTGTGGGCTGCACATAGTGACTTCCTTCCAAACAGTGCAGTATGGGAAGTGATGGGAGAAAAGAGTGACTTCAGTGGAGAAAGCTGTCAAACACTACTTCAGCCAGGTGATCAAGGTCAATATCAGTGGCCATGAATCATACTGACAGAATGTACCGTTAATATGATGTGATGAGAATGATACTTCGCCTCTATGATCTTTCTCCCTAAAAGTCTATCTGTGAGAAGCATATCAGACAAAGGAAGTGACTTCCTACAATATATCTGATCAGTACACCTCAAACCTGTCAAGATAATCAGAAACAAGGAAAGTCTGAGAAACTGTCTCAACCAAGAGGGCCTAAAGAAACATGCCAGCTAAGGTCATGTGGTTATCCTGGATGGGCTTCTAGACCAGAAAAAGGACATTAAGTAAAAAGTAAGGAAATCTGAATTAACGATGAAAGTGATAGTGTAGTCCCACAGTGATGTCTGACTCTTTGCCATCCCCGAGGACAGTAGACCACCAGGCTCCTCTGTCCATGGAATTGTGAAGGCAAGAATATGAGAGTGGCTATTCCCTACTCCAAGGGATCTTCACAACTCAGGGATCAAACCTGGGTCTCCTGTATTACAGGCAGAGGCATATATACATATATATTTTTTTACCATCTCAGCCACTCTGGATGTTAGTTATTAATACATCAGTCACTGGCTGGGGTGAAGGTTTTAGGGGAATATGACTGACAGGAACCAAAAATATGTTTAACAAGTAATAGGCTAGGAATCTTGGATAGATAAGAACAAATACAACTTTCTACCACTTTGAGGCTCATTTCCCTTCCCTGCACATCTCACATGGATTTTCAGGAAGAATTTTAAATGCCTTATCTTAATATTAAAAATATCTTATGAAAGACCAAGAACACATTAGTTATTGTAACCTGAGCTTCAAGTTTAGGCTCTCTGGGTGGAGTTCATCCCTCTTCTTGTTCCACTGTGATTCTGCCTTGACATTCTAAAACCTCAAATTTGATTCTTTTTTTCTTACTTAATTTGTATGGAAGAATCTTCTATATTGAAATGGCTCTACATCATTCCTTTTCACTATGTGAATAATACTTTGACTTGCTCGTTTTGCTGAGGGACATTTGAATTGTTCTATTTTTGGCAACTGTAAATAATACAGTGGTAAATATTCTTGTGTGTGTCTCTTTGTTCACTTTTACAAGAGTTTTTCTAGGCTACATTTTAGGAGAGGAATAACTGAGTCAGAGTATGGTGCATTTCTAAATTCTTCTATTGTTAAATTGCTTTCCATTTTATAGTCCCATCAACTGTATGAGAATCTTATTTCCTGATCTCAATAATACTTGTAATTATCAGATATTAACAATTTGCTTATCTGATGGGTATGACTGATTATAGTCCTTATATTCCTCACATGATGTCAAACTTAGGTGGCAGGTATTATTATTAATTCCATTTTATCGATGGAGAATGTAAGACTTAGAAAATAATTTGTCCAAGGCCTCACACTTACTAGGGGACAAGAAGTCAGGAATGATCCTGGAGAATCTCAATTCCAAGCTATAACATTTTAGCTAACACTTGACTCAGCCCCGGATGTGTTATTAAAAATGCATAAACAATGGAGGAAGTTGCATTTTTCTCTTCATTCTGTACTCCTCTCATAGTCTGCCCTCTCTTCAAACTTCTTTCCACTTATTCTTTTTATCTTTCATTGCCTTTCTTCATCTTTTCCTTCTCTCCCTTAGTCCCTTTCTCTCTCCCTTTCTTCTTCTCTCTGTCCCTGTATTTTAAAAAGTGATTTTAGTTGGGTTATCCTACATAGTTATTCATAGATTTGAGAAAATAAAGTGAATAGGTATAATAAAATCTTGAGAGATTAACCAATTTTCTTACATTGTATGTGATGAAATGAAAAATTCACACATTTCAATCAAGATTGAAATGGAAAGAAGCAAAGCTGAATCATTGGCATGTGTGCAATTTGAAAATGACTATTAGCAAAAACTCCCTCTGGAGCAGCTGCTTCTGATACACACCACTTGTCTCCTGTAATTAGAACAGAATTTAAGCTTCCTTAGGAACTGAAATTATGCCGCAAATTTATAATTAACAATAAAAATTTGAATGGAGGGTTGTCCCTTCATTCCCCCCTACCTTAATTTCTCTCTTTAATTTCTTCGGCAAGTTCTTTTCTTAGCTAAAAAAAAAATTATCACCTAAACAGGTAATGTGAGGAATATGATTGCAAAACAAAAGACAAGCTCAGGATGTTGTAAACCTAACAGTTGGAAGAGCAGTGAAGTAAATTGAATTCAGTCATCAAAGCACCAGGTTCAGCAAATTCTGGACTTAGAGTTTGTTAGGAAGAAGATACAAGAAGCTGAATCAGTATTTTCACACAGAATGTTATAGTTCATTGTGTTGCTTTTTTATTACATAAAGAGGAAGTCTCTCCTCTGTGCCCACATAGCCTCTCTGCATCTTTAGGAGGTTTTTGCCTTCCATGAAGCTTTTTGGTTCATGTGGTTGCTACCATCATATTGCAGAAGATCCTTGACAGCAGAGCCCATGGCTAGTTCATCTGACACTCACAGATATTAGCACCTTGTCTGGCACAAATAGGTGCATGACATAAGACCACTGAATTATGTTAAACTGAATTTAATAAAATAACAAACATCCTGCTTTCTAATTCTGCTCATGTCTGTGAAGACTGGCTCAGAGCCCATGATGAACTGTTAAGATGACAGCAAATCTCTTCATCTCCATAGCCCCAAACTCTGGAAAACAGCTCTGTTAATAAAAAAATTAAAGTATCCTAGGTAGGATATTAGGAGTGAGGTGTGTTATAGCTTAGCAGGTAACCAATAAAGGCAATTCTGTTTCTTGAGATGCACCTGAAAAAATAATCTATACCTTGGGTAGGTAGATTTAACCTTGTTTGAAACTTTTTCCCCTTAAATCAAGACTTGAGTTTGGGTGGGTGTGAAGGGTGAGTTGAAAAGAATATCTTAAAGTTAATTTGAAAGGAAAACATATAGGAATTCACACATACATAGTTGAAAGAGTAGTAAGCAGTGGAGAGTTTCAGACAAGGTATTAAAATATATTACAATCTATAGTTATTTTTAAAATAATGTACTTATTTACATTCGGTTGCCCTGGATCTTTGTGGCTATGTGCGGGCTTTCTCTAGTTGCGGTGAGTGGAACTACACTTTGCTGGGGTGCTCGGGCTTCTCGCGGTGGCGGCTTCTCTTGTTGTAGGGCACAGGCTTTAGGCACTTTCACTCATTGCAGTGCAGGGGTTCAGCTGCTCCTGGACATGTGGAAGTCTTCTGTCCCGGGGATAGAACCCATGTCCCCTGCGCTGGCAGGGGAACTCTTAACCACTGTACCACCAGGAAAGTCCCACAATCTATAGTTATTAAAACACAGTGGCCCATTTTTTGATTGGATCGTTTATTTTTCTGGAGTTGAGCTGCATAAGTTGCTTGTAAATCTTTGAGATTAGTT
>SJYW01040255.1:0-11316 GCA_006410735.1 Raphicerus campestris
TCCACCTGCCAATTTAGGAGATGCAGGAGACTTGGATTTGATCCCTGAGTCAGGAAGATCTCCTAGAGGAGGAAATGGCAACCCACAGCAGTATTCTTGCCTGGAAAGTTCCATGGACAGAGGAGCCTGGAGGGCTACAGTCCGTGGGGTCGCAAAGAATAGGACACAACTGAGCAGAAACGCAGTGAGGTGAATGAGTGCCACCAGTATCTAGGCAGAGGCTATTTCCTCTAACGTCATCTGCTAGCCATCCTTTCAAAATATAATTCAAAATTCATTTCTATGAAGTCTTCTTTCCTTCTCTTCTCTGATAGTGGGTTACAATACAGCTACCTTTACAGAGACATCACATTGTATTGTAAGTGTGTTTCCTCACCAAATGAAAAGTGTCAAAGGCAGGAGTGACAGTTCACTCACCTATATTAACAGCTCATAGTAGGAAGCCTAGAACACAATAGGCATTTAGTAATCAAAAGCAGTCTACTCCTGGTTCCAGATACAATGTGTAAGCTACCTATACAGCAACGATGTTCCTCTGACCATTAAGAACAGGCCAACTTTCATGTCTATGTCTTGTTCCCTCTCAATAAACCATTCAAATCTCCCAGAAACTCCAAATGACATCCTTTACTGCCCTCTCAATGCCTTCATGCCTTTTGCAATTTGAGTGAACATAGCAATTCTTTGTCTGACCATGGGTACCAATTTTTTCATTTAGAAAATGACTTCACGAAAGTATATGTCATGTTGTCTGCAAGCATCAGTGCCTAAGAGGCAGAAATTAATTGTGAGAATGTTCTGCTCAATTGATGGCGTGCTGGGGTTGCTCAATACTTATTTAAAATACCAACAAAACTTGTTTCTTTGCTTTGACATTTGAACCAGCTATAGAATGTGGGGCAAGGATTTTGATTCCCATACATCTACACGCCAAAGTTGAAAAATAAGGGACCTCTTTTTCCTTTAGAATTGTTTCATGCCTGTATCAAAATACCAAGTTACCATGGTGATAGCTACTCCTGTAAATAGGGCAACTCTACCCCCCTATAGAAGCAAATGTAACACAAAGGGGAGGAAAAATAAAGCTCTGAAATAGAGGACAAAAGAGCCTGGGGAAAATCCCCACAGTGAAAGAGATAAAGGCTGTTGCAGATAAAAGTCTTGGAAGGTGACAGGCATTCCTTTTCCCTCCTCCTCCTCACAGGCCTGAGGTGAAGGGGGTGGGACCTTGAACCCTTGAATGCATGTTAGTGTGTCTACAGAGGTGGCCCACGGAGGTTGTGCTTGTTGAGCACAGGGAAAATAAAGTATTCATAAAAATAATAACTAACATTCACTGGGGGCCTAATCTGGACCACGCTTTAGTGCACAATCTCATTCAATCCTCATAACAGTTCTGTGAGGTAGATCAAAAGGTTATTTAAGTTCTTAGGCTGGGATTCAAGTTCTTGCACTCAACCTCTTTTCGTTACTGCCTGAAAAGTAAAGAAGAAATAGAAAAATTGAGACTCTGGCCTGATATTTTAGAAAAGAGTGGAAGAGAGGAAGCAGAAAAATCAGGATATGACCAACTAACTCAAGTGATCAGCTGCCATGAACTCCATGGACCATTCCCCCAGCCCAGCTCGAGGATGGCAGCCAGATTGGATTGTGACAATTTGGGTGGAGTGGGAGTCAGGAGGAGGTGAGCAGCAAGTTACAGAGGAAAGCTGCAGTCAGGATAGGAGAGGACAACTTTCTGCCAACTGACTAAATAGAAACTGAGATTTATGTGCATGTGATAACATTTTGGGTGAAAATATCCCTTCCTCCATCCTAACACGTCTCTCAGCTATATGTCTTTCTTCAGTGAACATGTTTTCCATCTCATTTGAATCAAATTTCAAGTTGGTAGGTTAGGGGGAATTGGTGACCTATGGTTTTCATTGTCATAACTGCAACCATTCTTGATTTCTGGCTTCCTTTAGTTTAGGTTGAGGGCTTGGCAAAGAAAGAAAAGGTAGCTTCAGTCTTCTGTGCTTCAACCTGGTCTAGAAGAAGAGATGGAAACCCCGAGCAGCGTTCCATGGAGGTGGCAGTGCTCCACGGAGGTGGCAGTGCTCCGCGGAGGTGGCAGTGCTCCACAAGTGTGACAGTGCTGAAGTGGCTTCTAGGGCAGAGCCCTAGCCTCACAGAAACAGAATAGTTTGGTCAGAGATGTCAGCAAGTCTCCTTCAACACCAGAAGCAAACTCTAACCAGCCCCCCATGTCGTACCAAATTTGTTGAAATGTTAATACCATAATGAATACAACAAAAAATGAATATTGCTCTGCAAACTAGACTTGCTGGAAGCTTATATATGTTCATTTTAATGAAGGTGCCATTTGTGCAAAATTCACTATCATGCATCACTATGTCTCTCATTTTCCTCCCTGAATCCTACCAACCAGACTCATCACCTATTTTATGAACCATTCTGAACTCCACGTAACTTTCTTTGCAAAAATCAAATCCACTGTCAAAGGATTAAGCTTCTCCACTGAGGAGTCCCCTGAATGGCTTGTGAGCTCTGAGAGAAATTCTGAGAGGAACTGCAAAGTGTTTCGGCCAGTGCTTAGCATCATGGAGACTGTGATCTCCAAAGGCAGTGCTTTCTGCTCTGTACTCATACCAACGTGTAAAATTTGGTAGACTTGAAATAAATCAGCAGTCAGACATACCTATTAGATTATATGGTCAACAAATTGGAATAATGACGTAAACAATGAAGCCAGTATTAATCAAACTCAGGACTATTGTTTGTACCTTTTTTTTTTGGCCACACCCCATAGCATGCGGGATTTTAGTTCACCAGCCAGGGATCAAACTGGGCCCCCTGTATTGGGAGCTCAGATCTTAATCACTGGATCTCCAGGGAAGTCCCCCTGTACGTTTCGTATGAAAGATTTTTATTTTGAGTTTGTTCTATTGCAAAATTACAATGCAAATTTTTGCTTTGGGAAGCTATATCCTTAAAGAGAAAAATTTTATGAAGGAAATTCACACTCACGCTTGTTCAAATGCATTTGGGGAAATAAATACATATTGTCCCACCACAGTTGGACCCAAAGAGTGATTTTAATCAATGATGAAAGTATAAACAATTACTTTGATCAACGATCACTGAGGTTTTTCTAAGGACGCACAGCACACACACACCACTGTCATTCTCATTGATACTCTGCTGCCTATTTTATGAGCAAACTACCTAAACTGTGTATCTTATTCAAACAAAATCGCCAGTTCCTTGAGGGTAAGGCGTTACTTACGATAGTGCTGAACACCTGGGGAAGAGTGATGTTTTACATGGAATCAGTCATAATAAGCAAAACTTCAAGTCAATAACTAATGCAAGTCACAAATGTGAAATGAAGTGTTTTTCTTCATGATTATTTTTCTGCTCATTTAAAAAATATATAAAACATTTTGGCTTTTTTTTTTTTTTTTACAGTTCTTTGCTATTTGGTATAAGGAAATTTGACGGATAATAAGACTCACCCCTGGCAAATTTAGCTAGATCAATATTTGTATGAGTTAATTTTATCTTAATTAGGTATCTTGAGACTGACTGCAGAGGGACTTTTCCCAAGATGTGCCAATAAGTGATGTCTTCCATTTGCTCTTCTCAAAATCGAATCCAAAGGCACATATTCCAACTGCTTCCCTTTCTCCATTGATACCACGCTCAGAACTAAACTGCATTACTGCCAAGATTTTACTATAGTCAAATGCAAGCCAGCTCACATTAGGGGCCTACAGATGGAGGAATAAGCAATCCTAATGCTTTAAGTTGTAATGTCGAAAGGTCTTTTTAGGAGTCTTCTAATTTAATGTGATTCGACTTCAAGTTGCTACAAAGTCTGTTTCTAATGTAAACACTTTTTCTGCTAGTATCTCACATAGTCACTTTTATTGAATCTATTTCAGTAATTCAAAACAACTATCAACTATATAAAAGGTATAATCATGTTATAATAAACACTTATGTATTCACATCCATTGAAAGAATGATAATATTAAAATTAT
The DNA here is from genome assembly GCA_006410735.1 of Raphicerus campestris. Taxonomy (NCBI): domain Eukaryota; kingdom Metazoa; phylum Chordata; class Mammalia; order Artiodactyla; family Bovidae; genus Raphicerus; species Raphicerus campestris. The sequence goes on from SJYW01040255.1 coordinate 4,047, forward strand.
CGCTGAACTTCCCTGAGTGTTCCTCCCTAATTCATTTCCCATCTGTCACCCTCAGGTGTTACCACCAGCGTATATTTTATACTTATCATTCGTTCATGATTTTTAACAGTGTTCCCCAAGTGATGTGACCCTAAATATANTATTAAAATTATCACTGAACTTCCCTGAGTGTTCCTCCCTAATTCATTTCCCATCTGTCACCCTCAGGTGTTACCACCAGCGTATATTTTATACTTATCATTCGTTCATGATTTTTAACAGTGTTCCCCAAGTGATGTGACCCTAAATATACAGTTTTTTTAAAAAAAACTTTTAATTTAGAATTGATTTTAGACTCACTGAAATGTTACAAAAATATGACAGTTTTCCTGTGTGGTGTAATCTTCATGAAGCTTCCTCTAAAGTTATCATCTTGCATAGTTCAATTATCAATTACCAAAACCAGTAAACTAACATCGGAAAAATACTAAGAACTACAGCCCTTCTCAAATCTCACCATTTTTCCTAGCAATACTCTTTTCAGTTCCATATTCCAATGCAGGATCTTACGTTGCATTTACTGTTGTTTTAATTCCCATATCTCACTGTGACTGAATTTAAATATTTCCCCATATGTTTTGGGACTATTTTATCTCCTTTTTTGTTTGAATTGTCTATTTATGTTTTTTTAAGAATTTTCTATGAAGATCTGACTCTGTTCCTCAATGTTTGAATTCTTTATAAATTAGGAATTTAGTCCTCTATTACATATGTTGCAAATATTTTCTCTCCTTTTGACTTTATTTTTGGTATTCTGTGCCACATGAAATTTCAACATTTATGTGGTCCAACTTAATCTTTTAATGCATCTGTATTTTGAGTCATAGTTAGAAAAATTTCATCTACCCTGAAGTTAAAGATTCATTTATCTGTGATTTATTCTTGTGTTTGCATGGTTTAATTTTTTACATTTAAGCACCTACACCATTTGGAGTATATTTTTGTGTATGGGGTGAGAGATAGATCTACTTGTCTCTTTTTCCAAGTTGCTAAACAGTTATCTTGGCACCATTTATTTTTAAGTCAATCTTGTCCCAGTGATTTGAAATGCCACCTTTATCACATATTGAATTTGTATATGTATTTGAATTTATTTTAGGAGTATCTATTTTCTTTCACTGTTCTATCTAATCATGCACCAGTACCACAACAGTTTATTTATAGATATGTTAGCAGAGAACAGAGTGTTACAGTGAAAGTGTACTGATCATGATTATAGAATCTTTATGTTTCAATACCTGGTAGTGGTGGTTTCCCTTTTAGTTTTCCTCTCTTAATGTTTTTACACAGAGGCTTTAGTATCATATTAACTTTGATTATTAATTTTTGGGTCTTTTTGCATAGGTATAATTCAGTTATTTGTCACTATTGTGTAATATTCCACTATAGAATATACCACAATTTATCCATTCTACAGTTGATGGTCATTTGGATTTTCTTACTTTTTTATTATCAGAATCTCTGCTGTTTTAGACAATCTAGAGTATTCCCTTAATTACACAAATGCAAGATTTCCCTAGGGCATATACTTATAAATGGAATTTGGGGACAACAGAATATAAACATTTTCAACCTAACTAGATAATGCCAACTTTCTTTCCAAAGAAGCTATTTCAATTCATAGTTCCAGTAGTTCTAAAAAAGAGTGCTTGTTAATTTTTAATCACATGGAGTTTTCTAGTTAATTTTTTCTTCTTTATTTTTTTATTGTGGTAAAATATAACATAGAATTTGCCACCTTAAGTATTTTTAAGTCTATAGTTCAGTGGTATTGAATATATTCATAACGTTGTACAACAATTACCATGATCCCTATAGAGAACATTCTGTGAAATGGAAAACTCCACATTGGTTAAAAAATAACTGCTCATTCCTCACTCTCTCCAGATGTTGGCAAACACCATTATACTTTCTGTCTACGATTTTTGACTACTCTATGTAAGTGAAATTACAAACTACTTGTCATTTTGTGATTGTCTTAAATGACATAGCCTAATAACCTGAAGTTGCATCCACGTTGTAGCATATGCCAAATTTTTCTTTCTCTTTAAGATGAATAGTATTCTGTTGTGTTAATTACTACATTCTGTTTATACATTCATCTGTCAGTGGACACCTGGGTTGTGTTCATGTTTTAGCTACTGTGAATAATGTGGTTTTGAAAATGGGTGTAACGATATCTCTTTGAGATCCTGCTTTCAGTTTCTTTGGGTGGACACCTATAAGAGGGATTATTGCATCACGTGGTAGTTCTACCTTTAATTTTTTGAGAAACTGCCACATCCAAAGCAGCTGTACCATTTTACATTCCCATCAATGGTGCACAAAGTTTCCAGTTATTCCACAAGCTCACCAACACTTACTTTTTTTGTTTTTATGATTGTTGTTGTTCCATTGCTAGGTCATGTCTGATTCTTTGCTACCTCATGAACTGCAGCACACCAGGCATCCCTGTTCTTCACTATCTCCTTCTTCCTGGGAAGCCTGAAAGAACCATGAGCAATTGTAAAAGGAGTACCATACACTACAGGTAACTGGAATTATCATAGGAAGCAGAAAATGGAGTGGAAGATACAGTTGAAGTAAAAATGGCACCAACCACTTCTCAGAATTAATGGCAAATAGGAAACCCTAGATCCAGGAGTGTCAGAGAACATCTAGGACAATGCATACCAAATAAAACACACCTGTGTGTGTGTGCGTGTTACATTGCTCCAGTTGTGTTTGACTCTTTGCAACCCTATGGACTGTAGCCTGGGCTTCCCAGGTAGCAAAGAACCCACCTGACAATGCAGGAGACCTAAGAGAAGTGGATTAGACCCCTGGGTGGGAAAGATATCCTGAGGAAGGCATGGCAACCCACTCCAGTATTCTTGCCTGGAGAATCCCATGGACAGAGAAGCCTGAGGGCTATAGTCCATGGGGTTACAAGGAGTCAGACATGACTGAAATGAATTAACATTCATGCACGGATTGTAGCCCACCAGGCTCCTCTGTCCACGGGATTCTCCAGCCAAGAATACTGAAGTGAGTAGCCATGCCCACCTCCAGGGGATACCTAGGCAGGTTATATTCAAACTGCAGAAAGCCATAGACAAAGAGAAAATATTGTGGTGATGCCTACACAACTCTATTAATTTATAAGACATCATTGAATTGTCCAATTAAAGTGGGTAAACGTTATGATATGTAAATTATACCTTAATAAACCTGTTAAAGAAATGAGTCAGACATTCAGGGCAGTATCAAATGCAAGGGTTGATGTTGAGGCAGATATAATATGTATCTACATCAAGGAAATCATGTCATATTTTTCCTCAGCAATCAAGATTCTGAGGAGGTAAATTAAAGAGAACCCCTGCAAGATCTTTGACCTGGGTGATGCTATACTAAGTCACTTCAGTCATGTCCGACTCTGTGCGACCCCAGAGACGGCAGCCCACCAGGCTCCCCTGTCCCTGGGATTCTCCAGGCAAGAACACTGGAGTGGGTTGCCATTTCCTTCTCCAATGCATGAAACTGAAAAGTGAAAATGAAGTCACTCAGTCGTATCCGACTCCTAGCGACCCCATGAACTGCAGCCTACCAGGCTCCTCCATCCATGGGATTTTCCAGGCAAGAGTACTGGAGTGGGGTGCCATTGCCTTCTCCAGAGGTGAAGCAATATTAAATAAATCAGCACTTTATCTGTTACTTTGAATCTGAGTGTGTTTCAGCCACTCCTCTTCCCTCATTTTAAATTTGTTAATATGTTTAACATCTACCATCTACTTTTCTACCTGACTGATATGTATTTTCTGGGCCCAACTTTTTAAAAAAGATATGAGGAAGTTGCCATGGTATAATGAAGCAAAAGTGTTACGTCACTTCAGTGATGTCTGACTTTTTGCAACACCATGGACTGCAGCCCACCAGGCTCCTCTGTCCTTGAGATTGTCCAGGCAAGAATACTGGAGTGGGTAGCCATTCTCTTCTCCAGGAGATCTTCCTGACTCAGGGATCAAACCCAAATCTCCTGCATTGCAGGCAGATTCTTTACTGCCTGAGCCACCAGGGAAACCCTCTATCATGGCACAAAGTTGCTCAGTCGTGTCCCACTCTTTGGACTCCATGGACTACACAGTCAATGGAATTCTGCAGGCCAGAATACTGGAGTGGGTAGCCATTCCCTTGTCCAGGGGATATTCTCAACCCAGGTATCAAACCCAGGTCTCCCGCATCGCAGGCAGATTCTTTACCAGCTGAACCACCAGGGAGACCCATGGCACAAGGATAGATATAAAAGAAACCCCAAGCTCTCGAGGGCAATAGTCTACCAGGCACATATGTCTTCTATGGATTTATCTTTTTGTTTAAAATGCATGTGAATTTTCTGTTTCTAATCAGTGCTTCCTTCTCTTTTGAAGAGAGAAAAAAAAAAACACACAAAATTTCAGAGCAGAATAGCTTCACTGACATTTTGCCTCTGATGCAATGCTTATCTGCTTCCCTCTGAAGGTTTCTCATTGGGTTTTATCTGTCTCATGCTTTTAACAGTTTCTGATCTGATTACTGTTATTTGGACAGCCTTGCAGCCTTTTAATTTCTATGAGTGGAGACCCATTATGAGGGCTGGTTGCTAGAGAAGAACGCAACCTTCAAGACTTTTGTCTTTGAGTAGTAATAGCACGCAAATGCACCCCGCTTCTTCCCATTTTAACCTCTGTGGCCATTAGAGAAGTTTATGGAGTTTTAGGCTCACTAATCCAGTAATTAGCTAGATAAATTTTATTAATTAAAAAAACCAAACCAAAACAACAACAAAAGAAAAAACAAGGCCGTGAGAGAGGTTAGAATTTTGCTCTTGGGATGAGGAAACACTTTTCAAGTTTAGCCTCTGACTTTGTGTAACCCTGACTAGGCAAATCATTTCCATAAGCTTCGACAGTCTAAGCACCTCTGAAGCATTTGGGGGTTGACCTAGTAAGATTCACATCCATGTAACAAAACAAGTGATGCAGGAAAGATTAACTGAAATTATTTCATAAAAATTTATTAACCCCAGCCAGATAAAAGGGACAAAAGGCAAATGATTCCTAGGAAATTGCTTTGGTAAATTCCTCCTTGAGGGCAGTGAGTCATTATCCAAATGTCTGATCCATAGGCCTGCTCAGGATAGACACAACTCTATTACTGTGATCTAGAGGATGTGAATAGAAGACTTTTTCCTTTCTTGTTCTAACAGAGCAGGAAGAGAAATGGGCTGGGCAGAGTCCTGGATTCAGTCACGGTCCACCACTCAAGAGAGAAGTCCCTCTACCTATAGCTGATTCATGTTGATAAATGGCAGAAAACCACACAATATTGAAAGGAATTATCCTTCAACTAAAAGTAAATAAATTATTTTTAAAAGAGAGAGACAAGTTCCTAGAAGGAGGACATGGAAGCTTCCTCAAGGGATTCAGTAGCATTGAATAAACATGTCTGAATAAATAAACTGTGTCCTCTGGCTCTGAGCAGCTTTGTGTCATTCAGTTTTATCTCTCTCTTTGGATCCACTCTTTTCTGTATCTCTTACCAATGGTGCAAGCTTTAAAACCTAAGATTTGAAAGACCTTAGAAATGTCCGTAAACCTACAAATGTGATGTCAAAATATTGGACTTGTTCCAGAAAGGAAGTGTCTGTTACATTTTTTTGTAAAATAAATCGATTCATCATCTATTCCTTAGATGGCTTTCACGGCGTGTTAGACTATTTTAGTGAAATGTACTTAAAAAATGTAATGCAGGCATAAAATAGATGCCAAACAAAACAAACAGTGCCAACAAAAACAAAACAATATTGTGTCCAAGTTACAATCCGAATTAGAATCCCATAGAGTAATTTTATTTGTGCCATGATTTTTAATGATTTCAAATAGCAGGGTGGATGGAGGCTCAAGAGGGAGAAGATATATGTGTACTTATCGCTGATTCACATTGTTGTACTACAGAAACTAACACCACATCGTAAAGCAATTATGCTCCAATTAAAACCAAATTTTAAAAAAAGCAATTTCTATTACTTGGGGCTGGCTATATGGTCTTTTTGGGGGACTGAGTTTCTTCATCTTGAAAGTGGGTATAATAATTTCTAACCTTCCTAACTGCTGTGAATATTAAATTATAAAAATATATTTAAATGTCAAGCTTTGTGTTGGCAAATAAATTATAGTCGGCATTTCTATTGTCTGTACCTCAGTTTATTACATCACAAACTGGAATTGCTTTTATAACCTATTTTAAAATGATTGTGAGATAAGGGCATAATAAATAACAGGAAAATATTGATAAAATCATTACAGTACACACTGAGCGTTAATAACTGCCTGCATACTTTGAATTCTAGTAAAGTCTGAGCACGGGGAATACTCAAGAGTTCTGCCACATGTAGATAGATGCATGAATAGATGAGGAGACATTTGGCAAGGTTATTTCACTGGTCTGTAGGTCAGAAAGTCACAAAGAAATGGTGACATTAGTATTTCTACTTCCATGTGATTCCACTCTAGTGACAAGCTGTGACTATTCAAGCTGACCACATTTTACACTCCTGATGTAATTTGTCCACCAAGTGGTCCAAAGGCATGATTTCCCTGGTGATCCAGTGGCTATGATTCTGCACTCCCAAAGCAGGAAACCCATGTTCGATCTCTGGTCAGGGACCTAGAATCCACATGCCGCAACTAAGAGCTGACATGCCACAGTTAAAGACCCTGTATGCCGCAACTAAGGTCTGGTGTAGCCAAACAAATAAATACTAAAAAAAAGGCTCAAAGTCACAAGCCTCTTAACCATAAGAATACAGAAATCTTTGAAAAGAGACAGCAGTACCTACTACCAAAGGTGACAATGTTTGTAAACATCCTTGGGAGGGTCCATGCAACATTTCCAGGCTGATAAGATGGCCAAGTCAGGTGGTCTGGTATTCCCATCTCTCTCAGAATTTTCTAGTTTATTGTGATCCACAAAGTCAAAGGCTTTGGCATAGGCAATAAAGCAGACATAGATGTTTTTCTGGAACTCTCTTGCTTTTTCCATGATCCAGCAGATGTTGGCAACTTGATCAACATCCAGACCACCTGACCTGCCTCTTGAGAAACCTGTATGCAGGTCAAGAAGCAACAGTTAGAACTGGACATGGAACAACAGACTGGTTCCAAATAGGAAAAGGAGTATGTCAAGGCTGTATATTGTCACCCTGCTTATTTAA
>SJYW01040260.1:0-13702 GCA_006410735.1 Raphicerus campestris
TACATACTTTATGCATATTTTTACATATTTAAATGGTAAAGAACATACAGGACAAGAGAGGGGACTCAGTGGTAAAGAAACTGCCTGCCAAGGCATAAGACACGGCACAGGGGGATACAATCCTTGGGTAGGACAGATCCCCTGGAGCAGGAAATTCCAACCCAGTGCACTATTCTTGCCTGAAAAAAATTCCATGGATAGGAAAGCTTGGTAGCCTGCAGTCCATGAGATCGCAAAGAGTCGGACTGGACTGAGCAACTGAGCAAACAAGCATCAAACAAGAAATACAATGGAATGAAAAACACTACAAAAGAAGCATTCTAATGAATGATGTAAAAAATAAACAGCAGTTAGTAACTGTTCAACAAATACTGCATTGAGAAAATAAATAATTCTGTAAACAATATATAAATATATATACATATATTTTGCTGGACCACGTGGCTTCTGAGAACTTGGTTCCCTGACCATGGATTAAATCCAGGCCAGCTGCAGTGAAACTACTAAATCCTATCCACTGGGCTCTCAGGGAATTCCCTAAAATAATTTAAAAAATAAAAAAATAAACACTTTTCCAAATACCTCTTAGATATTCTTAGATATCTATCAGTAGATAGACATAACAGGCATTTTATGACATTAACAAGTGGTCCATGTCAGTTATATTTTAAGTGAAAATTTCTCTACTTACACAATAATCATTAAGTACATCAACTCCCTATCTACACAGTAACCTAAACTCACCCAGTTCACTGGCTCCAAGATACATGTAAAAGAAAAAGCTGTGGGGCTTCCCTTGTGGCTCAGAGGTAAAGAATCCGGCTGCTAGTGCAGAGCACACAGGTTTGATCCCTGATCCGGGAAATCCCCACATGTCTGACAACAACTAAGTCTGTAGGCCACACATGATGATTCTGCACTGTATAGCTGGGGAGTCACAACTACTGAGCAAACACACAGAGACCATGCATTGCAACAAGAGAACCCACTAGAATGACAAGTTCATGCACTGTAACTACAGGGTAGACCTTGCTCACTGCAAGTCGAGAAAATTCCCTGAAGCAACAACAAAGACCTGAAGCAACAAAGCCAAAAACAAATAAATTTTATTTTATTTTTTGTTTTTTTGCTTAGTGCCACCTTACAGCACTAATTACCACAGGAGGGGGACAAGGGGAAGTAAATACCTTTGAAATACCTCATCACATGCTACCCAAAGTCAGGCAACAAAATCGAAAGGAATCAAATGACAGATTGTTGCAGAACATATAAAGACCTTGCCTTTTGGGATCTCTTTTCTTGGAGTCTTTCCATGAAACCAATCTTTGGGGGGAAAAAATCACTTTGTTTCTTTAGAAACAGCCATCTGTAAGTCAGAAGTACTTTCCATTTTCCTTAATAAAATGTAATTCTGAAGAATTAGTTGGATGGGCTGCAGGTTGGACATCTACAATCAGCTACCCTCCTCTTGCATGCCCTGAGATAAGAGACAGGTGGGCTCCGGTTAAGGAACTTACAGCTAACAACAGGGTAAACAGGCAGTTTGTCTCTTAATTCAAGGGAATAATTATAGAAAGGACAAAGAAAGGAAAACACCGTGTCTGATACAGGAGACAGTACACAAGTGCAGAAAGGCACCTTGGAGTTAAAAGTCAGAGGATCATTCCAGGCCATAATGAGTTTTGCTCCTCTGAGAAGCCTTTTACTTCAAGATCCAGGGTGTGCCTGTGTACCCATGGGGAGGGTTCTGAGACAAATTAACCAGGGGGGACAAATAAGGTGATTGGCCCACATTTCTCATACCTTTCTTACTGAAAACACACATCTTACTTTCCTTAAGCAACCATGAGCTATCAGATATATTAGCATTTTGTAGACTGGTGAACATAAATACCAGTGATAGTGTCTAAAACTATTTGCTTTCTTATAAAGAACGTCTCAGGGTGGCACCAAACATATTCATTAATAGGCCAAAATCTCTTTAGTTTGTCTGTAAGAGGAAATGAGTTTTCAGTCATCTGTGTTTCACAATCTTATTTTATTTGGAAATGACCTAGATATTCAATGAACTTTCATTACTTAGTTTAGCACACCCCTAGGAGTTCAGGTTGGAGAAGGCAACGGCACCCCACTCTAGTACTCTTGCCTGGAAAATCCCAGGGACGGAGGAGTCTGGTAGGCTGCAGTCCATGAGGTCGCTAGGAGTTGGACACAACTGAGCGACTTCACTTTGACTTTTCACTTTCATGTATTGGAGAAGGAAATGGCACCAACTCCAGTATTCTTGCCTGGAGAATCGCAGGGACAGGGGAGCCTGGTGGGCTGCGGTCTGTGGGGTCGCACAGAGCTGGACACGACCTAATTGACTTAGCAGCAGTAGCAGCAGTTCAGGTTATTCAAATCTGAAGAGACTATTTTAGACAGACATTTCTAAAGTATAATCATTCTTTCTTTTTTTGGTTAGTATAATCATTCTTTTGTTTGTTTGTTTTTTCCAAGCCAAACTGTATCCAGCTTTATTAAAGATACTTTTCATAAACAATCATGGTATTTCAGGCAGGACATGGGCAGACAATCGTTAACAGTATACAACTTTCAAACTCCCTTTTTCAATGGACTACCAAAATCAGAAAGCCACTATAAAATCCAATGAAATCTTCATGTGATGCTCTGAACAGGGAAAGTTTAGAGTGAGGGTTGACATTTCACATTTAGCATGTTGTTTTAACAACTTTTTACAAGCCGACCCAGACTTTCATGAAAACGGCAGAAGTATCACTCTGAGGAGCCACAGTCTAAAAAAAGGAACTGCTGCTCTTTTGAAGGATGCCATCTCAACGGTGACACTAGAAAGTCCAGATGGCCGGACATACTGGTCATCAATTTTGGGGGGGCACGGGGTTCAGGTTCCAACAGGTCTCTGCGTTTAGGGTAGTCAAATCTGTGCTGAGGTGGAGAGGGAAAAGAGGACATAAAAACTAAATTTTAGTTTTCCCACACCACAAGGGGTTTGTGCCAAGGTGGCTAATGTGTGTCAACATCAAAGACTCCCTCCTTCCTTGGAACCAAGAGGAAGTCTCTCAAAACTGGACGGGAAAGGTATTTTCCCCCGTCAATTCAGCTTCGGAGACATTCTGTTAGTGATGTGCCCTTCCCCCCAAAAACAACAATGAAGTGTTCTGTGTGCTAACAACATAGCTTAAAAAAAAAAAAAGTAAAACAAAATTCTGCATTTTTATAAAACTTGATAAAAAATAGTATTTCAAACTGTACAGTCACCAGAAGTACACAGTTATCAAAAATGCACACACTTCAGTTGGCATCTCCAGCACCTTCAGCTTTCTGTGCCTGGTCTGTTTTGGCATCTCCATTTTCTGCTGGGTTATTCCCATCCTTGCCAGCATCAGCTTTCCCTTTTTTCCCTTTGGGTACCTTCTCTCTCTTCTTTGCAGGGGCCTTTTTAGACTTGGGCTCTGGCTTTGGAGGAGCAGGTTTAGCAGATAACCTTGCAGATCTTCTCTGTGGTTCGTCCTTCACCTTGGCTTTATCTCCTTTAGCATCCCCTTCAGCCTTTCTCTTGGGCATGGTGGCTGCGGCGGCGGGACGTAGGCGCTGGACACGGGGATGCAGTGGCGTGCGGGCTTTCAGTCGATCCAGGGGTCGCTCTCACCTCTTCTTCCAGTATAATCATTCTTAACAGAGTTTATTTAAAAGCTCCAACTGCATTTGCATTATTTCCTTAAAACTTTCCTCACTCGAGTTACTTTAACTGTTGACAAACTTGCTTAACATTAAACCTAGGTACAATATAAGTATTAGACAATGTTGAACACTCAAGACATGTCTTTATTAGATTAGCAAACAAACGTTAATACTAGATATTTAATACTGAATATTTCCCAATTCATGTGAAACTGAAATTCATTTAGGTTAATTTCTCTTATTATTGTTTGATTTGAAAGTGCTTACTTTTTTATTTTTTTACAAACAATGGAATTAGAGCTCATTTACAAATTAATCTCAGCAATATTATCCCAAAACAAAGATACACGGTGAGACAGACATAAATGCAGATCGACAGACATGAGAGCTTCCATACTTTCCTGTTTGAGATTTAAACTCTCTTTTACCCTTTTCTTCCAACTACCCACCCCAGGGGTTTAAAATTCTAATTTGCCCAAGACTGAAATCTCTGGAAGAAAGGGTTACGTATTTCAAGGACATGGCAAAGGTGGCATGCTATGAAAGTTCGCTGCTGTCCTGTCCACCCCAAGCAACCTAGTGGACTCTAGCCCACAAGGCTCCTCTGTCCATGATGGGACTCTCCAGGCAAGAATACTGGAATGGGTTGCCATTCACTCCTCCAGGGGATCTTCCCTACCCAGGGATCAAATCCACGTCTCCTGTGTCTCCCCCAGGGGCTGGCAGGTTCTTTACCACTAGAGTCATCTGGGAAGCCCTGGCAAAGGTTAACTTTCAGCTTTCTTTTCGGCAGGTCTTTTTAACAAGCTTGCTATTTTTACTTCCACATGTAAAAAGAACCGGTTTTGCATTTTCAAAGGAAAAAAAAGATCATCTTAACCAGTTTTCTCCAGAGTCGAAAACATCATGGCCATCCCGTATCAAACAAGTTATCTTTCCTTTCTATAGTCATAGCTTTATGGCTACAATACAGATTGAACAGTGCTCAAATTGACTGTGATAACAGGTACAGAAGGACTGACAAAAATCTTGGAACACGGAGATGGGGGTCTTTGATCAGAAGTACCTAAAGGGGTAAAAAAACTTGCTAGAGTTGGGGAACCTGGGCTCCCCCTCCCTACTCAGAGACTGGGGGAGTTAAAAGGAAAGCAGCTGATGGAGAGGGAGACAGAGGGCTTGGGAGGTCTGTAAAGCCACAACAGGACAAAGAATGGAGAGAGAAAGGGCAGTATGGGGACACTATTGGAGCTGTGGGCGGGCTAAAGAGAGTCGACTTAAACAGTGAAGATTTTATCAGCCAAACATAATGTTGCATTGCAATATGGATAATCATCCTCACAAATCGCATAGTTCTTTTTGTAGTTTTAAGTTACCTTTATTTACCTCACGGTAGGCATAGAGAAATGCAGAAGGCAATGGCAACCCACTCCACTGTTCTTGCCTGGAAAATCCCAGGGACGGAGGAGCATGGTGGGCTGCCGTCTGTGGGTTGGCACAGAGTGGGAAACGACTGAAGCGACGTAGCAGCAGCAGGGAGAAAGAAGGATCCAGGAGCCAACTTGGATGGTGCTAAGCCTGGGGTTTGGCTGGCAAAGGCCCCTGCAAAGGCTGAACAATCTCAAGATTTGTCCCCTATCTTATCTATGGTGCTGCAAGCCTTGCACTCACAGGAGACAGTCAGGACATTCACACTCAGGGCAGTTTCCATGCAGGTTAGAAGCTAGGTCAGAGGAATGCACTGCTTTGTCTTGAAGCCTGAACAAGACTATTTACTTAAATTCCCTACCACCCTGGTGGCTCCAGGGAAAGAATCTGCTTAGTAATGCGGGAGACATGGGTTTGATTTTTGTTCTGGGAAGATCTCACATGTCACGGAGACTAAGCTGATGAGCCACAGATACTGAGCTTGTGTGGTAAAACTACTCAAGCCCGTGCGCCTAGGGCCTGGGCTTCACAGCAAAAGAAGCCACCACAATGAGTAACCAGCTTCCCGCTCTAGAGAGTAGCCCTCTCTCGTCTCAAATAGGCAAAAGACCACAGAGCAAAAAAAACCCGGTACAGGCCAAAATATATATATATATTGCCTTCATTTCTGTGGGTGCTAGAGCACCACTGGAGGGTTCTGTATGTTTCACATGTCAAACAACAGAGCCGTAAGTTAGGGAGAAGAAAAATCTCCTGTGAGAGTTCACAAACATTAAACAGCTGTTTTCTCACAGAACTCTCCCACTTCGAGAGTTTCCCAAACCCCATGAACGGTGTGGCTTCCTCTCTGTCCTTGTGACAGTTGACCTGTGATCACACTGTGGATACTTTCCTACTCATCTGGATGTTTGCTATTAGCACCTCGTTCTCCACAGTCCAGGGGTCTTCTTCCTTGTGCCCCAAGAATGGAGATAAAGTTCAGATTGGAAACAGAAATTCCTACTCAGAAGTAATGGCACATACTGTGGCATCTTCCAGAATCCAACCTCTCTCTCTCTTTTGTTAATAAATGCATCTCTTATTTTTAATACATTGCTGTGTTGATTTCTTCTGGATCGGGTGAGTGTTGGTTGCTGCTCGGTCTTTTCTCCAAGTTCAGCAAGTAGGGGCTACGCTCCAGCTACAGTGCTCGTGCGCCTCACTTGCTGCGGCTTCTCCTGGGTGCAGGGCTTCAGTAGTTGTCCCCTGTGGGCTCAGTAGTTGCAGCTTCCAGGCTCTAGAGTGCTGGCTCATAGTTGAGGCACACAGGCGTAGCTGCTCTGTGACGTGTGGGATCTTCCCAGACCAAGGATCCAACCTGTGTCTCCTGCATTGGAGACACACATAGAATCCAGCTCTTTCGTCAGCCAAGGAGTGAGGACATTATAAACTGACAGAAAAATACTTCTGAAATGAATTTACTCTCTGCCTCCTTCTGAATGCACAGGGAACAGTATAACATACAGTACAACGTGCAGCAGGGATCTAGCTCCTGTCTCAGAACTACTGAACCAAGAACACAGGGCTAGAAAACAGGCAACTGGATATTTCAATGTTTGAAGCCAGCTTTAGAAACACTCAAGCTGTGGAGAAACTCCTTGTGTATCACACAGTAGGCAGGTCACCTGAAGGAAAGTCAAGTTTTAACTCCTGATGCCAATCAGGAAGCTTTACATGTGTGAGTCAGAAAGGTTTTGAGCTTAGTTAAGAAAAACAGGAGATCTCAAAAGGTAAAGAGGGAACATGAAGAGGTACCCCAGGGCAGATCCCCACTTCAGGGGGAAGTGATTCTCACCCACAGACAGCAGGTTCCTGAGGGTCTCCACCATCACATCCTGGTACAAGGTCCTCTGGGCAGGGTCCAGGCATTCCCACTCCTCAGGAGTGAAATCTAGGAACACATCCTTGAAGGTCAACTGTGCCTGAAATGAAAACACATTTCACCAATGGGCCCTGAGGAAGATTTCTAGTTTCACACAAAACGAGAAGAGGTGAGAGGGGTAAAGCTCAATTCAGATGAAGTAATACTCTAATAGATACTTTAAAAGCTGCTTGAAGCAAACTGTTGGTCTGTAGTCTAATTTATAATTTCCTCTTTTTCCTCAGATTATGATATCGTGCAATCAACATGAATTTGTCATCTATGTAGATAATACATGAAAAATACAGAAATTAAAAGCAATACTGGGTTGTCTATGCAGAAGAGTTAACATTCAATGCACTGAGTGGCAGTCACTATCTCAATGAGTGACAGCAAGACTGGTGTCTTCAGACATGACAAAGTCCACAGTGACTTTATTTTTATTTTGAATTAGTTAATTAATTTTACTTTGGCTTCCCTGGTGGATCGGATGGTAAACCATCTGTCTGCAATGCAGGAGACCCCGGTTTGATCCCTGGGTTGGGAAACTCCGCTGGAGAAGGAAATGGCAGCCCACTCCAGTATTCATACCTGGAAAATTCCATGGACTGCGGAGCCTGCTAGGCTACCATCCGTGGGGTCGCAAAGAGTTGGACACGACTGAGTGGCATTCACTATCTAGATGACTTACAGCAAGACTGGTGTCTTCAGAGATGACAAAGTCAACAGTGACTTTATTTATTTTTTAATTAATTGGTTACACTTTACAATATTGTATTGGTTTTGCCATATATTGACTTGAATCCGCCATGAGCGTACATGTGTTCCCCATCCTGATCCCCCCTCCCACCTCCCTCCCCATTCCATCCCTATGGGTCATCTCAGTGCACCACCCCGAGCACCCTGTATCTTGTATCAAACATGGACTGCTGATCTGTCTCACATATGACACTTTACGTTTCAATGCCGGGGATGGCGCCCAGGGGAGCCTCCTAACAAGGCCAGGTCACCAGGTCATGGGGAGACAGGGTCTAAGTGGAGACACCAGGCCCTGAGGGAAGGCCTTGAGTGAGTGTGTATATACTGGAATCAGACAGGATACTTCAGAGTCAGACACGATTAGCGAGTTAAGAGAAGGGACTGTGAGAATCCACTGAGAATATGACCTTACCTGAGAAAGAGCCATGCCTGACTCCTGTTTTTGCCTCTTCTGGGCTCCTTCGTCCATGAGTCTTCACAGTTCTATCAGGAAAGTTGAAAACATGCTGTTTACTGCTTAGGGTCAACACATCCCCTTCCTGAGCCCCAACCACACACACAGGGAAGCCCTCACCATGAGGAACAGACAGTGCTTTGTGGGCACGGTCTCAAGAGGGACTCAGGACAGTCAACTCCCACAGAGAGACCAAAACAGGACTTTCCCACACTTTCCCTCCGATCCCACTCCCCTCCATGAGGCCTCATGCACACAACAGCAGGCGGCACCTCCGCTCACCCCATGATGCCCTTCAGGTCACACAGCAGGCCCTGGTCCAGTCCCACTCAGAGCAGAGTGCCCTCCCCTCCCCCAGGGCCCTGTCTCAGTCTCAGAAGAGGAGGCTAAGAGACCTGGTGCTCAATGGAGGATCCAGATCGGAATCATCCATGGCCTGTGCACATTCCTGGGGCGAGGTCCCACACGAGAACCTGAGGAGTGTCTGTGGGAGAGGGGTACAAGACATGCCCAGGCAAAACGCCTCATGATCTCACGTGAAGCCTGGGTTGAGCACTACTGAAGGATTAAGGCCAGGCCGCCTTCCAGCTTCACTGAGACTAACGAGAAGGGTCTGTGGACATATATCATATACCATGTGATCATGTGACACGTGTACACTGTGAAATATTTATCACAACCCACGAACCAACACATCCATCACCTCCAAATGCCCATGTTCTGTGTGTGCTGAAAACACTGACAACGCACTCTCCTGACAAATTCCCGGCATGCAGCAACAGAACAGGATAACAACGGCAAGCGTGCTGCACACACCTCGCCAGGACGCACTCATTTTACAACTCAAAGTCTGTACCTGTCAACCAACATCTACCCAACCTCCCACCTCCCAGCCCCAGATAACCACCATCCCACTGTCTGGTACCAGTGAGTTTCACAGTTTTACATTCTACAGATAAGCGAGCACAGAGAATATCAGTCTTACCCTGTCTGTCCTAATTCAGTTAGCATAATGTTCTCTACATTCACGCAAGCTGGCCCAAGTGACAAAAATCTCCATCTACACGGGAAGGATAAGAAACCCTTCCTCGGCAATCAATGCAAAGAAATAGAGGAAAGCAATAGAATGGCAAAGCAAGACCTCTCTTCAAGAAAATTAGAGATACCAAGGGAACACTTTAGGCAAAGATGGGCACAGTAAACGACGGAAACGGTATGGACCTAACAGAAGCAGAAGATATCAAGAAGACGTGGCAAGAATACACAGGAGAACTCTACAAAAAAGATTTTCATGACCCAGATAACCAAGATGCTGCGATCACTAACCCAGAGCGAACATCCTGGAATGCAACATCAAGTCACGCTAAGGAGCATCACTTCACTATGAACAAAGCTAGTAGAGGTGATAGAATTCCAGTTGAGCTAGTTCAAACCCTAAAAGATGATGCTGTGGAGGTGCTGCAATCAATACGACAGCAAATCTGCAAAACTTAGCAGTGGCCACAGCACTGGAAAAGTCAGTTTTCATTCCAATCTCAAAGAAACGCAATGCCAAAGAATGTTCAAACTACCGCACTCAGCTCACATGCTAGGAAAGTAATGCTAAAAGTTCCCCAAGCCAGGCTTCACCAGTATGTGAACTGTGAACTTCCAGATGTTCAAGTTGGACTTAGAACAGGCAGAGGAACCAGAGATCAAATTGCCAATATCCACTGCATCGTCGAAAAAGCAAGAGAGTTCCACAAAACCTTATTCAAATCCTTTGACTGTGTGGATCACAAAAAACTGTGGAAAGATCTTAAAGAGATGGGAATACCAGACCACCTGACTTGCCTCCTGAGAAATCTGCATGCAGGTCAAGAGGCAACAGTTAAAACTGGACATGGAATAACAGACTGGTTCCAAATTGGGAAAGGAGTTCATCAAGGCTGTATACTATTACCCTGCTTACTTAATGTACATGCAGAGCCCACCATGCAAATTGCTGGGTTGGATGAAGCACAAGCTGGAATCAAGATTGCCAGGAGAAACATCAATAACCTAAGATATGAAGAAGACACCACCCTTATGGCAGAAAGTGAAGAAGGACTAAAGAGCATCTTGATGAAAGTGAGAGAGTGAAAAAGTTGGCTTAAAACTCAACATTCCGAAAACTAAGATCATGGCATCCGGTCCCATCACCTCATGGAAAATAGCTGGGGAAACAGTGTCAGACTTTATTTTGGGGGGCTCCAAGATCACTGCATATGATGACGGCACCAATGAAATTAAGACGCTTGCTCCTTGGTAGAAAAGCTATATGTGTGACCAACCTAGACAGCATATTAAAAGCCAGAGACATTAAATTACTAACAAAGGTCCATCTACTCAAAGCTATGCTTTTTCCAGTAGTCATCTATGGATGTGATAGTTGGAGTATAAAGAAAACTGAGAGCTGAAGAACTGATGGTTTTGCACTCTGGTGTTGGAGAAGACTCTTGAGAGTCCCTCCAGTCAATCCTAAAAGAAATCATTCCTGACTATTCATTGGAAGTATTGATGCTGAAGCTGAAACTCCAATACTTTGGCCATCTGATGCAAAGAATCGAGTCACTGACAAAAACCCTGATGCCGGGAAAGACTGAAGGTGGGAGAAAGGGATGACAGAGGATGAGATGGTTGGATGGCCTCACTGATGCGGTGGACATGAATTTGAGTACATTCTGGAAGATGGTGAGGGACAGAGAAGCCTGGCGTACTGCAGTCCATGAGCTGGCAAAGAGGCAGACATGGCTGAGCAACTGAACTGAACTGAGTATTTTGCTACAAGTATGTGTGTATATGAGCCTGGGTTACCAATGAGGACTTTCCTGGGAGCTCAGAAGGTAAAGAATCTGCCAGCAATGCACAAGACCCAGATTTGATCCCTTGGATGGAAGGATCCCCTGGAGAAGGGAATGGCAACCCACTCCAGTACTCTTGCCTAGAGAAATCCATGGACAGAGGAGCCTGGCAGGGTACAGTCCCTGGGGTTGCAAAGAGTGTGATATGACTGAGTGAGTAACACTTACACGTACATGTTCTCAACCTGGATCCTGGGCTCTGTAATCAATAGAAATAGTTATGAGACCAGAGGGGAATTTCAAGAAAGGCTTTTTTGGGACTCTTGCTGCAGTAAGGAGAGACAGAAAAAGAAGTGTGTGCCCCTGCTGCTGCCAATAAGGGGGGGGGGAGCTGATCCCTTTGGCTAAGGCTGGAAAGAAGCTGAGCTGATCTGCCCACCTCAGGCCCCCAGAGGTGCTGTGAGCAGGAATCATGGGAAGTGACCTGCTTTTGCTTCCGGAGCCTCAGAAATCAACCTTGGTTTGTGGTCCTTTTACTTATTGTTCAGAATTGCTGTCCAATCATAAACGTGGGTTAGTTTCCTTGTTCAATTACACTCTCTTTGTGGCCTGTTGCCTGAGAAGACGTTGGTCCAGGTGCAAGAACTGCAGTAAAANCAGCACACACAGAACATGGGCATTTGGAGGTGATGGATGTGTTGGTTCGTGGGTTGTGATAAATATTTCACAGTGTACACGTGTCACATGATCACATGGTATATGATATATGTCCACAGACCCTTCTCGTTAGTCTCAGTGAAGCTGGAAGGCGGCCTGGCCTTAATCCTTCAGTAGTGCTCAACCCAGGCTTCACGTGAGATCATGAGGCGTTTTGCCTGGGCATGTCTTGTACCCCTCCCCCACAGACACTCCTCAGGTTCTCGTGTGGGACCTCGCCCCAGGAATGTGCACAGGCCATGGATGATTCCGATCTGGATCCTCCATTGAGCACCAGGTCTCTTAGCCTCCTCTTCTGAGACTGAGACAGGGCCCTGGGGGAGGGGAGGGCACTCTGCTCTGAGTGGGGCTGGACCAGGGCCTGCTGTGTGACCTGAAGGGCATCATGGGGTGAGCGGAGGTGCCGCCTGCTGTTGTGTGCATGAGGCCTCATGGAGGGGAGTGGGATCGGAGGGAAAGTGTGGGAAAGTCCTGTTTTGGTCTCTCTGTGGGAGTTGACTGTCCTGAGTCCCTCTTGAGACCGTGCCCACAAAGCACTGTCTGTTCCTCATGGTGAGGGCTTCCCTGTGTGTGTGGTTGGGGCTCAGGAAGGGGATGTGTTGACCCTAAGCAGTAAACAGCATGTTTTCAACTTTCCTGATAGAACTGTGAAGACTCATGGACGAAGGAGCCCAGAAGAGGCAAGAACAGGAGTCAGGCATGGCTCTTTCTCAGGTAAGGTCATATTCTCAGTGGATTCTCACAGTCCCTTCTCTTAACTCGCTAATCGTGTCTGACTCTGAAGTATCCTGTCTGATTCCAGTATATACACACTCACTCAAGGCCTTCCCTCAGGGCCTGGTGTCTCCACTTAGACCCTGTCTCCCCATGACCTGGTGACCTGGCCTTGTTAGGAGGCTCCCCTGGGCGCCATCCCCGGCATTGAAACGTAAAGTGTCATATGTGAGACAGATCAGCAGTCCATGTTTGATACAAGATACAGGGTGCTCGGGGTGGTGCACTGAGATGACCCATAGGGATGGAATGGGGAGGGAGGTGGGAGGGGGGATCAGGATGGGGAACACATGTACGCTCATGGCGGATTCAAGTCAATATATGGCAAAACCAATACAATATTGTAAAGTGTAACCAATTAATTAAAAAATAAATAAAGTCACTGTTGACTTTGTCATCTCTGAAGACACCAGTCTTGCTGTAAGTCATCTAGATAGTGAATGCCACTCAGTCGTGTCCAACTCTTTGCGACCCCACGGATGGTAGCCTAGCAGGCTCCGCAGTCCATGGAATTTTCCAGGTATGAATACTGGAGTGGGCTGCCATTTCCTTCTCCAGCGGAGTTTCCCAACCCAGGGATCAANGTCCAACTCTTTGCGACCCCACGGATGGTAGCCTAGCAGGCTCCGCAGTCCATGGAATTTTCCAGGTATGAATACTGGAGTGGGCTGCCATTTCCTTCTCCAGCGGAGTTTCCCAACCCAGGGATCAAACCGGGGTCTCCTGCATTGCAGACAGATGGTTTACCATCCGATCCACCAGGGAAGCCAAAGTAAAATTAATTAACTAATTCAAAATAAAAATAAAGTCACTGTGGACTTTGTCATGTCTGAAGACACCAGTCTTGCTGTCACTCATTGAGATAGTGACTGCCACTCAGTGCATTGAATGTTAACTCTTCTGCATAGACAACCCAGTATTGCTTTTAATTTCTGTATTTTTCATGTATTATCTACATAGATGACAAATTCATGTTGATTGCACGATATCATAATCTGAGGAAAAAGAGGAAATTATAAATTAGACTACAGACCAACAGTTTGCTTCAAGCAGCTTTTAAAGTATCTATTAGAGTATTACTTCATCTGAATTGAGCTTTACCCCTCTCACCTCTTCTCGTTTTGTGTGAAACTAGAAATCTTCCTCAGG